>OZ002732.1:21854783-22182492 GCA_963924305.1 Polygonum maritimum | reverse complement strand
GAATATTTGTTTCGTGTCCTTGACCGGTTCGGTTTTCATAAGAAATTTATTGAGTGGATCCGTGAGTGTGTTTGTACAGTATCACTATCAGTACTAGTAAATAATGGGCCCACTACCCCATTTATACCAGAAAGAGGAATTAGACAAGGTGACCCGTTGTCACCATACTTATTTGTGATTGGAGCGGAAATCCTTGCTCGAAAACTTCAAACTATGAGTGAAAACACGAAACCATTAATTGGATTCCCAATAGCAAGGGGAGGAACAAGGATACCATTTCTGGCCTTTGCAGACGACATCATAATCTTCGCTAAAGGAACTCAAAATTCGTGCAATCAAATGAGGAAAATTATTGAGGAGTACTGTGCAGTTTCTGGTCAAAAAGTGAACTACCATAAGTCAGCAATTCACACTTCGAAGAAGGTAAATCACCAACAGAAACAAAGCATCACACAAGCCCTAGGGATTAACACCATGACAAATTTGGAAAAATATTTGGGGTGCCCGATCATCAATGGCAAAGTAAATAAGGAAGTGTTTCAAGACACAATTGGAAATGCACAACGACAATTGACTAAATGGAAAGCTAGCACATTATCCCAAGAAGGACGATCGGTGCTAATAAGATCAAATTTGGCTACGAAACCAAATTACCTAATGCAAAGCTTTATGTTACCAAAAGATGTACATGATGAAATTGATGCCATAAATAGAAGCTTCTTTTGGAATAAGGATAGACAATATAAACTGCTGGTAGGTTGGGACAGAATATGCAAACCTAAGGCATACGGGGGTCTAGGTATTAGGAAAGCAGGGGATATGAACAAAGCCCTACAAATGAAACTTTTATGGAAAGTACTCACCCAACAAGATAAAGTCTGGGTTAGAGTCGTTAATGAGAAATTCTTAAGGGGAAACATGCTTACAACGTATAAAGTTAAGCCCAACGCATCTTGGCAATGGAAACAATTGATGAAACTAAAATCGGAGTTTGAGAAAGGCCTCAGATGGCAGATAGGCAACGGAAAATCGATAAAGTTCTGGACGGATAAATGGGTATTACAAGAACCGTTGCTAGACTATGCCACAAGAAGTGCTACAGAAAGCGAGGAAGTTAAGGTTGAACACTTCATTTCGACGGACAAAAAATGGAGAATAAATGAGCTTGAACAAGTTATTCCTAGGGACATAGTAGAGAAAATAGCGACAATTCCAATTCCAGTAAATGATATTGAGGATAGACTTGTATGGGCCCAAAGCAAGAATGGTTGGTTCTCGACAAGCTCAGCGATAAGCCTAGTAACTAGGGAAGACGCGTTGAACCCTAACCCTAATAGTTGGATTTGGAGTCTAGACACTTACCCAAAAGTGAAGAATTTCTTATGGAAAATTGACATGAACGGACTTCCAACAAAACAAAGACTCAGAGAAAAACAAGTCGCAATCCCTCAAGGATGTTTAATGTGTAATAGTGTTCATGAAGACTCCATACATCTAATGATCAAATGTCCACACAGGCTGAAAATCACAAAAAGCATAAATGTAAATACGGAGCGAATTATCCGATCCTATGTAGCCCCTTGTCAGAACCCACGGAATGTCCTATCTGACATCAAAAATAAGTTAGGGAAAGTTGAATTCACTGAACTGGCAGTAATTTGGTGGAGCATTTGGCATCAAAGGAATAAACTGGCATTTCAACAAACACCTAATGACTTCATACAAGACCTTAGCATGCACATACGCACACAATTACAACAATGGGAACATGCCAAACGTTGGCAAGAAGATGAAGAAATGACGCTAAAAAATAGCTCTGTTAGATGTGATGCAAGAAGGAAAAAGCCGGACAAGTGGAGAAAACCCAGCCAAGGGTTTTTTAAACTAAATTTTGATGGGTCGAAATTAAATAATGGAAATGCGTCAGGAGGATCGATCATAAGGGACGTCAACGGAAGTCCTATAAGTGGGACAGCAAAAAAATATGGTAACATCTCGATATTGATGGCTGAGGCCCTGGCCTTGCGGGACGGAGTAGTAAAGGCAAAACAGAACAAAAAACGCAATCTAGAAATAGAAGGCGATAATGTGACAGTGATAAAAGCCGTGAAGGAGCAAGTTAATTGTCCGTGGGAAATAAAAAGAATTATTGCAGACATTCTCGTGTCCCTTAGGGGGTTCGAGTCAGTTCGTATCTCTCATGAGAACAGAAAGTGTAATTCTGTGGCCGATAAAATTGCAAGTTTGGGCCACAGTCTCTCATGGGAAGCAATCCTGAATCACCACGAGCTTTTAGCTCTCATCCATCTGGATGCTCTAGGATACCCTCCTTGAGACGGGATCCTAATCCTCACCGAGTCAAAAAAAAAAAAAAAAAAAAAACTAATGTGTCAATTGAATATTTTAAAATGGAAGAGGTCAATCTTTGTGAATCAGACAATAGATTTAAATTTCTTGTGTTATTACTTTTCGTTGGATATGGAATCAACTACAAAAAGATTAAAATCAATTACCAATCATCAATATATAAAAATTAGGGATTTTTAGTGATAATAGATCTTGTCATTATCTTTATTAATTTCCATGAAGTGCTTAAATAAATTTGGCAAAAACAATTGATGAATAATTTAATAAAGTATGATTTTTGGTGGTTAGTTGCAAATAATCATAGATAAGGGGTGGTTTTGTGCAACTAATTAGTAACAGTGGGTGGTTTTGTGCAAAAATATTTATAAGGGGTGGTTTTGTGTAACTAATTTGTAATAAAGGGTGGTTTTTTGCAAAAGTTTTTATAAAGGGTGGTTTTGTGAAAATAAGTAAAAATAAAGGGTGGTTTTATGCATTTTCCCCTAAAAATTATGTATGTGTACGAAAATCATGTAAGGAAATATTAAAAAAAGGAAATAATTTTCATACATGTAAAGTTATTTCTTTTTTTGACAATACATACTTTTTGGAGATATTTAATCATATGATTTCCACAATATCTCAACGAGATTTTCATATACGTAAGTCTTGGTAAGGGATAATTCATAATTTTCGGAATAATTCATACATTCATACTTTTCGGTAATTTTTAAGCATTTTTTATTCAACCTAGGTTACATGACATAAATAACATTTTTTTTATTCAGTGTTCATGAGGTGACACAACGGAGGAAAAAATAACTTTTTATTCAGCCTGGGTTACATGACACAAATTTTTACACAGAGATGGATTCTGCTTTATACTGTATTATTGTAGATTGGGGTAACATATGAAAAATAATTTTTCGTGAATATAAGTTATTAATTTGGACAATGGAGGGATGTACTATATATGATCCCGACAAGATGGAAGAAGAGAGAAGAGACTGAAAAAACTGGGCCATTTATTGCTTGTTTGAAAGAAGAAAGAAGTTAAAATTTGTAATTCACTCACTGTGAATAAGAGATTGAATGATGATTTTTGACAGAAAAAGTTATAAGAATGGGAATGTGTCAATGTGTAGGAGCAGAGGCGGAGGACGGTGAGTCCGTGATGAAAGGCGATGTCGGGGTGAGGGATGGTCGGCTTTGGCTGGCAGAGTCCGAGGACGATCTTTCGCACAACTTGGTATCCTCCTCTTCTGAAACAGAAGAAAGCTGCAGCTGTTGTTTGCTGCTATCATGCGTGATCTTCGTTCCGCTTACACTTGCTGGAATTATGCATTTGCAAAGAAACCCTGCAAATACAAGAGCGATGAATAGGAGAACGCATGTAGATCAGAGATGGAGTGGATTTACCAATTCGGGCGAGACGGTTGACCCAGCTAGGGATGGGGTTCCCGGTGAGGCGAATGCAAGCGTCGTTGCAGAAGTGGTTGCAGTTCTTGGAGATGAGGTTGTACGCGTTGCCCTTGTACTCGTCTGCGAGCTCCTCCATGACCGACCGCACCTCCTCCGACCCCAGCTCTGTCCATCCTATCACCACCGATTTCCTCAAGGTGAAGCCGTCGCATTGCTTCGGCTCCCCTTCGAAGATGCCTGTGCTCGGATAATCATGTGCTCCGAACGCGTACTCTACCCCATCAACTGTACGCACATCGATCAATGAATCAATCAATCAATCAAGAGCTAAAAGCAATATGAGGTCTTTTCTTTACCTTCAACGCCAGAGTGGTAAACTCCAAGGCCAAGCCAGTAAGCATAGCCGTTGAGAGGTGTGATATCATACACATTCAAACAAACTGCAACAGATCCATTTCCTTCCAAGCAACTGCGCTTCCTCCTGCACAGCATATCTCATCTGGGTCTTTCTTCGATTCTCAATCCCCGGAGCTCTAGAGACGAAATTAAATATATAAAAAAAGATTTCAAGCTCCTGCCATGCCAAGATTAATTCCCTCTCAAAAGCTTTTCAACCATCCCCAATTCATTCAATCAAAGCTCTTCTTTTGATTAATTTGTAGGGGGGAAATGTTTTTCTTTCTCCTGAATGGGAGAAAAAGGGCAGAGAGAATAATGAATGGGTTGTGTTCATGGGATCCACCGGCGGTAGGAAGACAGAAAGTAGCCTACGCACGCTCTACATAGATTCCTGTGCTTACAGAATTGCAACTTAACTTAATCCGTTGTACTATGTCTTAAATTTTACAGTCATTTAAATATATTATATTATTGAATTTATACACATTTAATTATACATACTCATATAGTACACCATGATAGTTTTATTATATTTAATTTCAACTAATTTGTTGTTTTTTTATAAATTTTGATTATAGTATAATTTCAAATTTATAAGTTTGTCCTAATATCAATATTTGACTTGTCTTATACACCAACCTAAAATATAAAATATAAAATATAATAAACATAATATTGATGTCTCGATAGATTATAATTTTTTATTATCAAGCTTTACATAAATAAGTATAATATTCATGTCCTAACAATCATATTTTTATAAATATAACATTAATTTACCATATAACCTAAAATCATATTTTATAAATATAATATTACAAATCATAGTTTCTAAGTATAATATTTTTTAGGATATATATTGTGGGGTCAAATTAAGCGTGGTGATCGAAAAAGATCGCGTTTTATGATAAACATTTATATTGATTGATTAGGATGTTAAGAAGTTCATATATATGATGTAGAAAAAAGATATATTATTTGATTTTGATTTTTTTAATTAATCAATTGAGTATTAAATTTTGAAGTAACTCTAGTACGTACCAATCTTTGAATAACAAAGTATAATTGCTAGCGTGTGTTAAACATTTTTGTTTGAGACGACGTTGTTTGATCATATGATCACCAAAGATTTTCTTTGATCTTGAGAGTTTATTTTGAAGTGTTAAATCGAAATCTTGTATAGAATTAAATCTTGTAACGTAGTATAAAAAGATTGATAAATATTCGAGATGTATCTTTTCATAGGATAAAGATCTTGTAATATTTAGATTTTATTTGAGATCTTGTACGTTATTTTAGAATGCTATCTTATGTTTTTTAAACACATTTTGTAAAAAAAGATAAATTTGTAGAGACTTTTATAAGAGTGTAACATAAGTAATAGGCAATTAAACCTAAAAAATTAGATAGCATAAATAAAAGCAATGTTTTTTTATCGAATATGCGGTGGGGCCAGAATTATCGTTATCACTCGAAATTCCTCGACTTTAATATATAGTATAGATATTTTAAGTAATTGCATATATTCCCTTTTGAAAGACTTCGTTTATTTAGATCATTTTCTTGGGCTTTGGATCCTCTGTCCCATTTACATGTATATTCGAGAACTTGTGAATGAATTTGATTATTGGGAAATTCTGTATGATACCCTCGATCATTTAGCTTTTCCGGATGGTGCCTAAGTAAAAAACTTATTCCGGGATATACCCTTGAGCTTTTGTAAAAGTACGGCTCATACCCTTACTGGGAATTTTTGCGTTATATTTCACTAAATTTTGTTTATTTTGTATAATAAAGACATACTTTTATATTTATTAAGTTAAAATTAAATTATAAGATAAAACTAATTTAAATAAGTTTAAAAATATTATATAACTTACGCTTTCAATTGAGTTTTTGTTATATTTATTGAATTAAAACTAAACATATTTCAATACTTATATATATAGTAAACTAATATATTATATAATTGAAATTTATGATGAAAATTTTACATAGTAAGTTTTGACAATTTTTAATATCAATCAAAATTTTATATATAAATATGTATATATGTTGTATATGAATTTTCATATCTTAAATAATAAGAGAAAATATAAAAACAAATAATATAAATATTGAAATATTTTGGTTTTAGTTTGACAAATATAACATAAATTAACTTGAAATCATTGGTTATATAATATTTTTATAGATTATTATTTAAAACTTATCTAATTATATTTTATATTATAATTGGTTTTTTCACTTAGTAGATATAAAATAAATTTAATTATAAAAAATAAACGACTTTTTACTATAATTTGATTGAAAGTTACAAGTAAGGGTACGAGCCGAACTTTTACAAATGTTCATGGGTATTTCCTGGAATAAGATTTTTAATTGGGCACTATCCGAAAAAGCCAAAAACTCGTGGGTACCAAACGGAATTTCCCTTGTTTATTATATAACTTTAAGTTGCTCAAAGGTAATAAATTTATTCTACATTTGCACTAATTTTTTTGTTGATAAAATGAGCTACTACCTCATTTCAAGGCCAACATTAGGCTACCTAAAAATTACAAGGTCAGCTTAAATCATCATAACGGATGATCTTAAAAAAATCACGAAACAAAGGCTGATGACTAAACAACAGTAGAAAATCAACTAAATAATTAGGATCTAATGCAAAAGAAATAGGTAATCTTGCGGACGAAAAGGGTAACTAGCCCTTATGGGCTTCTTTCTATAGCACTTAGCCCATAAGGAAAAATAATGTGTTAACTAGCCCTTTTTATGAAAATGCCCCTGGTCAAAAAAGAAATTACACCCATGCCACCGCGTCCCACCCCCCTTCCTGTCACACAAAACTTGTCATACAAAAACCTATCATACAAAACCTCCGACCGCGTCCCACCTCCCTTCCTATCACACAAAACCTGTCACACACAACCTGTCACCGCGTCTCACCCCCAATTTTCGTCCATTATCCACATACAATAGACTTGTCACCGCAAAACCTGTCACATAAAGCCTATGCGGGATTTGAACCCACATTATCGTGCATTTAGCACGTTGCTCTACCATTTGAGCTAATAGACTATGATTATAATTAATTTATAAACAAAACCAAATTTGTCACACAAAATCCATAACAACAAACATGTCACACACAAAACCCATAACAAAAACCTTGTCACCACTAAAACCCATAAACATAAAAGCTGTCACACGAAGTCACGAACAAAACAATCTGTCACACACAAAATCCATAACAAAAAACGTGTCACACACAAAACCTATAAACAAAAAACCTGTCACACACACAAAACTATTAACACAAACCTTATCATACGAACAAAAAACCATCTGTCACACACAAAACCCATAACAAAAAGCTTTTCACCACTAAAACTCATAAACACAAAACCTGTCACACGAACAAAACAATCTGTCAAACACAAATCCATAACAAAAACCTGTCACACACTAAATTCATAACAAAAACCTGTCACAAACAAACACCATAACAAAAAACCTGTCACACACACAAACCCATAAACACAAAACCTGTCACACGAATAAAAAACATGTCACACACAACAAAAAACCTGTCACACACAAAATCCATAACAAAAAACTTGTAACCACTAAAACACATAAACACAAAACCTGTCATACGAGCAAAACAATCTGTCACACACAAAATTCATAACAACAACCCTGTCACACACAAAACCCATAACAACAACCCTGTCACACACAAAACCCATTCCGAAAATCCTGTCAACACTAAAACCCATAAACACAAACCTGTCACACAAAACGATTTGCTTCACCCAAAACCAAAAAGTTGTCACCACTAAAATCCATAAACACAAACCCATAAACTTGTCACACAAAGCGATTTGCTTGCTTACCCGCGGTGGTGGACGGTGAAACGAAGGTAGAAGGGCGGTGAAACGACGGTAGAAGGGCGGTGTCGGCGCTCAATTTTCTAGATCTAGGGTTTCTAGATCTAGATCTAGAAATTCAAGATCTAGATCTAAAATTTGTGGATCTAGGTCTACAAATTCTAGATCTAGAAGCCTAGATCTATCCCCAACGACGACGACGTCGTCGTCGTCGTCGGGGCCAGTTGATGTGCGTATTGGAAGGTCCGGAACTCGTCGGCGGCGGGAGAGAGCAGCCGATCGAAGACGCCGGGGTGTTGTCGGGGCCGGTTGATGAGCGTATTCCGGACGCCGACGGAGGACTCCGAACTATGGCCGTCACCGTAATCTTCCATTGATGGGAGTGGGGGATTTTGGAATTGGGAGCGGGAAAGAGGAGTTTTGAGGGATCTCTAAAGAACGAGATCCAGATCTATAAACAAATGAGAGAGAAAAATAGAAAAAGAGTTTTATAAAAAAAGAAAAGGCTAGTTAGTCAATTATTTTTAAAGAGTGGATAGGCAGTGTGTTAATTTAGGGAAATTGTCCTCTTCACCACCTTCCCTCTAATCTTACTAATGCATGACAAAACTGCAAGATATTGATATACCACCTTCTAGCTAAGAAGTCGCCAGCAGAGTTACACTCCGTGAAGCAATGAAAAAACACAATATTAGGAATACCCCCTACCAAGTTTCGGATATCTACCATAGTTGCATAAATTTTCAGTGATACTTTCCTAACATTTTTTAACGAATTAACCAAATTATCTCCTTATATAATAAGATTATAAATATTAATTGCTTTAGCATATTTGAGTCCTTCTAATAATGCTATTGCTTCGGTCTATAGAACAGATTTCGGTTGAAGAACCCGTCGATCACATCCTAGGATTTGACTATGATGGTTGCGGATAATAAAACTAGAAAATGTAGAAGACTTATTTTGATGAGAAGCATCAAAATTCAGTTTTAACCAACTAACTGGTAGTTTAATCCAAGTTGCATTTGTCTTACATTTTCGTTTGGATGATTTCACTATTTCGGGTTTACGATTTATGATTGATAATTTCCATCGGTTATATTGAGTAAAAGCTAGATCACATGATAAGTTACTAGATCGAATTCTAGTAGGGTCAACTATATTTGCATTCTTATGATTCCAAATATACCACCAAAGGAAACATAAGATATACCAATGAGGCAATGAAAGTAACATTTAGATTAGCCTTAGTTTTTTGTTTTTGTCTTAGTTTAGACATTTTGTTGAATTACGAAACACTTATATATTAAGATAATTACACATATCAACTAAATAAAAAAAGTAAATATAGAGCATATCAAGTTACTAAAGGTCAACAATTTAATGTCTAACAATGGATTTGGTTATACACATGTTTTACTAAAAAATTTATGGCGGTCGATTTTTTAGTAGCTTTGAATTATTACATTTTTACGTCTAGCAGTAAAGGTCGGTTATCAGAATTGATTTACATTCGGTGAATTTGGAAGGGCGAAGTTGAACATATGAATAGCCATAGTTAACCATAAAAAAAGTTATGCTAATTCTCGGTTTCGAAATTAATAATACGGATATTTTGAATTTATAACTATTCGGAAAACTCAGATATTACAATATTGAGTTATATTGCTAATTAAAGGAAAATAAATATGCCATTAAATTCATTTATTACTGACCTATTAGATAATGAAGAGATAAACTCACCTTTAATTCATTTATTGTAATTGCTCCACTATTCAAATTTCAAAGAATGTCACATACAAGTGAGTTTAACATAGATTAATTAATTTACATACTTATGTTCGAAAAATACATAACAAAATAACCATAATAAAATTCAATAACTATTTTTGTAGATCTACAACCGATTTTTTTCATAGTAAAGAAAATAGAAAGTAAATGTAATAAATAAGTTATAAGAATAATGTCATATATGACATCAAAACTCAAGAAAAAACAAAGCGAACATCTGTTTCAATTATATTTTTATTTTGAAATCAAAATATATCAAATACGTATAGAAATAACAAAGCACCCCGTACGGCACGGGCCGGCATACTAGCTTATATAGCTATAGAAAGCAGAGTTGCAGAGAGTAGGCAGGTGAGTCTCGTGAGTGCATGCATTTGCATGCTCCCCTAACTGCACTCAATGCCACCCCCTTCCATATTTTAACACGTTTCTATCTTTTGTTCCACTAATTAATCAACTACCTACGTACATTTAATTAATTTATCTGATCAAATCACATATTCAAATATTTTCTAGCCTTAATCCAGATTACAATGACATAGTAAATGCATACCCTTTTCTCAAGTACGTACATGTACGTACCCATTGGGAAACCCAAGTTGATATATATCCGTAGCAAATTACATCTGGTTTTTACAACATATTGGGTTCTTAATAAGCAAAGCTTCTTCAAAAAAGAAAAAACAGCAAATCTTCTTGGAGCGAAACTAATAGTGCATGTGCACATCTTCAACAAAAGCATTAAGATTTAAAACTTGTCGTCCGAACTATTGCTACCTTGCTTGAGTGAACTAGCTTGCTTTCACTTGAGATAAAGTGGATCCTTTATAAGACAACCTTCCCCATGGGAGAAAGAACCGCCCGATACGAGACCCCTACTTGCTTCTACAGTGTGTCGGTCCCGACTTCCTTTCCCCAGCTAACTCAGGCCCGACGTGACATTAAGTCGGTCCCGGTTGCTTCTTCTCGTTTTCCCTTGTTTTTGTTCTCTTCTCTCGTTTCCTAGTAATGTGGCACATCAATCGAATAGACTTCCCCAGTGTTCGACACCCACCACATGCTACATCGGGGTCGGGTTCAAATTTATCTCTAGACCCTCGCGTATGAGAGCGACCCAAGTCAAAAAATACTTAGGATCTCAAAACTTACTTCAATATCAAAAGAAAAATACGTCTTGGCAACTTGGCCGCGTTTTGAGTATTATAAACCGATTCTCAAAAGGCATCAAGTGGATTTTTTGAAATGGAAAATCAATAAACTTTTGGTCTGATATATGGGTTGAAAGTTCAGATCTATTTACTTATTTTAATAATAATGATAACCCTATGCTAAAAGTGTCCGAATTTATTACTATATACAAAGTTTGGGATACAAATGCCTTAGCATTGCGACTTCCAACAGGATTAGCTGATTTAGTTTTACAAATAAAGATTCAAGAATCTGACTTTGACGATCCTTTCATATGGCAGCCATCCACTGATGGTACATTTTATGTCCAATCATCATCAATGCTAGTTAATAACTCGAGGCACATATATCCAACTAGATTATATTGGATATGGAAAACCAAACTTTCTCCTAAAATCCAAAATTTCCTATGGGAATCTTGTGGTGGGTGTTTACCAACTACAAATACGTTGAATAGTATTATAATTGGCTCATGATTATTGCTCCCTTTGCGAAATAAATAATCTGAATTTAAATCAGAATTTCTTTCATTGTCAGTTCACGAAAAATATGATTATAAAATTAGCGTAAGAATTAGATTACTATTTTGATTTTGCTAGATCTGGAAAGTCGGGCTCGAGTTTCCTAGGTAAGTCGAACTTCAAATGATGAGATTAGATCTTGGGCTTTGGGTTCCTTAACTAGTAGATTAAGCCTTTTCCACCCCAATTCAAGCAACAAGTGATGATCTAGGTTGGATCGAGAGGTTTTCACTTCGTCCAAGCCACTCTACACATCGAACATGGGGTCGATTGGCTTTCGCTTCTCCCCTTCGATGCAAGGTCTCATGATGGATACTTTTCACTTTCGTTACTTTGCCAATCACAAGCCTTGATCCCCAACTTTCGCAAGGGATTGTAGCTCTATGTAAAGTGGGTTCCTAGATCAAGCACTGAATGCTTATGGAATTGGGGTTTCTAGCTCAATCTAGCAAGATTATTCCCCCATCACCCAAGATCAAGGAGATCTACTCCATTTGGCAAGCAATAAAAGAAACAAAATCGCAAATCATCACAATCATCATCATCAAACTCGAATTCAAAGCAAGTTTCATCAACAAAATCAAGATCAATCCACAATCACAAGGCCAAATTGCCACATACAAAGAGAAAAAACCAAATGCAAGCTAGAACTAGACTATCAAACCTAAATTCCTCTTCCTCCTTGGCCGATCTTCCTCTTCTCTCTTCTCTTCTCCCTCTCGTCTCCTTTCTCTCCTTGCTCCCCAAGTATTGTCTTGAGAAGATTGTGTGTAATTAGCCAAAGGAACCCCCCAATTAAGAGAATAAAAGGGGTTTTATAGATAAGGGGAAAATGTGGAAGAGTGATCATCATTGCCTTGGTGCCCAAGCCACAAACCGACTCGGACCGACACGGAACACACCTCGGGCCCGACGTACTGGGTAAGTCGGTCCAAGGCTGACGCTCCCGATTCTTGCTCGACTTGGCTCCAACTCGATCTACATCTCGTGCCACCTCTTCTTCTTTGCTTTTCCCTCTTGTTTCTTCATGGCTTGGTCCTTCTCTTCCTCCTTTAACTCATGGTCTTGCTCCAAGCTTCAATCCACCTCCAATAAGATCCTTGATTCCTTGCCAAAAGCCTACAAAACACAAAGAAAACTCGCATAGTTCCCGAATCTCATAGAAATACGGTTACAAAGATAGAAAGGAATAAAACACACAAGAAAAGAGGGGAAAAAATCAAAACTATAAAGGAAAACATACACTAAAACACCACCAAATACGAAGACATCATTTATCCTCAATAATCCTGACACATAAATTAGATGGATTAGTAATTAACTTCCACAACAATTTCATCTGTAATGTAATTTAGCATTTTTCACCGTTCGAAGTCCTAAACCTCCATATTCTGCCGGTGAACAAATATTGTCTCAACTAACCAAAGGGTGGTGATTTGGGTTAAATTTATTCCAAAAATTATATTTATTTAATCTATCAATCTCATTCTAAATTCCTTTCGGCAATGGGAAACTTTGCATGAGATAGCTAACTTGATTAAGTAAATTTGACAAAATCAACACCGTCCATCCAACTTATAAAATTGTGTTTGCCTTCCATTGCTAAAGTTGTTTTTTTTTTAACTATATGAGAAGATAGAACTTTGTACACAACCTTTTAAGATTGGAATGCCTAAATATTTTTTCGTGGACGTTGTAATCTTAATATTAAGGATACTTGCAAGCGATCGTGCAAAAGGTTTTGAAATGTTATCTGAGGTTTGGAAGGTAATTTTATCATAATTAATGGAAAGATCAGAAAGTAAAATCTCCCTTTTTTTTTACAAAAAAATCATATTAGCATGTGTTGCATCTGTATATATAATTATGTCTTCTACAAAACTCAAGAATGAAATACATGTACCATGCTTCTCTAACGGGATGCCTACATGTCTTGTATTTTGATTAGCTTCATATTGCAACGTTCTTGTAACATATTCTATGGTAATGACAAAGATAAAAGGGGACATATATAGGATCACCTCGATTAGCTAATTCCACATTATGGAGTAAATTCAGGTCCTTATTCATTATTAATTAATTCTCAAGAAGCTAATGTTGTAATACATGTCATTACGAGATTAACCCAATGAATGTTAAAACCAAATTTAAGAAAAATATGTCTAGTAAAATTCCAATCTTGTTTGTCCTAGGCCTTTTTTTATATCAATTTTTATCGCCATTCAATCTTTAATTCCGTTTTTCCTTTTATAAAAAGAATGAAAGATTTCATGGGCAATTAAAATATTATTCTGAATAAGTCTCCCTTTGACAAAAGCTCTGATGGCTTGCATTTAGTTCATGTTTAGGATGTGCATTAGGTCATGTTTCATAGATTTCGGTTTGCGTTTCTCTCGTTTAAGTTAGATTTTTACTTGTTTTCGGTTTAGTTGTTCGGTTCGGACTCTACGCTTTGTTCTTTGTGAATTTCAGGGGATTTGGAGGTGAAATGGAGCGGTAGAGATCAAGAGGACTCAAGGAGGTGTCAAGAGCTCGAAGACGGTGTCAAAGAGAGGCCGAGAAGTCACCCGAGAAGAGAACCGAAGAACCGAAGGAAAAGCAACAAAACCCGAGGCCACAGCCTTGGACCCGGCCGGGTCACGGGCCGGGTCCTGGCCCGGGTCGGCTGCCTTGCCAAGCCGAGAAGCCAAGCGAAGAGGCAGGGCTGGACCCGGCTGGGTCACGGGCCGGGTCGGCGCCCGGGTCGCCCCTTTTCCTTGCGTTTTCGTGTGGCCGCGCTTCCAGACTGTGACCCGGCCGGGTCACGGGCCGGGTCGGACCCCGGGTCACACCGCCGCGTTCCTTTTTTTCCCGTTTTAGCCTTGTTTCCTTTAGGGTTGTATTTAAGCCGTTTTCCTCCTTTTAGGAGGGAGAACTTTTACCCAATTTAGGACCTCTAGAATTTCCATTAAAGCTCTTTGGTGTTCTTGAGAGATAGAAGAATTTTGTTGGAGATTTGTGCCCTTTTCAATCAATACAATGTTTATTGGTATGGATTTCCTCATTTCTTCTTCTTTTCTCTTGTTCTCCATGGATTGCTAAGCCCCCAGATCCTAGGGTTTGAGGAAAACCCTATGGATTCTAGGTAGCCTTGAAATGCTTGCTTGAATTGAGATTGGAATTGTGGTTTGTGTCAATCCTATATGCTTAATGCCAGATTGCTTGCGGTTTGAGGCTTGTTGATGATTAGAACCGAAAGGTTAGGTTGTCAATAGGGAGATAGGCTAGGGACTTGTGTTGAGAGACCTCCTCTCTAGCTTGAACAATAGGATTGATTGATTGACTTCCCATTGAAATGAGAGTTGATTTGGGAATTCTTGAGAGGTTGATCTACCGATAGAGGGTTCGAGTTGGATAAGCCCACTCAAGCCACGACGGTGGATGAGAGGCTTGAACCTATTGAGCCTCTATTGAGCCTAAGGGGCCTAGTTTGCATGTCAAGCCACGAAAGTGGATGATTGTCGTAATCTAGGTACGATTTGTTTAATTCGAAAGGGTTAGACATTGATTCTAGGTAGATGCCTCCAAACTATGATTTGATCTTGATTCATGTATGCTTGCAAAGTGCTACTTGGTTCCATAGTGTGAGTACTTAGATCCTAGGATTGCCTTTCCCATAGTAAACTTACTTCATTTTGTTGGTTGCTTTCTCCTTTTACTTAGTTGTTATTTGAGTTCTTTTATTTCAATTCCAAATTGCCTCATATTAGCCTAGCTACTTTGATTGTCGGTTCACCAATTCTACTAAAATCCTTGAGATTCGACACCTTGGTACTACGCGATCCGTGCACTTGCGGTATTGGTCTAGTAGCCTATCAAGTTTTTGGCGCCGTTGCCGGGGACTTTAGTTAGTTTTGGTTGTCTCCTACAACCGGTAGTCTAGGTCCTTTTTGTTATTTGATTTTGTTTTCTTTTGTTTGTGATTTTAGAGGTGTTCGGTTGTTTATGCGAAGAGTCCTGAGCGCTCCTCTTGTTGATTTTGATCTTGAAATTGAGCGTACTCTTCGTAAGAAACTCCGTGCACAAAGATCTCTAGATATGGCGGATGAGGTTCAACAAGCTCAAGCTTTGCAAAACGCCTTTGTTGCTATTCAGAATCAGTTAGCCGCTGCCAATGCTCAGATTGCTCAGTTAACTCAGAATCAGAACCAAGCTGCTCAAGTCAATGGGCAAAGACCTCAAACTCTGGCTGATTATATGAGACCCGCTCAGTTTGGTCCGGTGTCCGGTGTTGTTTTTCCCGAGGTCCGTGCTCGAAACTTTGAATTGAAGCCCTCTTTGATCAATATGGTCCAACAAAACCAATTTGGGGGTCTTCCTTCCGAGAATCCTCATCAACACCTCACTACCTTTCTAGAGTTGATGGACACCGTCAAAATCCATGACGTTTCTCAGGATGCACTTAGAATGAGGGCCTTTTCTTTCTCTCTTAGAGACAAGGCTAAGACTTGGCTAAAAACTCTTCCCCAGAATTCTATCTCTACTTGGGACGAGTTGGCATCCGCTTTCTTGAACAAGTACTTCCCGACAAAGAAGACCTCCGAGATGAGACAACAAATATGTAATTTCAAGATGAAAGACGGGGAATCCTTCTTTGAGGCATGGGAAAGATTCAAAGAATTGCTAGTGTTGTGCCCACACCATGGGCAATCCAAGATAGCTCTCATTGACGTCTTTTATAATGTCATTGATTGTTCAACGAGATTGCTATTAGATGCCTTGTCGGGAGGTGGCCTTTCCGACCTTCAAGAGGATGATGCTTGGGATTTGATTGAGAAAACCGCCTTGCATTCACACAATTACTCCGATGTGCGAGCCACTCCTAGTGTGAAGAAGCATGCCGGTATTTATGAAGTTGATGAAACTACTCAATTGAAGGCTCAACTTGACATGCTCACTCAAAAGATGAAACAACTTGAGACCGCTTCCGTTGTGAAACCGACTTCCAAGGCTAATTGTCAATTTTGTGGGTCGGGAAATCACACAATCTCGGCTTGTCAACTTTATCTAGCTCAAGGGGAAGAGATTGAAGGTGAACTGAGTTACATGAGCAACTACAACCGGGGACCGAGGAATGACCCTTACTCCAACACCTACAATCCCGGTGGGGCCAAACACCCAAACTTCTCTTACAACAACAACTACACCAACCCCTCTTCCTCTTCCTACAACCCAAACCAAGCCCAACCTAGAGGTCCACCGGGGTTCAATCAACAAGCTCCACATGTCCCTCAAGCCCCTCAACCCAAATCCTCATTTGAAGCGCTTGTAGAGAACATGGCAAAAACAGTGAACCAACTTGCCGAGGACGTTCGAACTCAAGGAAAGAGTTTGAAAATGCTCGAGACTCAAGTTGCTCAACAAGCATCGAATGCTCCTAGGCCTCAAGGTCAACTTCCGGGGCATCCCGAGGTCAACCCTAAAGAGCAATGCCGAGCGGTTACTCTTAGGAGTGGCAAAGAACTTCAAGAGCCTATACCGGAAAAGCATAAAGTTGTAGAAGAGCCGGGAAGCAAGCCAACCGAAGAGGAAAGGCCCGAGCCTAGGTATGTTGCTCCACCTCCCTACAAACCACCTCTACCTTTCCCACAAAGGAGGGTTCAAGTTGGAAAAGAGCATCAATTTGGGAAGTTTGTAGAGATGATAAAGAAGCTTCACATAGATATCCCTTTTGTTGATGTGCTCACCAAGATGCCTACCTATGCTAAGTTCTTGAAGGACATCCTTTGCAAGAAAAGAAAGTTTGATGACTTTGAGACCGTAGCTTTGGCGGTTAATCAAGTTGATAAGATGCCGAGTAAGCTGAAAGATCCCGGTGAGTTCTCAATTCCGGCTGATTTTGGTTCATTTGCATATGATTGCCTTTGTGATCTTGGTTCTAGTGTGAACATCATGCCCTTTCCGATTTGTAAGAAGTTGAATTTGGGTGAGCCTATTCCTACTAAGATGCGTCTCATCATGGCCGACAATTCGGTTGCTCAACCCGTGGGCATCATTGAGGATTTTCCGGTAAAAGTGGGCAAATTCTTGATTCCGGGAGACTTTGTGATTCTTGATATGGAGGTGAAAGACAAGATTCCCATCATCTTTGGGAGACCTTTCTTAGCTACCGCGGGGACAAGCATTGATTTGAGGGATGGAAAGATTTCCTTGCTCATTGGAGATGAGAAGATGGAATTTGAACGTCGTAAGGAGAACTCTATTAAGCCGACCATGAATCTTCCTCAAAAAGTGGTTCAAGTGGCTAGTTGTAGTGTTGAAATTGAGCCTCCTAAGAGTGAGACTTTGGTAAGTACCGTTCAAATCCGCCAAGAAGAGGTCACCGAGCTTAGAGACCACAAGAAAAAGAAGAAAAAGGATCGAGCCAAAGTTGAGTTTAAGAGTGGAGATTCCGTAATGCTTTTTCATGAGAAATCTAGCATGTTCTCGGGGAGTAAAGGAACGAGATGGTCCGGACCGTATAGAGTTTCAAGGGTCTTGCACGGTGGAAGAGCTGAGATTTGGCATAAAAATTCGGGAAATTTCAAAGTCCAAAACCGCCGTTTGAAGCTTGTGATAGCCCTTGATGCAATAGAGGTCGGGTCCGACAATCACAAAGACCCGAGCACTTGAAAGGCGACATGGTCAAGCTAAAGACCTTAAACAAGCGCTTCTTGGGAGGCAACCCAAGCTTTTCTTCTCATTTTTCTTTGTTTTGTAGGTTGAATTCAATAAAGGCTAAAATTTGGAGATGGATTTCCAGAGCTGGACCCGCCCGGGTCGTTGGTGGGGTCGAAAACGGGGTCGAAAACAAGAAAACAGGGCAAGAGAACAGTCTTGGACCCGGTCGGGTCGTAGCCCGGGTCGCGGGCCAGGTCGGCTTCGCTTCCCTCTTTTGTTCGTTTCTGCCCGTTGCCAGTTCTTCCCCCCTTCATTTCTCCTTCGTCCCGACCGAGACCCAGCTCGCTCCCCTGCTCCGCTCAACTCCTCGCCTCTTCGCGCCTCTCGCCGTCGTTCCTCGCCGCCCTTGCACCACCCTGCTCGCGCCAACTTCCCTATCGTCGCAGCTCCTCCTCGCTCGCTCCCATCTGCTCGAGTCGCCAGCCAGCTTCTGCCACAGCTCCTCTGCCGCTCTTGCCCGCACCGCCACAGTAGTTCGCCGGAGCCCCGCCCAGCGCCGGCCGTCGTCCTCAGCAAGCCAGCCGGACCTCCACCTCACTTCCCTTGGTGTTCTTGGTACCACTCTCTTTTCCCTTTATTTGAAGATTTTAGACCTAGGTTTTGGATTTTGGGTATAATTTGTTCAAATTTGTGGGATTTAGGTAGAGCTCATCCTTCTCTTAGCCTAAATTGTGCAGATTCTTGATGAAAATTGAAGGCCTAGGTTGAATTTGGGGATTTTCATGCTAAAATTCAAGTTTGGGGGATTTGAGTAAAATTTGGGGATTTTTTTTTTGTGAATTGGGTGTTTGATTTGCTTGTGGGTGATGATGATGGCTTGATTGCTACTATTTGATTGAGCTTAATTGAAATTTGTCTTGATTGAAGGTTGATCTTACTTGAAAATCCTTGAAATTTCTTGCATTTGGAGGCATTTGTTGGTTTTGCTAGGTAGTGGCTTTGTTGTGTTGCTTGCTTGCTTGGTTGTTGCTTGTGGTTGTCCTTGCCGGGACAACATTTGGCTATTTGTGCTCGTGGTGGTTGCTTGTCTTGTGGTGTGTAGGTATCTAGCTTAACTTCATGCCTCCCAAAGAGAAAAAAGCTAAAGAGAGCTCGTGAGTCTAGCCACCCCTTATTGCTTAAGGATGCTTCTCCGGAGGATTTGCGTATCGATCTTGAGAGCAGTGAGCACAAGAGGCGTTTTGATGTGCTTACGAAGTGGGAATTTGATGTGCTTAAGGATGCTTCTCCAACCGACTTGAAAGACTTCCTCCTCTATCATGGTGGGACACCCACTTCCCTCCACCTCCACCTCCACAATGAACACTATGTGAGTCTTCTTTCTCTCCTTTCTTGCTTTTATTTTCACATTGAGGACAATGTGATGTTTAAGTTTGGGGGAGGGATTTCATGCTAGTTAGATCCATTCATGTTTAGTTTTGTCTTGCCCTTTAATTGCATGCTAAAAAAAAATTCAAAAAAATTGAAAATTTTTGTCAAAATGCCAAAAATTTCATGCATTTTAGGATGCCATCAAATTTCTCAAATGAGAATCCCTTGTCTTCAACATAGTTAAATTCATGACTTGGAAAATTCCATATCTTTGCTTGGATGGATGAAACCCTTATTTTCTTGCATGATCATGGCTTGTTTGCTTGACTTATATTTGGATGAGCATGTGGACTCTTAAAGTTGTAGACTAATGTTGAGATTCTAGGTAATGAGCACCTAGTGAGATGATTTTTAGCCTCTTTTTCTAGGACTTTGTCCTCTCTTTCTCTATGCATCTCTAACTCTAGAACTTGAGATTGTATCTTTGTCAAGGCCGCATTCATGACATTTGTTTGTGACATTAAGGTGATAGAGGCATTATTTTGTTAGCCCCACTATTTCCCCTATCCACCCTACATTAGTCCCAATTTTCTTGAAACCCAATTTTTTTGAGCCTAAAAGCCTATTCTTTGAAACTCCACAAAATTGTTTCCCTAGCCCAAATAGCTTGACCTTTCCTAGAGAATAGGAGTCATGGGAGATGAATTTTTAAGTGAGTTTGGGTTTGAGAGAAAATACCTTTTGGTGGAAGAGAATTTCAAAAGAAAGAAATGCAAAAGAGTGGGAAATGTTTGGAAGAAAAGAAAGTCTTGAAAAATAGTGTTTAAAAGTGAGTTGGTGACTTGAAAATAAATGTGTAAAAGTTGAGAAGTCACCAAAGGTTTTGTGAGAAAAGAAAAGCAAGTGCAAAAAGGGTTGAGTTCAAAATGAAAGAAAAATAAAAGTGGGAGAGTGAACTCCAAAGTTTATGATGTGTTGAAGTTGTGAAGTTTTCGGGTTTGAGAGAGTGTGAAAAATGCTTGAATTGGTTGCTTGGTTGTGAAGTGTAAGTTTTGACTCTTATTCTCTAGTTTAGCACCACATGACCAAAATGTTCCTCACCCAACTCTTCTCACCTAGCCCCACTACAACCCATAAAAAGCCCTCTTGATTAGTGTCACTTGCATTGTCTTTAGCGGTGGAGATTGAGATCTCTTTCAAGCCTATGGTAGCTTAGAGATCATAGATGAATTTGAGTGATAACTTTGAAGCCTAAACACATGGAAAGAGAGTAAACACATACCCCCTAGTGAGGCCTAGAATTGATTCATCTGTCTTCATCTTTTCGAGTCATAAAACATGTGCAATGATTCCGGTTTGTCAAGTTTCAAGTTCTTTGATTATTGCTCGTTTAATTTTGAGGTGAACTCTTGAATTGCATTTGATGTGGGATGAAGAGTCTAAATTGCTTGCTTGAGGACAAGCAAGGTTCAAGTTTGGGGCTCCTTGCAAGGTATGGATAATATCTACTATAATACAGTATAAAGCGGAACCCAAGTCTTTGTTAAAACTTGCACCACGTCATCAACCTTGAATAAAATAATAATTTTTTTTTTGCATTGATTTTCAAAAAATAACTTATATATCTTCTTGATATCTTATCCGATTTCCTTATGTATATTTAATAACTTACTCAATTATATATCCTTATACGAATAAGGAAATTCAAGTGATTTTCTTTTATATTCTTTACAATTTTTTCATATTAATTAGTATACATTTTTGTCATTATTGAATCTTGAAGAATAGTGAAAAAATTTCAAATGTGTCAATAGTATATTCATTAATAATAGAAATTTGAAAATTTGAATAGTACTATTTTATAATTAAAATTGTATGAATAAAAGTACATATATAGTTCAATAGGTTCCGACTTTGGTCTATCGGATTTGTATTATAAGTTCCCGAGTTAAAAGCGTATTCATATCAAAATTCGATCTTAAATCTGTTAATTCGGTTTCATATTTACATTACCCGTACATGGTACGGGGTTTGTACTAGTTTGGGATAATATGAGATAATCTATCGTGTTGGTTCTAGTTTTGAAAACGAAACTATTTTTAAAGGGTAGTAATGTCTAATGAAAAAGTGGGGATTTTTTCGAACAAATAACTAATACCATCGATAATCTATACTACCTATAGTATAAAGCGGAGAAATCTCTTCACAAAAAATTGCGCCACGTGTCATTTTTATAATAAAATAATCAGTTGGGCCCTCCTTTATAAAAATAAGGTAATTAGAATCTCATATAATCTTATCTAGTACAAAAATGCTTAAAAGTTATCAAAAATTATGAATTATCCCGAAAATTATAAATTATCTCTTACCTAGAATTAGCTGTAATCTTCTAATAAACAATATATTTAATAAAACGTGATATTTATCAAGTATTTTTTGAACAAATCCAACTTATTATATTATGAGTAGATTTATCATCATTGGTAGAAAATACTAATCATAATAGGAAATTTAAATTTATTAGGTAGGAAATTAGTAAATAAAGATATATTCTAATTATTTATTTGTTTTAAATCCGAATTTTATTTCAAAATTATAAAGATTAAGATAAAATCGAAAAATACAACTATGAGACTATTTGTTTAGAATTTTTTTATAATTTGAAATAAAATTCTTAAAACTAATAACTAGAATATATCAATATTTTATAATTTCCTATCTACTAAATTTAAATTTCTTATCTTTTCAAACAACCATTGAAGATAAAATCATGTAATAATCTTTAAAGCCATATCTATATCTATATCTAAAAGATTAATTTCTATTTAATAATATACCTATATTATTTCTTACCGAAGAAGTTCATGAAACATATTTATATTAAATCGGGTTTATAATCACATTACCCGTACATGATACGGGGGTTAAACTAGTTAGGTATTAATTTGGAACAAATAAAATAAATAAATAAAACTAAATTTCCTCAAGTATTTTTCTGGGTAAATTTTTGGATTGGATAAACATCACCCGATTACTCTTCCCTCCGTTTCATTCTACTTTTTCCCCTTTGTCTAGTGCATGCCTCAATACCTTCTGGTATTCTTTCCTCGTGCCACCTCTTTCACGTTTCCTTTGTATCCCTTCTTTCCTCAATACCCTCACTTGCCAGCTCCCCCCCTCCCCTCTTTTTCTTTCCCTTCCCTTATCTTTCTTTCTTGCTTTGTTCAGTCTCATTCTTTCCTTTATCTCTAATTTTCCTTCCCTCCTACGTGCTGCTACTCTTTTTGGCATCTCTCCCCCAAAAAACCCATCCCTTTCACTACTTCCCATTGTTGTTCATCACCAGCAGACGCGGCCAGAGTTTGTTGTCTCTTCGGACTAAGCCTCCCATAAGCGAGGCCTGTTCTGATTGAAAACCGATTCGAGATTGTGGTGACTAACTACATATACTACGAACTTTGAAAAAACTATTTTGGGATACAAAAGATTGTGATGTTTAAAAAATTCTTGCTAAAAAACAGTATATATATTGGTAAGATATTCACGTAGCAGGTAGTAATAACCATATGAAGAAGATGTTAAGATATTTATGGATATGTATCATAGTAGTAGGTATAATAACCATATGAAGAAGATGTTAAGATAATTATTGTTAACTAACTTAATTTTTGTAGAAAAATATATTGTTAAGGTATTCAACAAATACATTGTTAAGATACTATTAAAAATTATGTAGGTCTAGAAAAATTTAGCTATGATATTATCTAAATTCCAGAAATAAAAATAATATATATATATGTGAAAATTTCGGTGTTCTTCCGGAATATTAATTACACATTAATTAAGTAATATATGTTAAATTTTGTTAAAGAAATATAGAGTACACATGATACAAAAAAAAAGTAATATAACCTTAACGAGATGTGGTGGCTAACTACATATATTTTGCATTAGGAAATTTTTGGTGCAAAATATATAATATACATGGAAATAAAAGATATATTTGAATTATTTGTACAGGTGGTAAGAATATTCAGATTTTGAATTTTTTTAGGATATTATGGAGTATTATAAAAACTATTTTTGGGATATCAAAGATTGTGGTGTCTAACTAAATGTGATGTGGCAATAAATATTATGATGTGTAAATGACATTTTAAAATTTTAGTGATAAAATATACTTGAAATACAAACATAAATTATCAGGATTAATATGGTGACGACACGTGGCAAAATATTAGGTGACACATCCTCGGGGCGACATGTGGAAAAAACTGAGGTGGCACAACGTGATGACTCTAATTCTTACGACTTTTATATATATGCATATATTGGGAAATTTTTAACCCAAACTGTAATTAAATTACTTGTAGTGGGTGTGTCCTAAAATCTAGACCCCAAGGAAATGAGTTTTACATAGGTACGGTTTTGGCTCAAGTACTGAGAACTAGCCTTATGGTAAGGACTACTCCTTATGGTGAGGTGTAATCTCATTCATTAGATTTAACTCCTTATTATGTAATGGACGGTCTAGATTTAAAAAAAAAAAGAAACCTTTCCAGGATTTTTTTTTTTACGAAAACAATATTATTTTCTTTTCTGAAAAATACCGTTATAACAGTTAAGTACGACAGTGCAATTTTTTACACTAAAGAGTTCAAATTAATATACTAAACAGTTCAATTTATAAATACTACGAGTTCAATTTTCAATATTTTATGGGTTCAATTTTTTGTAACTATTAGTTCAATTTTTTGTTCTATGAGTTCAAGTTTTATATGTTTCGAGTTCATTTTTTATATAATTCGATTTTCGTAAAAATAAAAATTATTTTAGTCTAATATTTTATTAGTTCCCATATAAATTTTCCTAGAAAATAACAACTATAATACATAAATAAAAACTTTAGAAATTTAAAATTTTAAAAAGATAAATAATATCTTTCTTCACAAAAACAATGATTATAACCTTGAAGTGAGGTAGTTCAGTTTTTACAACCAAAAGTTCAATTTACTATGTTAAAAGTTCAATTACGTGTACTAGAAGTTCAATTTCGTAATTTATACGGGATCAATTTTTTGTACAATAAGTTCAATTTTTTCTTTGAGTTAGTTCAATTTTTATATTACTCGATTTTTTCGAAAATGAAAATAAATCAAAAAAATTTAAAAAAAAATTTTTTTTTTTATTTTTTGAAAAAAATAAATTAAAACAAAATGGACCTTCCATTATAAGGTAAGGTGATAAATCTAATGGATGAGGTTACTCCTTACAGTAAGGGGTTGTCCTTACCATAAGAGTAGTCCTCAATAGAACCTCTCTCTATCTATCTATCTATATATATCGTAATACTTAGATTGGAAAAGATATCAAAGTAACCGAAGGATTTCAGTGTTAAAAGTGGTATTTACATGTGTGCTGGGAGTTGTCTAAAAAGGTTTATTAGACTTATACTTTCGTTAATTTAAAAATCTTTTAATGAATTTACTTATTTATTTTATTGGATTAGAAAGTGAATATAGTTGTTATAAATCATTCTGATTTTTTAAAATTACAAGTTTTCTCGTTTTTGTGTCGAAAATCCCGAGTTGCACCATATATAGTACAAAAGGAAAACCATAGAAATTTGTATTCATTACAATCATATCGATATCATTTACGTGAGAATCGAAAACGAATGTATAAAATATCTAAGTCAGTACGGTAAAATATTTTATTATAAGTCGTTTTAACGATTCCGTTTCGTAAAATTCATAGAACGAAATGTGATAAAATGCTTTAGTAGCGTCATGTGCTAGCTAAAGCTCATTAAATGTCCCTTTTTGATTTCCTGTACCAACCTATCATTGATCACAAAAATTCATTCAAATTTAGATAGTCCAGTCTTTCAATGTTGAACCGGCCGGTTGTACTCTTGCGTTAGCTAGAACAAGACAAGTGGACGATTCTCCTTACCTTGTTCCTTTAAATGAGATATTAAATTTCGTTTAATACTATTTGTTGGATATGTGACAATGTTTAATACTATTTGTTGGATATGTGACAAATAAAAAGAACTAGGTTGTTAAAAGTTGTTATTTTCAGTATTGCCATAGAATTGGATTAGGCCGTGTTAGCTAGTATGAGCTCACATAACCTAGTATTGCCATAGAATTGGATTAGGCCGTGTTAGCTAGTATGAGCTCACATAACCTAGTATGGGCTCCGGAGTGTGAATATATTAGACCATGTGAGCTAGCCGGTTTGGACCGCAATAGGTAAGAGGTTGTGAAAGCATATACAAAAAAGCACAAGCGTTCAAGTTATTTAAAGCACAAGCTTTTCTGACAGTATGTTGCACTTCAAATCAACGAAATGAGACTCAAGTGTGAACCCAGAACATCGCCAAGTGACAATCCATTGCAGGATTCACGAGCTGTGTAATCATTTCTGAGAGAGATGATTACAACACTTTTGATTCTGTCTTTCAATATGGAGCCTATTGAACCTGACAAATCTAAAACACGACCAAATAAAGCTAATAATCTAAAACACTTTCGATTCTGTGTTTTAATATGGAGGGCTAGTACGCATACTGTAGTGTCATTCTGAACGAAAACGCTACTTTCAAGAGCATCATTGCAATTCACATACTTCATGATCATTGTTTGACAATGCCATAATATGTAACCAAGAGTCCATTGTTTGATGAAGTGAACAAAACCAGATGCAAAGGATCAACCGATTAACACTAGCTCCAAAGTAAGAATATAAGATACCGCAAAACACAAAACTTAAAGACCATCAGAAGAAGGATATTGCTCCGCGAGGTGTTTTAACATATGTTATCAGCGGTATCCCGTCATGGGGTCAGCAGTCTTGCCTGATCTAGCATCACTCCAAGCTTTCGCAATGGTTTTCTTCATATCATCATCACCTTCCTCATACATATTCTGCAAATTCAGTAGATGGGTTAGCAGCAGTTGACTGAACTACATATACCAAACAAGGAATACTTGCCTTCATCAGATCCATAATTCCAGCCATTGGATCCTTCTCTTTGTCCAGATTTGGCTTCAACTACAAGACATGATAAATTAGTGTCATTACAATAGTTTCAAAATGATTCCATGACCAAGAAAAACAGATTGCTATCTTCTCTACCAAAGTGACCCTAACAATCAGCAACCGTGAAGACACCCTGAAAGAAATACCAAATCCCAACCCAATATAACAACAGCATGTCAATGGGCTACTTGTCTTTCCTCTGCCTTGCTCCCTGAAACAACTAGTGACCGCATGATCAAATATCGTTTGGAAACGATCGATTTGCATTTTTATTGCAGGTCTTAGGAATCATTAATCTATAAGAAGCATAAAACATACACATTTATGTCCTCATGGGCGAAATTAATCCAAGGAAATTGCTGACAGATGTTGTAAGCCCACTCACTCATCACCCCTTCCAAACTCCAAGCAAACAAGCCAATCCTAATTTTATAGAGTTGAGGATTAATTTAAATCCATCTCTTCTCCATTATTAAACTTTTTACCTATTTTAACCACTGACAGAAGATTACAGAAATTTCCTTATTTCAGGAGAAGTATCAAACAGTCTTTAATACAGTAGGGCTGGCAGAGATCCTTTTGTAGTTCTTTGGGTAAAGGCTCTAACAAATTTAACAAAGTTCCAAAGGGAAGGCATAATCAAATTGTGCACGGTTATTTGCTCACAGGTGAAATCAATCAAAGACAAGTCCTTTAAGAAATCATAGACCACCGTCTCAACATCTATTCTAAACTCCGAGAAACTTCTTACCCTCTTTAATCTCCGGCAGAAAAATACAGAAATTTGCACGATACGGGATAGGGTTACCAAGCAGTTTGAAATATGACTCACATAGGTCCTTCTGTAGCAACAACTTTTCTTGGGTAAAAAATTAACAAACTTGTAAAAAAGATGGAACTTACCTTGTCCTCCTTGAAGTGCAGATCTAACCAGTTGCCTTTGGAAGCTTTAGGTAGAGTGATGATCACTCTCTTGGGCTTCACAGCCACCTTACATGACTCTGGAACAACCTCCTTGTTCAATTTTGGTATGGCAAATTTGTAGTTCTTCCCTTGGATATCATGGAACTTCACTTCAACCGATCTGGGCTTGAATGAAGTTTCCATTTTCTCTTCTTGCACTCCTTCAAGAGAGATATATATCTGCACAAAAGAAAAACTGTGACGAATCCAAACAAGCAAAGCTATCTAAAGGTAAGCAGGCCACTGGCTAGAGGAAAACATCTTTTAAGCCAATATGACTAACAACTTAAGCATACAAAAAGTAAGGAGCAGAGACTAACGATCGCTAAGTGTTCTTGTCTCACCTTCAATTTATCATTGTCTTGATCCCAGCTGAATGATGGAAGAAGATCATACTTGAAAGCTGGACTAGGAGAAACCTTGGTCACTTCTGCAACTGGAGCAGGAGCCTGGGAGGTTGTAGGTACACTCTCTCTTGAAACCTGCATAAACAAAGATAGATTGTCCTAGAAATTCAAGTCTATTTCAGCATAGCCAGTTCAATTCAAATACTTCCATTTTTGCTCCGTCTCTATCTATTAAACAACTGCAAAATACAGTATTTGAAGACTTGAAGTGGCAATCACTGAGCCTAAAAAATGCGCAAGTGCAACCAATTCCATCGGAGCATCAACGTTGCGCAAATCCTAATCTCTTCGAATAAAGGCGAACATGAAATTGAAACGCTTCGTATTTACGACGAGATTTGATAGCTATAACTAGTACGGTAACAGCAGATTGGAATAGCATTATTTCCTCAAAACGAAACCCAAAGTCAGAAAGGAATGAATTCACTGGGAAAGCAATCGAGAAAGAGAACCTTCTCCAGGCTTTGGATTGCACTGGAAATGAGAGAGACAACTCGAGGCCTCTTGGCGATGCTTTGCAAGTGGCGAAGTTCTTCCATGTCCATCGCAGTCTCGTTCGCCATTTCCACTCTCTTTTTATCTTCCTCAGCCAGACTTTTTCTTTTTCGGTTTCCGCAGGCGTTGCTTCTTTTTGCTTACAACTTCTCTAATGGGAGTTTAGTACAGATTCTGGGATGGGAATGTTAGCCATGGTCATTCAATAAAATCACCCTTCTCGAGATTTCCAGGGCAATCAGAGAGTACTCTAGATTCTCCGGGATTGAATTAGGGGTAAACTAGTGTAATCTCCGTACCTGTATAAAATTTTGTTAATTTCTTTGACGCATTCAAAAATAAGTATGATACTCCTTCCGTTTCATAATAAGTGTCGTTTTAGCTCTTAATACAGTTTTTAAGAAAAGCAATCATTCACTTTAAAACTTACAACTTTTTCTTCATCTTACCACTCATTACATTTTTTTGGCCAATGAATAAACAACTTTAGTCAACAAATACACATTCCAATAAAAATTATCATTACTCACCCTAATAAATCACTTTGAAAACCTAAAACGACACATAATATGAAACAAATTTTAAGTGCTAAAACGACACTTATTGTGAAACGGAGGGAGTAATAACTTTTGTATATGTGATGATATGAAATGAAAGTTAATTTTGCAAGTGACTTACACTATAAATATATCAACATAAAATTGATACACTTCAAATAACTAAATGAGTACAATAATGCACCATACAAAAAATATTTTAGACATCAATGGTAATTCAATATTTGAAAATTTTGTATGCATAAAATTTATGAAGAAAAAAACATTATTCATACAAACTACAGAATTATTTTTTTTAACTTTGAAAATTGATTACAATTACAAATGATATCTTAGTCAATCAAAAAAAAATCTATATTTTCTTGATTATTTTATTTTAAGAAACGATGGTGTAGTCTACTCCAATTTTTTATAAAACAAAATGCATATAACTCAATTATAAAAGCCGTTGAAAATATTTGTTAGGAAGTCACAATTTGTAATATTTGAATACATAAGATTTGGTTATAATTATATCTTGAATAAAATCAATTATCAATCAAATCTTGCTAAATTTACACATCTACAGTAGGTTGTCAATAGATAATCTCATAGATAATCTTTAAAAATGAATCTCATCTCACTATAGATCAATACAAAATTTGAAAAAGAAAGATTCGGTAAAAAAGATTTGATTTGATTCATAAGAGATATATAGTAAATAAAATGATTTTTTGAATAATATATATATAATTTAGTTTGGTAAATTTTCAATCGTTTCTTTCTTGATCAACGTTGCTGCCCTGGCCTATACATTATATGACAATTTATGTGTGGTTCTTTTTTTTTCATTTACTTGCACTAATATATACTTTCTTATCTCATGTTATATAATAGTGATCAATTCCAATTAAATCGAAAAAGTAAAGAGATAATATGCTTTTACCTTAAAAATAGGAGGGGAATGAATAGTTGTTAAGATATAAAACATATATTTAGAAAATAAAGATATGTTCAAATATAAAAAAAATAGAAAAAAAAACAAAATACCAATAGAATATTGTTTGAGGGTTTGTTAAGAATCTTAACAAATGTGAATTTAAAATTACATAGAAAAAATTGTGAACCCATTTACCAGCTAATTATCTAAAGATTAATAGTTATTTTTATCGAATATGTTTGCATCAAATTGAAAAAAAAAGATCGATATAAAATCCTATTTAAAAACCATGTATACATTATTTTTCAAGATCAATTAATAATTTGTAAATATGATTATAATACATATATAGTAAGCTTTTAATTCGTATTCAAATTTTTAAATCTATAAAAAAATGTGGAGTTGTTATATATTAGCTTATTAATAAGAAATATATTTTTTTGTAAAACATTTATATATATAAAATTGGAAACAAACGATACCAAGAGAATATACCCTAACAGATTTATGGTAATTAAGATTTTTTTCCAATTAGAATATTCTGTAGGTACAAATAAAAAATAAATTTAATAATTAATATAAATATTAGATTTACACAATATTTGAAAAAAGTAAAATTATGTAGATTAATATGGATACGACATGTGGCAAAATCCTCGGTGGCGTAATGTGGGATGGACATGTGGAAAAAGCTGGTGTGGGCAATCCTTACGGCTTTTATATATATACATAGATTTCGTAGACTCGTTTCCGTTAAACCACCCGTAAAAAAACATATTCACATAAAGCCACACATAAAATGGTGCGGATGTTGCTATGTTTACACACTAGTTAAGAATCGATCTTACCCTAAAAAGTAGCAGTCATCCGATGGTCGACACGTGTGAAGTTTAATAAAAATACGAGAAAAAAATTGAGTAGGAGAGAATTTGAAATTTGAAATTTACGAATTGAACATGAACATGAACTTTCCCGTTCTGCCTTCATGAGTATTAAACAAATAAAAGTAAATTCCAACTCTATCGTTTGATTTTGCCGGAGATTCCCAATGTCGTGTTTCAGTCCTTTTTCGGTAATATTTGTTTAGGGATTGACGGGTATAATCGACGTTTAAGTATGTTTCCGGTGAAAGATCAGTATCAAAGTGGCTTTGATTTTGATATTGAAATTGATGTATAGTCGAAACCTAATTTTAAGTTTATGGAAACTATTGATAGCGGTAGTCGTAAATGTGTTGTGGGACATTGTGACCATTATGATTTGAAATTAATCATTGCATAACGCCTCATGAGGCGGTTGCATCTACTCGGCGGTTAGAAGGGAAGGGCAGCTGCCATTTCTGCCTGTTGTAGATGATAGAGAGGGATGGTTCGAATTTTTTGGTATGGTGTGCAAGCAACATTTTTTTTTTGTTATGATGTGTAATTGCAACGTAAGATATACTATTGATGTTGTGTTGCTAATGTTAGGGTGCAACGGATTGTATTTTTCTTAGTCGTAGGTTGTCGATATAATTAGTGTAGTTGCATTCGGACGGTCTTTGTTGTGTGTTTTATGTGTGTCCTCCAAACAATATCGGGTACAACCGTTGACCATGGCATCAGAATGTAAATATATGTCAAGGAACATTGAACAAATAAACTGTGTGTGGTGTCCATTTGATTGGGATGTGCATCCCAAGATCTTAAGTTACAGAATAAGAAATGCACTTAGTGTAAGGTTGTCGATTTTGTGACTAAACATCACAACGTATTGGGTTTATGCCAGAGGATAATATCATGGTCATGTAAACACGTCTTAGCTTTTCCAACTATATGTTGCCACCTATAGGGCTCGGATCCATGTAGTCCTCGTCGCCCAACTAATAGCCCCACTCATGCTTTATCTCCAGTTCCCATGTACGTATGCATGTGGTACATGTAGAAAATTGAGTGTTGTGCATCCGTTAAATTGTCAAATATGTGGCACTCTAATCATGGTCATTTGATCTTGTTGAAGGTTTGGTGTTGAGCAGGTCAGACATGTCTAGAAGACCTAAGCTGTTGTAGAAATTTTCAAAGAAAGGTAATTTCATTCCCAGATTAACCTTCCTTATACCCCTAACATTCCAATAGGTTATTGTCATATTAAATTTCTTAATCCAAACTGGCCAGAGAAAATTTCAACTGGTCTTGAGCCCCAATATATAAATAAAACCATCACAAAATCAAGATAATAAGGCAAATCCTGAGTTACAATAATCAAAATAGTTATACATAATGGGCAGTTACGAGTAAGGTAGTAATAAACAAACAAGATCGAATTGATTAAATTTAGGGCCCGTTTGGCGGTAGAAGGAGAAACGGAAAGGGAAATGTATTGAAACATGGGCGGAATGGAAACAAATGCCGTTTCTATCCAAAAAGTGTTTGTTTTCAATAAAAGAAAGCGATTGAAACAAATTCCCAATTTCTCATATTTCCAAAATTCGTGATTGAAACAACAACAAAGTTTACTCCAATTGCAGATCTAGGAACCAACCCCTTCAATTTCACAAAATTTCTATCTAATTACACACTTGATCTAAAAATTAGATTATCAATTTCACAAAATTTCAGATCTAGAAGATAGCAAAGGTGGGATTGAGGTTTGAGGTGGGATTGAAGACAACAAAGGTTAGTGAAGGTGAAAGAAGCATGGTGGTTGAAGGTGGCGGAGGCCGGCATGGTCGGCGAAGGAAGCCGGTGGCAATTGAAAGAGAGAGAAGAGTGATGGCGTTGACGGAGGAGGTCGAGGATGGCGAGGTTGACCTAAGGTCATGTGATGGAGAGGTTGACGGAGTACGGTAATGGAGAGTTTGTCGTATGTCAGTGATGGAGAGGTCAAAGAGAAGCTAGATCTTGTTGAGCTCCTTCCATGGAGGTGAGAGTGCTGAGGTCCTTCTATGGAGGTGAGAGGGTTAGAGAAGGGTGGGTAGAAAGTGGGGATTAATGGGAGAGAGTGGTGAGAGGCCAAAGGGGGGAATGGAAAGGGTTACTTTATGATTTTTGAGAGGGTACGGAATGAAAGTTGTTTCCAATTCTGGGGGTAATGAAATATCGAAGAAAAGTGCCACCAAATGCTATGAAAGGGAATGAAAAGTGGGATTCCTTTTCCCCAGACAAAAAATTAGAGTACCAAACGGGCCCTTAAACTACTAAAGCAAAGCAATAGTAAAAAAAAGTAAAAAAAGCTAGAGTGAATTCGACGAAAGGTTACACAAGAGCAAGAGGAGCAGACACAAACTGGAGCTTGTAAAACTTGAAACCAGTACACACTAAAGGTATGATAGAGATAATATAAGGTAGCATTTGAATGATTATCGCAAAAAAAAAACATGAAAAGGACTAAGGACGGTCAATGATTTTTGGAGGCCTTGTTTCAAAATTATAAAAGGGCCCTAATAATAGATAAAATATTCAATTAAAAACACATATTTTCTAAAATATACAGTGTAAACTACATATGAATTGTAAAAAAATCATTAAATTATACCTGCCTAAATAATAAAAAATTAATTATGAACACAAAAAAAATCTGAGAAACTCCTTTTGGTAACCCTGTGGTTTTGATAAATCCTTTTGGTGTCTCAAAAAAAGTTATTATTTTTGGTACCCTTGTGGTTTATATATTTTCTATCTAGAAAAATATGATTTTCAGATACAAAGTGACCGACTTAACCTAAGAACACGATGCCACTCAAAGAAATGCAAGAGAAAGTTAGAAATATTTTATTAAATGTCATTGTTCTGAAACTAAGTGGCCTAATATTGTAAAAAAGAGATCCATTATCCATTTTGTTATCTTACTCAATTGCATTTTGATAAAATAATTTCATTATGAAGCAAAGACATTAATTTTCCCTTTACTTTTGTTTCTTTGATGTAGGGACACTGCGTTATACCGTCCATTGATGAAGACTAATCTCATCAACCACTCCCTCAAGTATCTTGCTCAATATTTCTTTTTTATTTAAATTTTAGAGAAAAATTATATATTTTTTGGATAAAAAATAGGGTTAAATAAAGTTTTGATTACAAAAAGAAAAATATATAAACCATAAGGGTACCAAAAAGAATAACCTTTTCTATAGGGCATCGAATGAAATTGTCAAAACCAGAGGGGTATCAAAAAGAATTTCTCAAAAAAATTAGACCCTATTATTTCGGTGGGCCATGTACAAGTGCATAGGTTACACTTGCCCAAGGGGCGCCTCTAAAAAGGAACATAGTGATAACAATTCAACTTTGATTGATAAACCATGAGATGTAATGAGGGCATAACAAGAAAGAGTAGAGAAATAACAAGTCAATATTACAATACAATTTTGAAACAGAAGCTTGCAGTCGCAGAGATGAGAATGCTCAGATAGATGTGTGGTCACTCGAGGTTGGACAAGATTAGAAATGAGGATATCATAAGCAAGTTGGGGGTGGCTAACATAGGAGACAAACTTCGGGAAGCAAGAATGGTTTGGCCATGTCCAGAGACGGGCCCCAGACGCTATAGTGAGGAGGTGCGAGCACTTGGATTTTGGGGCTTATGGGGAGGTAGAGGTCGCCCGAAGAAACGCTAGATGGACAACATTTAAAGTATTAAACAAGATATCAGCTTGTTAGGGATTTCAGTGGAGTTGGCTCAGTGTAGGGAAAGCTGGAGAAAGAAAATCAGGGTGGTGGATAGATAGTAGCCGAGCTAACGGAGCAGACTTGCATTACTGGAGGGATAAAACCTTGGTGTTAGACAGATTTTTAAGTTTTTTAAGCTTTCAATTTATTTTTGAGTTCAATTTCAGTTTTAGTTTTTGAGGGGTCTTAGCTTATTGTTTGTAGTTGTTCGATGGGTCGAAGTGTCTATCTTGGGTCTTTTTCGGGCGTATTCCATCTAGGTCTGGAATACCCCCATCTTGACCCCCCAGATCCCACTTCAGCTGGACTGCCTAGGTAAATGTTGTTGTTTGTAATTTTGAAACATATTATGAAATGGGAAGCACAAACAATGCATTCATAGTATAACTCACATATTTGAATAACAAAAAGTATATATAAAGTTTTGCAAAACAATTGATGCTAGAATTTGTAGTATGTAATAGGTTTGCAGAACGATACAATGTCAAAAAGAGTTCAGGAGAAACCTAGAGCACCCTAGTTTCAACATGTAACTTTTTAGTTATTAGAATCAACTCGAGGAACCAAAGTGTAACCTTAAGGAGATGAAGGAGCTAAGGCTCCAAGCCAAAGGTAGCAACTGTAGTTAGTGACTATTTGTGGTTGAATGAATAAAACTTGACCAAGTAAAGCACGATTAACAACAACACCTCAACCATGTCCAATAAATAGGGGTGCACTTGTTGGCTAATAGTTTTTTTTTGAGCAACTTGTTGCCGAATAGTTATTCCTATAGTAGGTTGTTTTTTTCACTAAAACAAAAAGGAAAAATTACTTGGAATAATCCCAAGTATCAACCTTCTAACAAAAATAATTTCATGTTTCAAAATTGCCTTTAGCAATCCAAACTATGTCAATATTAACTAATGATAATCGAAAGATTTTCCGCTATACTTTTTGATGAGTTTAATGACATGGTGGTCAGAAAAATAACGTGGCAAAGACTCATTTTTATTTTAATTTTTATGTTCAATGTCACACCTGCCACGTCATATTCATTTGCCATGTCAATAAATGTATTACAAAAAATTAAAACACGACTTAACAATTGAAACAAAAAAACTAAACCAAATCAACATTCCTGTAACAATCTCATGCGGTGAATCGAATCCATTCGGTGGCTGCTAAAAAATTAAAACAAATCAAAATCCCATTAACAATAATTATTATCAACGCCTCTTTCTTCTCACACTCATTACTTGTTGACATAAACCCTAATTCACAGATCTAAAACCACTTTGCAAATAAATTAGCACAAGCTTGCTTCAATTCCCGTGCAAATAAATCGAATCCCTAACTCTCGGACCCCTATCAACACCGAATTCACAACTGGAAACCGCTTGATGAAGCAATCTGGTCAGTATTTTGCCCCCCTTTAACAAGATAGGAACTTTTTTTGCATTATTAGGTTTTCGCTTATCAATCGATTCACTCTTTCTGTAATTGGATATGCAAATCTCTAGATTCGGTTTTCAATTTTTGCTGCTCTGGTTATATGTACCGATTGTGAAGAACATCAGTGAAGCACCTTTCTTGGCTCACTTCAGAAGGCGACAATGGCGATGCAGACCAAGATTCACCCAACAATCCACTCAAATTGGAGATTGAGAAAGCAACATCAGAGAGATGGCCCTTCATCAGCCAAAGATGGGAAGGGATGAACAGCACAACACCAGACATCGTCATCTTAGTGGAAGAGCTTGACAACGAAGGAGCCATGGTAGACATAGACCTGGAAGAGATTGATAATGGGATATTGATTTTTTTCAAAAAAATTGTTTAGTCTTTTGTTAATTTTTATTTAATTTTGTGTGATACATATATTGACATGGTAAATGAATGTGATGTGGCATGTGTGACATGTAGACCTGTCAAAAGCTGACCCGACCCGTAAACCCTCGACCCGACCCGAAATTTCTCGGTTTCAACCCGAAAATTTGAACCCGTAACCCAGTTTGAACTCGAACCCGGTAAACCCGAAAATTTCTGGGTTAGGGTCGGGTCAAACCCGCTGGGTCAAGAAATTTATAAGGCGGAAAACTTATTTTAGAATATACTCTAATATAATGAAATGACAGATTGACGGGTAATTGTGCACCCAAAGGTTTTAATATGCCCAAAGCTAAATCCGATTTTCAACAAAAAAAACAACTTAAATTAGATCACTTTTCCGAATTCTCCAACTTCTCTGTCTTTCTTGCTCCAGTCTATAGGGAGATTTAGAACTTGGAGAACAGTCACAGCAACAAACTCACCTTACCTAGTATATTGTTCTAATCTATATGATATGACTTGCTTTCAAACGGGGGATGAGATGAAAATTAGACATTTATAGAGTTATCAATAGAATTAAAAGCCAAAATTTATATCATTATATGATAGCTACATAGTTTGCGTTCTTACTTCATGTGAATATGTATAGTATACAAATGAAATTGTGCATCATCTCTTATCAATATGATTTATCGTTCATCTATACGAGTATTAAAGGCCACAAAACATGATAATTTGTTACTGAAAGGTAATATATTACCAATAAAGAAGTACACTTTTTTGATGTCTTATTATCGCGAAGAGAAAATTTGATATAATAATATGCTTTATGATTATAAAGCTAATGTATTTGTTCAAGTAACTTATTTACTTAAGGAAGACTGATTATTTCTTATAATCTATTTGTTCTTCAAAATTCTTATCCATACCTTCAATTTTTTATATATATATTTTTATAATTTATTACAAAATGATTTTTTTAATGACGTCATTGACCAGCTGGTCAACCTGAACCCACCCGGTAACCCTCCATGACCCGACCCAGTTCAACCCAGTTCGACCCATGACCCGATTGGACTGAACCCGAACTTAACCCGCACCCGAAACGATCCGACCCGAACCCGCCCGACCCAACCCGTTCGACAAGTCTAGTGACATGTAACATTAAAATTTAAAATAAAAAGGATTTTTTGAAACGTCATATTTCCGAACGCCATGACATCAAACTCACCGGAAAGTAGAGTAGCGTTCAGATGGGAAAAAAGCTTATCGTGTAAAATGAGAACAAAGAAAGACCGTTGGATTAGAGATCTGGACGGTTAAGATTAAAAAGCTGGGTTCATGGAAAAATAAAAAAATAAGGCAGTTCATTAAGAATGGCACGGAGCGTAATTTTTATCATAATTGAAGGACAAGACTAAAATGCCCTTTTGAATATTACGCAAACTCATGACGTTGCTGACTCTCCCAGAAGCCATTCTCATTCATCTTGTTGGGCGAATCTTCTCTGAAATTTGACTAGCTCCATGGCCAAATCAACACCACGAACTCGGAATTTCTCCCCCGATCTCAGTCAAATCTTTAATGCTAAACATCAATTGGTTTTTCAATTCAAAGATTAATCCATGGAGGACAAAGGTAGAAATGTATACAAAATTTTGGATTTTCTAGGGTTTTTGTTATGTGCAGCTTCCATGTGGTGAAATTAAGACAATGTTGAAGACTAAAGTGAGAAATCAGAGTCAGTTTTTGCCTTTTTTAGGCCCTCCAAGCTTCACCACCAAAAAACGCAACCAGGTCCGGGAAGATGTGCAAAGTCAACAATGGAGTTGTGTCATAATTAAGTAAACCCCACCACCGTAACCACATTTTTATATATTACACCACCTGTGTGGCATGTTATAGTATAAAAGTTATTTCCACTTACACAAGCTGATTTATTTGTTTGTCAATTCGTTATTTGTTATTGTTGACAAAATACAAAATCGATTTTTTCGATTATAAATTTTGGTTCATTATAGCTCTTCTTTCGGTTCATGATTATATAAACTCGGGTTCATAATAGTTCATTTAACTCTTCTTTCACGTGCATTATTTTGTGGTTCATGTATTACGGTTAGGTTCATAACAATTGTCATAAAGGTTCATGAAATTTAATTCACAGTATTTGTTCTTGATCCAACGCTCTAAATTTGATCTTAGTTCTTACCATAAGAAATGTTTTCATCAGGGTTCATAATAGTTCATCTTACAGTTCATGTTTTTTGAGTTCATGACATTAGTTCTTTTGGTTCATAGTAAATTAAAGTTTGGTTCATAATAGTTCATCTTACAATTCATGTCTTTTAAGTCATACATACTAGTTGTAATTTTGGTTCATGACATTTTTTTTTGGTTCAAAGTACATTAAAGTTTGATTCATGCGCTTTTAAGTGTAATTGTTACTCGTATTTGAATTTATGCTTGTAGTTTAATTGAATACTACCTATGATTTTAAATTACATTGTTATTACAATAGTTAACTAGAAGTAGTGGAAATCACTACAGATGCTACGTAATGGAAAGGGTCCATTTTGAGAAAACAATGTAAAAGATTGATCATTGATTACTTACACGGTTCATAGAATTAATTACACGGTTAATAGTGTTCGACATGAAGGTTCATAGTATTCGACATAAAGGTTCAGTTTGTTTAACATAACGGTTCATAGTTTTCAACATGAAGGTTCATGGATTTTACTTAACCAGTTCATTTAACAAAAAATCATAATATTTGTAAAGAAGACATTCAGCTCATTGGGTTCGATGTGAAGTAAAAAACAACCAAAATAGCAATTACAATGTAGCAAAGTGATTTGTCAAACACAAAGTAACATAAAAATAGACAACTTAATCCCAAAAAAATATAACAACTACTAAAAGACAAATAGAGATCAAATTGGAACTTCAATGTTCGGTTGTGGGTATGAAATAAGAACAATCTTGTGATAGGTGAAGAATGTATGTGTCACTAGCTTCATCATGATCATCCAATGGAACTCCATCAACATTCTTATCATTATTAATACCCTTCAATGGAACCCCATCAACACTAGCATCATTATCCGAATGAGACAAGTTAGGATGACCGGAGCTTGATGAACAACCTACATTAAAAAAAGAAAAAATTAAGCTAATTTATAAGCAACATGGAACACATAATGGGCAATAAAAATGTGAAAAAAAAAAATATTTTCCTTTTGGTTCAGAAATAGTCATTACGGTTCATAATATTACACTATAAGGTTCATTGAAAATCACAATGCGGTTCATATAAATAACAATAGTATTTGACATAAATTACATCAAATTTGGTCATTCTTGGTGGATTTGGAAACCAAATGAACAATGTGTACTAGTTTATTTCAAATGTTAGGATAACCGGACCTTGATGAACCCCATCAACACTAGCATCATTATCAAGACCCTTCAACTAAACTCCATTAATACTATTATCATTATCCGAATTAGACAAATTAGGTTGATAAGAACTTGATGAACAACCTACAATAAAAAAGAGAAAAAGAAGAGATCAAGTAAAAAGGTGCAAAATGCCGTTTTTAAGTTGGTTCACAAATTTTGTCATTTTGGTTCGTAATATTAAACAAGAAGGTTCAATGAATATAATACGGCGGTTCATATAAAATAACAATACAATATTAACGTGAATCGATCTAACAAAGGTCACAAAGATACTAACTGCTTATTCAAAACAATATCCTACTAGTCAATGTGGATAGCTGGATATAGACATATACACAAAAGCATCATATTCAACAAAGCATACTAAGCATCATATGCAAACATTCATTTTATTCACAAGGAGGAATTTGAACACTAAAATATCATCAATACGTGAAAAGGTCTTGCAATTTGCCCATATTATCTTCATATTCACTAATTAGAACATTAAAAACAATATTCCAAGACATTTTAGCAAAACATGCTCATTGAAACATTTTATCAAACACTTTGTGGGCAATCTAATAAGCATACAAATTTTAATTCTAGTTTTTATAAAAATTTGTTTCCAATTCCAAAATCAAGAGTAAAACACATTTCTCCATGATCTCAAGCAATAAATAACCATAAACAACAACAAATTTAGATAGAGATCCAAATCAACCACCAAACTAAACTTTTTTTAAGTACTTTTCAAAACCACTTACCTAAACTCATTGTGTCTTCAATTTGGAGTAAGAGTATGCGTCGATCAAAGGGGAGATCGAGATCGAAAGGGGGATCGAGAGCACAAGCTCGATCTAGAGCAATAGTGTACGTGTTGGTCGCCGGCAAAATCACGTAGGAGAGGATTGTGTTCTGGTCGCTTGATGCGAATGAGGGAGTTGAAGATTGAAATTAAAATAAAGCACAGTAAAATGACAAAACTACCCTTTCAACTTTAAAAAATAGAGGAGTGTGAGTGTTGAGAGCAGCCCATTTGAACCCTTGATCTTACAAAATCAACGGATGAGAGTTGCTCTCATTTCTTAGGATAAGAATGATTCTCATTTGATCTCCAATCCCGGAAAGTATACCCAAAAATCTTTGGATATCATTTTTAGTTAAGGTTAACCTAGTTCGGATTATTTCAACTCATTTTTTCAAATAAAAAAGAAAAGTTGTAGAGCTTGTTTTTCCAATCCAGCCAACGTGTGTGTGTCATGGAAGATGCAGATCCATGGTTGGCTCGGGATAAACTCGAACACATCCTTTTCTGCTTCTCCCTCACCATTCTCTTCTCACTCCTCGCCTCCCGAACACGCCATGCTTTCATCCGTAATCGGAGCATCCCTCTCGGATCTTTCCTCTCTCTCACAGCCGGCGCCGTCAAGGAGATCGCCGATCACCTCGGATTCTTCCAGTCCACCGGAGCCTCTGCCAAGGACGCCGTCGCTGACGCCCTTGGAGTTCTGATCGCGTGCTGCGTTCTGTCTCTTATTCAATTTCGCTCTCCCCGCGCCAAAACCGACGCCTTTCAGCAAGACAGCGGGATTGCCCTTGTTTGATTGGCCCAATTCTTGGGGAGCGATGACCTGCTTGTTCAATTGCCCTTGTTTAAGGGCTCATGGGAGGAGTATGTTAACTGGTTTGATTAAGCTTCTGTATGCATTTCCTATACAAGAGGGAATACCAACAGCTTATATAGGAACATTGTGTTTTGATCCAAAAAGGAAGTTTGCACACTTGACATGATTCTGTTAATGCATTCAAGTTCACTTCCTTGTATATTGCAGGAGAAGGATTGATATTTGTGGAGCTTGTTGTTCACATGCCCAATGGGATTGAACCTCTGTTGGCAAATCTGAGTATTTCTCCAGATAAAGGTATTTTGTGGCATTTTTTTTGGTTCTTAGGACTGCTGTCGTGCAGATCTTAACCTTTGACCCCAGATGGGAAGTATTCATGCCTGATGACTTGGTGTTTTACCTGTCAAATGAGAGTGAGCTTAGTCATCCTTTTCAGTCAAGGCTTAAGCATAGTGGTGAGCTACAACTTATAATAAATTCAGCTAGCAACACTTGTTGGGTGGTTGTTCTAATCCTGCTCGTGCCAAAGTCTTGCTATCACTGAGGTTTATCAGATAAGAGTTCTCATGCTACAATGGTCTCAGGATTGATGAAGGCAAGTATCATGGTATTTGTTTTGACTCAGTACGAGGACATTTCACTGCTATCACAATGTAGTAGAATTGTCAAAGCTTCATATTTAATGCCGTATGATTCTTGGGACAAGGAGGGAGTATTGTTACAAGATTCTAAATCCAATTCCATACGTAGTACGATGCCAAATGATGCATTTACGTTCTATTTCTGGTTATTTCCCTAAACCTGGTTTAGTACCGGTTCTTGAGCCTTGGTTTGTGACAACCGGTTTGTCCCAGGCATTCTCATTGTACTTAAAGCCACATTCTGGCTGCCTCTTGAAAGAACCGAAATTTTTTGAAGTTATCTTCCAGATTCCTTTTCTCTTTGAAAATTGTTTAATCTCGTCTTGCCAGAGCATTCACAACTTCATTGAGCTCTCAGAACTTGAGGTTCCCTATTCTAGGTCCTTAATTTGACCACTGTTGGGGTTGATCCTCTTAATCCTTCATTACTTGGTGCTGCAGAGGGATGTTTTGAGTTCTAGCTTTTATTTTTGTTTATATGTTCTGAATTGCCATTTTTTTAGCCTCCAAATCCACTTTTTTTTGTGGCACATGTGCGTGGTATAAAGCTAATTGCGATCAGAGGTGGAGGTGGGACATTCACCATTGACCTTTCACCCTTATGGTTAGTCCAACTTACTCCTTTGCCCGTAAATGATAAAACCGGTGAAAAAGAATCCATATTTACATGTGCTATATTACGAAATGCATTTTTCTGTAAATTTTTTTGCTGCATGATTTCCATACTTGGACATCAATATTGTGGGTACATTGATCCTGCCAGTCTTGCCGAATTAAAGGGAGGGTGTCATAAATTATACTCCCTCCGTTTAAATTTGTATGTCGTTTAAGCCATTTCAACAAAAATTAAGAGTACTAGTGTTTTTACTTAAATACCCTTTAATTAAATTAACTTAATTCTTAACAAATCCTAAATCTTATCCTGTTAAGATTCTTTTCCCTTCCAACTACCTAAAACTAAAACTACGTACAAATTGAGCAGGTGGATGGCCGGATATATACGGAATATTTGTTTGGAATGGTAACTAATTTACATACAATATTCTGCCCATTTGTGACTTCATTTTTTCAAAGACTTCTTCCTACAATCAACCCAAGCTCAAAAACACTTTGGAGCCAAAAAATTTTACATAAAAATGTACTCAAATTTCAAGGTTGGAGCCACTATTTGATTCAAATTTCACTTGATTAGTACGAGTATATAACCAACTGTTTGCATCAAAAAATTGTCAATCAATGGCTAATTCTAGAATCACATTTGATTTAAATTTGTTTCCAGATGAATTGTCTAATTCCGACCAATCGGAGCCTATCGAAGGAGAAACATCGATACCCGTCGAGGAATATGCAAGTGGAATCGATCTTAATGCACCCGCCATTCATGAAGATCATGTGTCTTCCATCCATGAAGATGATGTCAATGAGCCCGGTGGTATGTAGTGTTTGATTGATTTCTATTGTACTCCATGTTAGATACAGTAAGTTTTTTGACAAGTAGATATAGATACGTTGATTGTCAATCGTTTACACAAATCACCACAAATTCATGAGTTAATTACTTACGGAGTACATTATATATGGTGGCTTTGATTGACAATTAATTAGCATTATACATTAAGTTGCTCCATACATTATATCGGTAGGCATTCTATAGGTCGGCATTGATTGACAATTTAGCATTATACATTAAGTTGCTCCATACATTATATAGGTCGGCATTCTACGTGATAAATTTATACCGTAACTTTTGACAAGTAGATTTAGATAAGTTGATTGATTGCCGATCGCTTACACACTTGAAGATGTTAACCATTATTGGATTTTTTTCATTACTCATTTTATTGTTCATTTACTCATTGATTGTTTAAGTTAGGTGTTTTGTGTGCAAATGCAGAAAATCAGAACACAATTGACGATGAAGGTCAACTAAGGACAAGGTTTATACCAAACGAGAAACGAAAAATGATATACGAAGCCTTGCTCGAGAGAAGTTTGAATGGAGTATTGAAACGCAATGTTACCAAGGAGGTATCTTTTTTGTTCTCGGTGCCATTACGAACTGTTCAAAGAATATGGAAACGAGCAAAAGATACCCCAAGAGGTAGAGGTGTTGATGTGTCTCATAGGCGGACAAAAAACTGTGGTCGGAAGCGAGTTGAAATAGACTTTGTTCGTATGGCTGATATTGACTTGGATAAACGATCAACATTGAGATGTCTTGCTAAAGAATTGGGTGTGAATCATGCTACACTACATTCACGTCTCAAGGAAGGTCATTTTCGCCGTCACTCAAATGCAATCAAGCCATATTTGAAAGAAAGTAACAAGAAAGACCGACTCCGATTTTGCATTTCTATGTTGGAGACGAGCAGTATACCACATGAACCAAAATTTGTTGGTATGTACAATGTTGTACACATTGATGAGAAGTGGTTCCATATGACAAAGAAATCAAAAACATACTACCTACTCCCAGATGAAGAAGATCCGTTACGCTCATGCCAAAGCAAAAATTTCATTCCGAAAGTGATGTTTCTAGCTGCTGTTGCAAGACCACGGTTTGATGAAGAAGGAAAGGAGATATTTTCTGGGAAAATTGGAGTGTTTCCTCTAGTGACTATGCAGCCAGCTCAAAGAAGAAGTCGAAACAGAGAAGCCGGGACCATGGAGACTAAACCAATCACTTCTGTCACAAAAGATGTTATACGATCATTTTTAATAGAAAAAGTGATCCCGGCGATTCAAGCTAAGTGGCCAAGAGATGATTTAGGGTGTACCATTTTCATTCAACAAGATAATGCAAGAACTCATGTTCAACCGGATGATGAGGCTTTCCAAAGCGCAGCGTCAACGAATGGATTCGATATAAGATTGTTTTGTCAGCCAGCAAACTCTCCGGATATGAATGTTTTGGATCTTGGCTTTTTTAATGCGATCCAATCTTTGCAACAAAAGGAGCGTACAAAGACAGTGGATGAGCTAATTGTTGCTGTTCATAAGGCATTTGAGGAGTACCCAACAGAAAGGATCAACCATGTTTTTCTGTCCTTACAACTATGTATGAGGAAGACAATGGAAATAAGAGGATCTAATCGGTATAAAATACCTCATATACACAAGGAAGGGTTAGAAAAGGATGGTCTTTTACCAAAACAAATTACTTGTGAATATGCTTTGGTAGAAAATACCATTCAACTATTACAGTGAGGCCTTATTCATTCTATATTTTACTTCTTCAAGACTTGCTTTCAATTGTTATTACTTTGTTTTAGAACTGATTTTTTTTATAGTACTCCGTATTGTGTACTGTCAATTTTGTTGAAAAACAATGCACTTTTTGATGTGGTAGTCTTTTATTCTCACTGTGGATGAGCTGATTTTTTTATGGAGTGGTTAGAAAGGAATGCATTTTTTTGTTGTATACAATGACATGGATGAGCTGATTTTTTTATGGAGTAGTATGGAGTATTGTTGATCTTATATTTTATGGAAGCTCTTTAACGGTGATTGGTACCTGATGAGCAAAATTTGCGTAAGAGCATTAGTATTCAAACCAGGTAAACCAAGAGCAATGCATTTGACATGTGAAACAAACCAACTAATGAGTTCCAAGAGAAGGGCTTTCTAACTTATTGGCACAAAAGATGAGTTAGCAGGCGGAAACAACAAATGTGTATCATAGCTATGAAGCATTGATTTTCCATTTGATTGGTCCCTTTTTATTACAATTTCTGTATAGTCATAGCATTAATATTTGGTTATAATGATCCTGGCTATTAAACGTTTATAAGGGTCAGCTTAGATTGCCAGCACGAAGTACTTTACTAACATGACATCCAAACAGAATCTAAATGCCTATTTTTTTTTGAGCTCAAAAACCATTCATTACTCACTGATGTCGTTCAACAAAACAACACTAAATTCTAAGGGAAACAAATCAGTACAAGAATTAAAAACACAAAAGCCATAAGAGCAAGCAGCCATAGAATGAGCACATGTGTGGCCTCACTGTTTTTTACATTCCAATAGCTAGGCATCTGGAGAAACGGCCTTTGAAATTCTTTCTCCCACAAGCTCATCTTTTGAAAGCACTAACATTCAATTTGTATAGCTAGATAAAGTCAAAGATAGTAGTGTTTCTGCTGTCCTTTTGTAATGGGCCATGAAATCATAATGTTTCTTTCTTACAAGTTCTACCTCCAAGATCTTCCATGTATGAGTCTAGAGGGAAGTTTATATAGTCTGATTAGGATCTGTTTAAAACATTGCTGTAATCCATCTCTAGATAGTTTTAGCTGGACTACTCTTTTAACACAAGACTGACTTTTCTATTTCAAATGCATATTACAGAGGTTTACCTACACCATCACAACGATCCAAGGATCTCTAATAGTGTCTTCCATCATTGGCATCATTCTTGGATATGGCAGAGTATGGGCAGCTTTGACAAGGTAATCAAATCGTACCAAAAAGTTGATGTTGACCTATGCTATTTAATTTCCTACTGGTAATTACTTAGTTTTATTTCTCCCTCTCCAAAATATTGCAGGTTCATTAGTCCAGTAGTTGTCGTATCATTTATCTTAACAGCAAGGTTAAGACTAGAAGCCTCGGATAGCTCGGAAACACATTCAACCAAATCTGCAGCCAGATCATCCAAATTCTCACGAATCAGGGGCGGACGTAATGCTAGCCAAGATTTGTACGCATCAGTACATGATACTGAAATTTGAGCACCTGTTTATAATGCTAGCCATCAAAGATATCGAGTGGGCAAAATTATCTTCTATACATTACTTTTGTTTGGAAAAAAAAGCTAGCAAAAGAAAACAGACTCAAAACTTACACCAATAAGCATAATTTTCATCTATGCATACTCAAGACCACCACATTACAAGAGGACACCAACCACTTTAGGTACGTAGAACGCAAAGACAGTGTTGGAAAGTAGAAGCCAAAAAGGAATAATGAAGCTATTCAAAGTGCTAGAGTAGTTGTGATTATTACATATACGTAAATAAATTTAAAATACTAGCAGGAAAATACTAGACCAATGTCAATTTATCAATGAAGATTAAATACTCTAATTTCAATAGAAATTTGGAAGAATGACCTTCAATGCAATCACTACTGCATCCTCTAATCCCTTGTCGGGATGAAGCTGTCCCACTTCAATGTAACGCTTGTTGAAATCGAAATCACGCCTGAGATTTCACGTATTAAAATTAAGTAAACCAAATGCCTCGTCTGGTAGCAAGTTCAAATCAAAGTCATGCTTGTATTTCACTTGATTTTCATCGGTCGGTGGGAGATTCAAATCAAAGTCTCTTGGTTGACGGTACATTTGTTTTCGAAGTTTTGCATAGAAATCAACATCGTTAATGTCTATAGCACCAGGGGAAGCCATACCGAATAATCTCGATCCACAACAACTACTCATAGACAATCATAAACATTAGTACAAGCAAAAAAGAACTACGGTACATGAAGATGTTATTAAAATATTGATGATGATTTTCTGGGAAAAAATGGAGTATTACCTTGACTAGTTCATTGACTCCAAGATAATTTGAAGCAAAGTAAGGAGTAGTTAAAGTATACAGTAGGTTTAGGCATGGAGAAGAAGACTATTCCCAAAATTTGAATTCAGCGGTAAACAAAAAATACGGAGTAATTCATTTTAGATTTGTCGCTAATTTTAAGTTTGGTGAAAATAATTTTGGGGAGATTGTGTTACCGAGATTCTCAACAGTTAACAAAAAATATGGGTGATAAGAAGAAGAAGATACGGATAAATAATGTGATTAGTTGCCTTTTAAAAATTGATTAAGTAAAGGGGCAAATCTGGGAGATTAGGGGTATAAAATGGTAGAACGGCAAACAATTCTAAACAGGAAGCAAAGGCTTAAACGACATACAAATTTAAACGGAGGGAGTAATAATTTACTCTTAAGTGAAGATAATTAGGAGTGCAACTGCTTATGATCAGTAGCTGACATTTTGATGCCAGAAAAAGAAGAACAAGGGAATCGTAGGCTGAACAATGGCGCCAACAGGTCTTCGCATATCATTGCAAAGAGACATAGAATTACAACAGGTCTAAAAACTGAAAGTCTATTGGCAATACAACTGTAATTCAGACAACAATACTTAACTGCAATTCATCAACATTCTATTATCATGAATGTGGTCTTTACAGATTACAGGATTGAGTAACATCATTTGTGTTACTTGTTCATATATATATACTAAATACATAAACTGTAATTAACTGCTCACATTGACAGTTAATTAACTACTAACCATGACAGTTATATAACTTACATCACACGGCATATAACTGTCATCTAACAGACTTCTAACAAACATAACAGAAACTTAACAAAGACGTTTATAGTCATGATTAAACACCTTCATTCACCCCCTTAAGCATGAGCTAAAAACTTCATGCCAAGCTTTCCTCTCAGCTTCACGATTTTCTGTCTTGCCAAGGGCTTTGTTAAGATATCTGTAAGTTGATCTCTTGTGTGGACATACTCCACTTTGATCTTGCCTTGATCCACACAGTCCCTAATGAAATGAAACCTTGTGTCTATGTGTTTACTTCTATCATGAAACACTGGATTTTTAGACAGTGCAATGGCTGAAATATTGTCTATCTTCAATTCAACCTCACTCCATCTCTTATCCTCCAAGGTTTCCACCAATGTCTTTAACCATATGCCTTGACAGGCGGCTGCAGTGGCTGCCATATACTCTGCTTCACATGAACTCAAACCTACTACACGTTGCTTCTTTGAAGTCCATGAAATGGCATTCTTCCCATAGAAATAAACAATGCCACTTGTGCTCTTTCTGTCATCAATGTCACCTGCCAAGTCACTGTCACAATACCCTACAAGTACTGCATCAACACTCCCTTTCTTGTATGCACATCCAAGTTTCAATGTGCCCTTTATGTACCTGAGAACTTTCTTGAGAGCCTCCATGTGAGATTCTCTGGGATTCTCTAGAAATCTGCTCAACACGCCAACACTATAGCACAGATCTGGTCTAGTGTTCACAAGATACCTTAAACTGCCAATGATGCTTCTATACAGTGTTGCATCAACCAGCTTTTCTCCCGGATCATGTTTGCTCAACTTGATCCTTGGTTCCATAGGAATGGTACATGTATTACAATCTTCCATGTTAACCATCTGCAATATTTTCTTGGCAAAGCTTTCCTGCTTCAAGTGCACTTCCATTTCAGTTTGCATCACTTCTATGCCAAGATAATAGCTTAACAATCCCAAGTCACTCATATCAAATTCCTTCTTCATCTCTGACTTAAAGGATAGGATTGCTTCAGTACTCGAGCCTGTAATCACAAGATCATCAACATAAACTCCTATAATCATGAGTTCCTTGTTTCCTTTCCTTGTGTATAAGGCATGCTCAGTTTTGCATCTAACAAAACCCATCTTCTTTAAACTCAAATCCAGTTTTGAGTTCCAGGCACGTGGTGCCTGCTTTAGTCCATACAAGGCCTTTCTCAGTCTTAATACCTTTTCTGGATGCTTCTTGTCAATGAAACCTTCTGGTTGTTTGACATAAACCTCTTCCTGTATATCACCATTCAAGAAGGCTGTTTTTACATCCATGTGATGGACCTCATATTTCTTTGTTGCAGCAAAGGCCAGAAGAGTCCTAATGGTTTCAAGCCTTGCAACTGGCGCATAAACTTCCTCATAGTCTACACCAAACTTCTGAACATACCCTTTAGCAACTAGCCTAGCCTTGTGCTTTAGGATTTTCCCTTCAGGATCCTTTTTCACCTTAAAGATCCACCTTAATCCTATGGCTTTATGCTTCTTAGGGAGACTTGTCAGTTCCCAAGTCTTGTTCTTATTTATTGATGCCAGTTCTGCCTCCATAGCTTTCTTCCATTCTATTTCTGTAGCTGCATCTTCATACTTAGTTGGTTCCTCACTTGACAGAAAGCAAAGTCCAACTTCTTCTTCTATTTCTTGAGTTTCATTGTAGATGTCTTGGATCTTCCTGAAACCTCTTGGTGTATGATCATAGTCTGTCATGTATATGCCACTTCCTGTTGATTTTGGTGAGTCCTCCATCTCTTGCTCCTCGAGAGGCATCTTCTGCATTACTGGAGTAGAGGGTGTTTGACAATCTTCTTGATCATCACTCTCACTTGCATCAAACTGAGGCATTCCATTCTCCATTTCTTCTTCTGGCAAGGAAACCACTTGGAAATCACCCTCTCTCTTGCTTATGGTGTTATCACCAATCCAGTTTGCTATAGCAGACTCATCAAACTTTACATCTCTGCTTACAATAACCTTGCCACTCCCATGATCATAAAATCTGTATGCCTTGGATCCATCTTCATAACCAATGAACATAACCTTCTTGCTTCTGTCCTCTAACTTGGACAGGTGTGGAGTCACATTCTTGACAAAAGCAACACTTCCAAACACCTTGAGATGATGTATGACAGGTGGCCTCCCATTCCATTCTCCATAGGGTGTACCATCTACATTTCCGTTTGTAGGTGATCTGTTTAGCAAGTATACAGCCGTCTGAACAGCCTCTGCCCAGAACTCATTTGGTACTCCCTTGAATTTCATCATACATCTAGCCATCTCTACAACCATTTGGTTTCTCCTCTCTACCACACCATTTTGTTGTGGCGTGTATGGTGCAGTAAGAAACCTTTTCAAGCCCTCTTTTTCAGCAAACTCCTTGAATGCATTTGAGGTAAACTCTCCACCTCTATCTGTTCTAAGTGCCTTAAGTTTTACTTCCTTTTCAACTTCTATGGCCACTTTGAACTTCTTAATCTCAGATAATGCAATATCTTTGCTTTTGAGAAACTTTACCCACATGAATCTAGAGAAGTCATCAACAAGAAGTAAGAAATACTTGTTACCTCCAATAGATGTAGGGGAGATGGGACCACGAAGGTCTGCGTGCACAAGCTCCAGTGGTTTTTGTGCTCTATAAGTTGCTGTGTGTGGGAAGGGTGTTCTATGATGTTTTCCCACTACACATCCATCACAGAGTTGATTGATCTCTTCAATATGTGGCAGTCCCTTCACCATGTTCTTCTTTGCTAACTTGCTGAGTGCATTGAAGTGCAAGTGACCATATCTTGCATGCCACAACCAACTCATGTTCTCCATTCTTGACGGCAAACAAGTTTTCTTGGCGACTTGAAGTTCCAAAGTGTATAACTTGTTGGATTGCATTTTCACCTTAGCAACCAACTTACCTAACTTGGAATACAGCCTAAGTACACCTTCACTAATCACTGTTTTGCTCCCATTTTGGTCCAATTGACCTATACTGATGATGTTTGATTTCAATTCAGGGATACAGTAGACATCAGTCAGGGGTATGTGCTCTCCATTTTTGCTTGAAAATATGACAGATCCTCTCTCTGAAATAGTAGTGATTGAGCCATCTCCAAATATGACTCTTCGTCCTACACTCCTATCTAATTCAGTAAAGTAGTTCATATTTCCTGTCATATGATTGCTTGCCCCTGTTTCTAAATACCACTTGCTAAAATCATTCTCCTTAACACCCTCAGAACTCATCAAATTATAGTGCATTACCTTGTTCTGAATTTCTTCTTCTAAGACAAGTAAGGTTGGCTCCTCTTCTCCTTGTTTCATTATGAGGTTTGCCTTCTCCTCCTTCTCTTTGGATTCACACTCGTATGACAGATGCCCCATTTCACCACATGAGTAGCATTTCACCTTGGATTTGTCAAATTTCCTTCTTGGTTTTTGACATCCTTCCTTTCTGTCGTGTGATTCTCCCTTGCCTTTTCCCTTTGAAGATTCAGAATTCTTGCTGCACTCTCCTTGAGACTTCTTCTCCTTTCCCTTCTTTTTCTCTCTGGCCTTCCATTCAGCCCTGGTAAGGAGTGCACTCTCAAGGCTCTTATCACCACATTCTTGGATTCTCTCTTCATGAGCCTTCATTGATCCAATGATCTCATCCACAGTTTTGGTTTTAAGATCACAGAATTCCTCTATGGTGGATGCAAGTTGAATAAACCTTGATGATATGGATCTCAAGAACTTCTTCACGACTCTCTCTTCATCCAGAGAATTGCCTAAGCCTCTCAATTTACTTACAATAGTTGTTAATTTTCCAGAAAAATCATCAATTGATTCATTTTCTTTCATTCTTAGGCCTTCAAATTCCCTTAACAGAGTCTGTGTCCTTACTTCCTTGATCCTATCTGCTCCTTCATGCATCATCTTTATCATATGCCAAACTTGTTTGGTAGTTTTATCCGCACCAAGTTGTAGCATCAATTCTTCACTGATTGCTTGGTATATGGCTGCAAGAGCAAGTTTATCCTTCTTGCTGTTGGCTATGCCTTCTTCTTCAACAGCCTCATATACCCCTTGTGCAGACATGAAGATTTTCATTTTAATAGCCCACGCTCCATAGTTTGTGTTTGTGAGCATTGGATATTGAAAAGTGATATGTCTTTCACCATAGTTTTTCTCATTCTGTGAATCAAGACTCGAATCTCCCTTGTATGTTGTCAATGAATCTTCCTTTTCATTGTCTTTTGCCATGATTTTCATGAACGCTCTGATACCAAATGAAAGTCTATTGGCAATACAATTGTAATTCAGACAACAATACTTAACTGCAATTCATCAACATTCTATTATCATGAATGTGGTCTTTACAGATTACACGATTGAGTAACATCATTTGTGTTACTTGTTCATATATATACTAAATACATAAACTGTAATTAACTGCTCACATTGACAGTTAATTAACTACTAACCATGACAGTTATATAACTTACATCACACGGCATATAACTGTCATCTAACAGACTTCTAACAAACATAACAGAAACTTAACAAAGACGTTTATAGTCATGATTAAACACCTTCAAAAACTACAGAATTACCTGGTTGATCTTGGCATATCATTGCAAAGAGACGTAGAATTACAGCACATCTAACATCCAATAACATAGAATTGTTTGATATGCATATTCAGTGCCTTCGAGCACACTGAGTATCAATTCCAATTTGTCCATCTAATATGCACACATTGAATATACATATTTAATTGTTTATAAATTATTTTATTATACATTGTATATTCAACAAATATCAAACAAACATTAAATGCACTGTGTACACATATTTAGGAAAATTAATTAAAAATTCAGATTATGATATTCAGGTAATTCATAAGAACATTCAATTGTATTGTCTAAATTTTCAAATTATGTTACGGAAAACTCAACCAGTAACATACAAATTGTTAATCAACAAGCACATTAAAGTTATTTGTAATTAAGCAAATTCAAACAGTATAATAAGAAATTCGAAACAACAATAGATTCAAAACATTCATAAATTTATTCAAGATACTCAATTAAAAATTCATATTACACTGTTCACATAATTCATGAAAACATTAGAGTGTATTGTGTGAAAATTCAAATTATACTACGTAAAATTCAGTAAAAAAATACAAATTCCTAATCAATAATATATTCAAAACATCCATTACAACATTCATGTTACTATCTCGCTGATTCAAATCATATTATATTCAAATAACTAATAAGAACATTCGAAGTAGAAAATTCAAATTACATTGTACAAAATAAAAAATAGTTGAAAATTTGTAATTTAGATGACTATTTAAAAAACTTGCAATATTGAAGAATTGATCTTAGTAGATAAAGAAATTGAAAATGATCATGAGTATGAAGAATGTTGAAAAACAATTACGCTTATGAAGAATTTTGATTTATGAAGATCACGTGTGGAAAGATTAATTCACATAATTTTTTATAAGATTGAAATTGACGACAATCATGATCATGAAGAATTTTGAACAAAATTAGCTAAAATGGATAAAGAAAGAAATAAACTTACAACCTAACCTCTTTTGAAGGGGGTTGTTACCGGCAAAATTAACAATCGATCAACCAATGAAGATGGACTTGGAAGGCTCTTTGATATACTCAACAATGGCATGAAAAGAAGTTAGATAAGAATGGGAAAAGGAGATCGGTGATATGAATATGGAGAAGGAAAAGATTTGATTGGAGAGATCAATATTCTAATTCTTGATATATTGGTATTCATTAGCATGTTTATAGGCGGTGGATATATATTCTAGTGAACTTCGCCCATTATAGTTATATTGCACCTTTTATTAATTAATCATGACCGTCTAATTTAATTAATCTAATGTGCATGCTTCATTCACCCGTATCACTATAAGAGAAGGTTTTACTAGATGTTAATTCTATATATTAATGTTCAATAGAGAACAAATAAGTATTAACGATTCGACCAAAAAAAAAAGTACTAGAGAACCAAAGAGCAATTGTAGGCCTTTGGATGCTATTACAATGGATGACTCAAATTACATATCAAAAATTGACCCAAATTCAAATTTAAACCCAATCCCTTAATTATAGCAAGTGTTTATTAATAATTTTCGAATTTTAGGAAAAATCACAAAAAGCTTTCACACTACCCCAACCCAAATTACTCGCCTCAGCCGCTCGTTAGTTCTCCATTCACACCACCGCTTTTCTCGACCCCAAATTTCCATCGGAATTCGCCCATCGCCCACCGCTCCCGTGGCCAACCGCCTCTCCCGCCACCGCTTCTGTGGACAATCACCCCTCTCCCTCCTTTCACTCCACCGTTCACTCTCCCCAAAGTTCAACCCGCTCGCCCCCAAATCCCGAAATCACACCTGAAGTCGCCGCCCCCAAGTTCACCCCGTTCACCATTCACTCGCCCCCAGTCGCCGCCCCCGAAGTCGTTGTTGAAGTCCGGTCCTCAGTACTACTGGTTCTCACAATCTGGTTCTCAATCACCATTCGTTCGCTCGAAGTTCGGCCCCCAATCAGCCGATTGCAAATTTGGATCTAAAACCCTAAATTACATTTTTGTTTTTCGACGTAGAATGAAGAACAGCTTACGTACGAAGTCATGTGTATTAACACTGAATTACATGTATATACGCTGCTATCGAATCTATATATGATCTAAAGCATACATGTAAGAGAAATTTTTTCTTTAGTTGTACATACAATAATGTAATTAGTATCCAACAACAACAAATTTCGTATATACATTCCTTAGGTTGTCATATACAATATACTATACATATGTACATCTTATCATGTAGAAATAGGTCACATAAACAATCCAGCAAAAACAAACTTTGTATATACATTCCTTGGTTGTTATATACAATATTACTATACATATATACATCTTGATCTATAAAAATAGGTCACATAAACAATCCGGCCATAGCAAATTTCGTATGTACATTCCTCAGGTTGTGATATACAATATTATTGTACATATATACAATAGTTGGCAACGTGTGAGTTCCTAGTGGCTTTGGTGACGTGGTGGTTCGATGTGGTGGTTGCGACGGGACCTTCCAACGAATTGGTGGTTTTGAAGGCCGGCACAAGAGTGGTTTGATGTGGCCGGCGCAATGGTGGTGGCCAGTGAAATACGGTGGAAGCCATTGAAGTGGTTACATCGGTGGCGAAGTGGTGGTTCGGCGAAACATGGTGGCCGACGCAATGGAGGTGGTTACACTGGTTGTCGGAACTGCAATGGAGGGTGGCCAGAACAATTTTTTTCATTAGTTGTACATACAATGATGCAATTAGTATCCAACCAAAACAAATTTCGTATATACATTCCTCAGGTTGTCATATACAATATTATTGATCTGTAGAAATAGGTCACATAAATAATTTACACATAAATTCATGACATATACTAAATCAAATCAATCATATACATAATGAAAAAATTATATACAAAATTACCTGATGCCATATTTATAGTATTAATAATTGGCAGCGTGGTGGTTCGTGGTGGCTTTGGCAACGTGGTGGTTCGATGCGGTGGTTCCGACGGGGGTTCTGGCGAATTGGTGGTTCCGACGGGCTGCATAATGGTGGTTTGATGTGGCCGGCGCAATGGTGGTGTCCGGCGAAATGATTACACCGGCGAAGTGGTTACGACGGCCGGTGCAATGGTGCTTTAATGTGGCCGGCAACTATCCACAGTGGAGGCTAACGAAGTGGTTAAACTTGTGGAGGCCAGCGAAGTGGTGGCTGGCGAAGTGGTTATAATTACGATGAAGTGGTGGCCGACGAAGTGGTGGAGGCTGCAATGGGGGCCGACGATTTTCTAGAGCGTCTCTTCTGGAACTGCAATGGAGCGTAATTTTTGATTTTACAAAATTATAATTATGGTAGTTACAATTGGTAGATGATGGGAGAAAATCTCTCCTATTTTAGAGTTTTTGCTATTTTCTGTTTTTTTTTTATATTGCCATAGCTAATCTCACCATCCATCACAAATTTCATCCAATGAATGAGATTTGTTCTCTAGTTCTCTATATAACCTACCTACATATATATATATAGGGAACGCTCTGGTGAGATAACTATTATGATGCTTCCTATTAGCCATTGGATTAAAGAGGATTAAAAATAGGAGATCATGGTCCACAATAGCCATGATTTTGGGGGTTATAGGGGATTATTATAACGGTTACCATAAGTAAAAAATCTCCTTAATTGTAGGGATGTAGCACGCCTAAATTACGATAAAATCTGGGGGGATTTGATCCAAAAAACGGTTATATAGATCAAGCACATATTGAAAAATAAAAAATCGAGTGAAATATTCTTCAGAGATTATAGGCGGCCCACATTACGATAGAACACCATTGAGATTTCTTCTTCGTATCATCCAATCCTCTCATCGCACACGCAACACAGTAGTTGAAGAACGCAATACATTGTGCAACGTTCAATCGTGAACATCTTTCGTGAGAGGTTAGATTCAATAATTTTGTTGGACCCAGAAATAATCCATGCAGGAAGCAACCCTTTACCCAGAGAAGTCCCAATGCCTTGCAGCTACAAGATATTGTTGGACCCAGGTTTTAGGCGAAGAAGTATCAATACCTATCTAGAGCATCTCTAGCACATCTTTGGGCAGCGGAAGATCTTCGGAATTGGCTAAGTCGGTGGAAGGAAGGAAGGTCCGAGATATGATTGTTACAAGATAGAATCTTTCCAAGATATCATCTGATATAAGATATATTCGCTGCTAGGCAGGATAAAGAATATCCAAGATACAAAATAGATTTTCCGAAAGATGTGGTAGTTAAGATAGATTTATACCTTGTATAAGATAAAATTCCTATTTATAGTCTATAAATACCCATGTAACCCAAGAAATTAGGGGGGGGGGGAGAGAGAGAGAGAGGTTCATAGCATATCAACTCAAATCACACAACATAGCCCTCACCAGAGGCATGCATTGTAAACCCTAGAAGGGGGGTCATACCTTCATACATCCATTGTAAACCCTAGAACGGGGTACCATGTTTTTACGCATTCATGATGGCTTGCATCTAGCTCATGCTTAGAGTGCATATTAGGTCATGTTTCATTTGGTTTCGGTTCGCTTTTCTCTCTTTTAAGTTAGTATTTTAGTTGTTTTCGGTTTAGTGCCTTCGTTCGGACTCTACGCCTTGTTTGTGCGTTTTCAGGTGAAAATGGAAGAGTTTTGGTGATGGGAGATCAAAAGGAGCTTAAGAAGATGACATTAGCTCGAAGACGGAGTCAAGGAGAGCCCCGAAAAGACGCCACAAGAAGCAAACAAAAGACCGAGCAAGACGAGAGCCGAAAAGACGAGCAACGGAACCAAACCCGGGGCTACAACCCCCGACCCGGCCAGGGTCATGGCCGGGGTCGGGGGCTGTGGCCCCGGGTTTGGTTCCGTTGCTTGTCTTTTCGGCTCTCGTCTTGCTCGGTCTTTGGTTTGCTTCTTGTGGGGTCTTTTCGGGGCTCTCCTTGACTCCGTCTTCAAGCTAATGTCATCTTCTTAAGCTCCTTTTGATCTCCCATCACCAAAACTCTTCCATTTTCACCTGAAAACGCACAAACAAGGCGTAGAGTCCGAACGAAGGCACTAAACCGAAAACAACTAAAATACTAACTTAAAAGAGAGAAAAGCGAACCGAAACCAAATGAAACATGACCTAATATGCACTCTAAGCATGAGCTAGATGCAAGCCATCAAAATCCCCCAAACTTGAACCTTGCTTGTCGTCAAGCAAGCAATTAGACTCTTCATCACACTTCAAGTGCAATTCAAGAATTTACCTCAAAATAGAACAAGCAATAATCAAAGAACTTGAAACTCGACAAACCGGAATCATTGCACATGTTTTATGACTCAAAAAGATGAAGACACATGAATCAATTCTAGGCCTCACTAGGGGGTATGTGTTTGCTCTCTTGCTATGTGTTTGGGCTTCAAAGTTATCACTCAAATTCATCTATGATCCCTAAGCTACCATAAGCTTGAAAGAGATCACACAATCTCCACCGCTAAAGACAATGCAAGTGACACCAATCAAGAGGGCTTTTAAGGGTTGTAGCGGGGCTAGGTAAGAAGACTTGGGTAAGGAATTTTTTTTGGCCATGTGGTGCTAAGCTAGAGAATAAGAATCATAACTTTCACTTCACCACCAAATAACCAATTCAAGCATTTGAACACTCTCTCAAACCCAAAGAATTCACAATTTCAACACATCACTAATTTGAACTTCAGTCTCCCACTTTTACTTTTCTTTCATTTTGAACTCAACCCTTGCACTTGCTTTTCTTCTCTTCACAAAACTTTGGTGACTTCCAAATTTTGCACATTTATTTTCATGTCACCAACTCAACTTTCAAGCACTATTTTTCAAGACTTTTCACTTCTTCTCCCAAACATTTCCCACACTTTAGCATTTTCTTTTCTTTTTTTGAAATTCTCTTCCACCAAGATGATATTTCCCTCTCAAACCCGAACTCACTTAAAATTCATTTCCATGACTCCTATTCTCTAGAAAGGTCAAGCCATTTGGGATAAGGAAACAATTTTTGTGGAGTTTTAAAGAATAGGCTTTTACGCTCAAAAAATTGGGCTTCAAGAAAAATTGGCACTAATATAGGGTGGATAGGGGAAATAATAGGGCTAATAAAACAATGCCTCTATCACTTTAATGTCACAAGCAAATGTCATGAATGCGGTCTTGACAAATATACAATCTCAAGTTCTAGAGTTAGAGATGCATAGAGAAATCACACACAAAGAAAAGAGAGGACAAAGTCCTAGAAAAAGAGGCTACAAATCATCTCACTAGGTGCTCATTACCTAGAATTTCAACATTAGTCTACAACTTTAAGAGTCTACATGCTCATCCAAATATGTCAAGCAAACAAGCCATGATCATGCAAGAAAATAAGGGCTTCATCCATCCAAGCAAAGATATGGAATTTTCCAAGTCATGGATTTAACTAAGTTGAAGATAAGAGATTCTCATTTAAGAAAATTTGATGGCAACCTATGATGCATGAAATTTTTGGTATTTTAACAAATTTTTCAATTTTTTGGATTTTTAGCATGCAAATAAAATGGCAAGACAAAAGTAAAAATGAATGCAAGACAAGAATTGAAACATGAATGCATCTATCTAGCATGAATTCCCTCCCCCAAACTTAAACATCACGTTGTCCTCAATGTGAAAATTAAAGCAAGAAGGAAGAGAAGGAAAGACTCACCTTGTATCTATTGTGGAGGAGGAGGTGGTGGGAAGTGGAATTGAAGATTTCACCAATTTGGAGATGGAAGTAGGAGTTAAGAGTCTTTGCTATTTTCCTACACACAACTAGACAAGAAATTTCCCAAGTAACAATAGCAAAACATGGTTCCGGCAAGGACAACCACAAGCAAGCCTCAAACAACAAGGCAATCAAGCACTACCAAGCAAGCAACAATGACCACTTAGCAACAACTACCCATCTTTCCACTTCTAGCTTTTATTCAAATTAACCTACAAATAGAGAAAAACTTGGGTTGCCTCCCAAGGAGCGCTTGTTTAAGGTCGATAGCTTGACCATAATGCCTTCTCAAATGCTTAGATCAATCATTGTTAACGCCCTCAATAACCTATCAAATCTTTGTGAGCACATCTCACAAAGGTGTAAGTAGCCCAATGATGGTTTAAAAATGAATAATATAGCATTTAAAAACCGCTTTAACCTATCAAATAAGCTAGCACTACTTTCATGAAATGGAATCTGTTGAAACCAATTTTGTTTGAGTGGAGGCTTCTCAAGATATATATAATATGGATCAAAGCTCTTTTGAGCACTTTCCTCAAAGATAACCTCATAGTAATCTCTAGATTCTACTTTAGGCTCTAAACATGGTTTCTCATCATGCACATCTTGAATGACAATAGGAGAGAAATTAGGGAAAAACTTACATGGGGTATCTAAGAATGAGAGAGGAGATTCCCAAGTAGAGAACATAGGAGGAGGATCCATTGGTGAAGGACACACCTCAATGACGGAATCTTGCTCATTTCTTTCATCATCCTCTAATCCGTCATCAAAGAACCTCTCATCCTCTAATTCATAATAAGAGAACCTCTCATCCTCACATAGATCACCTATCTCTTTCAAAGCATCGGAACTCTCCATCTCATCACCCTGGGATCCATCAAGCTCGTTGAGTTCTAAGGGCTCATCCATGACGACAATGTCTTCATTTGGCATATCTAACTCATGGTCATTGGATTCTAATGTGATGTCTCCTGCTTTCTCATACTCATAGAATGGGCAAGTGGTAGTTGAGTGGAGAGAAGAATCACACCTTTCACAATGCTCCACAATCAAGCTATTGACTTTGTTGGCAAGATCCTCTACCAAACTCTCAAGATAAGCATAGGAAGTTTCAACCGGTTGAGGAGTCGGTGGAGATTCGACTTGCATACATTCATCGCTCATGAAGCAAAAGAAGTCCCAACATTCATCACTACCCATATCCCATAATCTCCCTTTACTCATGTACATTGCCAAATCAAAAGTTACGGGATTCATACCCTCAACTATGCACTTGCACATCTCATACATGTGGTATTGATAACCCCAAGCATCATGTTCTTGCACCACTTGTAGAAATCTAGAGAAGTACTCATGGAAGTGCTCATCTTCCCATTGATCAAGTCTCAACATACTCATGGTCTAAGAAACCTACAATAAAAAACAAAAAGAAACAAAATCAAAAGCAAAAGGACCTAGACTACCGGATGTCGGAAACAACCAAAACTAGCAAAAGTCCCCGGCAACGGCGCCAAAAAACTTGATAGGCTACTAGACCAATACCGCAAGTGTACGGGTCGCATAGTACCAAGGTGTCGATCTCTAGGACTTTAGTAGAGTTGATTGAACCGATAATCTTGTAGCTAGACAAATATGAGGCAACAAAGGATGGAAGAAACTTAAACTAATCAACTAGCAAACAAAGAGAACAAGCAACAAGATGATGCAAATATGGATAAGGGAAAAGGCAATCCTAAAGCCTAAGTACTCACACTATGGATCTAAGCAACACTTTGAAAGCATACAAGAATCTAGATCAAATCATGGTTTGGAGGCATCTACCTAGAATCATTGTCTAATCGTATCGAATCAAACAAATCGTACCTAGAATATGATAATCATCCACTTTCGTGGCTTGATCCAAGACTAGGCCCTTTAGGCTCAATAGGGGCTCAATTGGTTCAAGCCCTCATCCACCGTCGTGGCTTGAGTGAACTCTTCCAACTCAAACCTCTATCGGTAGGTCAACCTCTCAAGAGTTCCCAAATCAATTCTTATGTCAAAGGGTATCAATCAATGAATCCTATAGTTCAAGTGAGGGAAGAGGTCTCAACACAAATACCTAACCGAACTCCCTATTGACAACCTAACATCTCGGTTCTAATCATCAACAAGTCTCAAATCACAATCAATTTGGCATTAGGCACATAGGATTGAAACAAACCACAATTCAAATCTCAATTCAAGAAAGCAATTCAAAGCTCTACCTAGAATTCATAGGATTTTCCCCAAACCCTAGGATTTTGGAATCTAGCTAAACATAAACAAAGGAAATGAAGAAGAGAGAAGGAAATCCATACCAAACTTCATTCAATTGATTGAAAAGAGGAAAGAATCTCCAGCACTTTCTCCAATTCTTCACAAGAGATTAAAGTTCTAAAATGGGAAAAAGTCCCCTGTTGGGACGATATTAAGGACGCCAGTCATTAATATCTAAACCAATAATGATCGTCCCTTGTTTTGATAATGACAAACTCAAAGGTATTTGATAAGTTGTCCAAGTATTGATCTCAGGAAGGTCCAGTGGACGCACATGAGCGAAAAGGACAACAAGTGAATGGCAGTCCCTAAGCTGTAGGGACGCACGTCATCAGAACCTCCAAAGCTGAACATAATTGGCGAAGTTCCTGCGCCGATAGGACGGCGTCCTCATCAAGAAGGGACGCGCGCCAAAATACGGACGAAGTTCAAATTCAAATCAAGGCCGCCCCAACATGATTACATCACGTTCGGCCGTAGTCCTCAGAAGGAAGCTTCCCTTGTCTGGGCACGTGTAGACAACTCCAAAGATGTCGCTTTCCCAGCGATGGTCCCCTACCCACGCGGAAGCTTCCCAAGCGTCAACAGAGTTGACTTCCTCAAGGAGCTCATCGCACCGTTGATGGAAGATCAAGGATCCTGCAAAGCCTCAGAGGATGCTAGAGGACAAGAACCACTTCCGCTATAAATACCCCCCAAGGGAATGCATAGCGGTGTGGACTTTGAAGACTTTTTCTTAAGCTCTCCCGAAGCATTCAAGTTCAAGAACGAAGAACAAGGAGATCAAGTGAACTTGAAGCAAGAGAAAGAAAGTCCAACCAAATCAAATCCAAATCAAACCACAAAATAGTTAAAGTTGTTGTTTGTCTCTCACAATGAATAGTGAGGGACGTGAGTGATAGCTTCCTTATAGCTAAGAGTGTTAGGTTACTTGTTAGGTTGAAAGGAGTGTTACTAGTGAGGCTAAGGACAGACGCTTAGCTCAGAGAAGTGTAACGACTCGCCTAAGTTGTAAGGACTCACTCTCAATAAGATAAGGGACAGCTATTGAAAATCCTCCAACGGAGGTAGAGGTTTACCCATAAGACTAGTTGGTCTTAGTGGGGTTCCTCTATAAATACTCGTGTCTATTCTCTTATCTTGTTTCCTGTTAAGTCTACTTTCCGCTGCACTTAAGGACGCCCTTAACCCAGTTAAGGACGCCCATTCTAACGACTTACGATCCAACAATTGGTATCAGAGCAGGCGCTCTAGATTTTGTTGAGTTGCAGGTACAAGATGGACATGGAACCTATTGGAATCTCCTTCGTGAAGCCTCCACGCCTAACGGACGGCAACTTCAACCGCTGGAAGATCCGCTTTGAAAACTTTTGCAGAAGTCAGAATTATCAATGTTGGAGAGTGATCATGAAAGGTGACCTTACCGTCCCTGCTGACAAGAAAGATATAGAGGACGAGTGGGGTCCTGATGAATTCAAGCTTTTGGAAACAAACGCTAAGGCAATATGCTTCCTCCAAGCGTCCCTTTGCGAGAGGGACACCACCCGAGTTAGCAATTTGGCAACAGCGAAACTACAATGGGAAGCTCTCGAGAAGTATCATGTGGGTACGGCCGAGATGAAGGAGGACGTCCAGCTTGAAATCAAAAGAGAGTTCTATGCCTTCAGAATGTTGCCTAATGAAACGGTCAAGGACTACTCATACCGTTTTGAAGCTCTTGTCACCAAGATGCGGAATTTGGGCATCCCAGAAGTTGAAATCTCAATGAGGAACAGAGTTCAAGTGGTCATTGATGGACTCACAGGGAAATGGAACTTTGATAGGACTACGTTCAAGGAGAACACTGCTAACAAGACCCTGGATATGGAAGAGATCTATGGGAAGCTGAGAGGATATGAAGCAAGAAGGGACGCCGATATGGCTGAGTTGGCTAGGATCCCTCAAACAGATCTCGCCCTGATGACAGCAACACCAGAGTACGCTGAGTATCTGCGCCACCAAAGAGAACTTGCGTTAATGGTGGAAGCGAACAAAAATGAGAATCGTGAAAAAATGCGCGCTCAAGCCTTAAGAGAGAAGAAAAGCAAGACTAAGGAACAACTTGAAGAAGAGGAAGAGATTGCCCTTCTACACAAGGTGGCTCGCTTATGGGGTAAAAGTACCAAAGAATTCAGGAAAAACAAGATGCCCTACAAAAAGGAGAGTCCCAAGTATACAGAGGCAGAAATGAAGGAACTTACTTGCTACAAGTGTAACAAGAAAGGACACTTTGCCAAAAAGTGTACTACGGGACTGAACTCAAAAGAAATGAAGATGAAGGCCCTCTTGGGAGCGTGTGAAGCCGCATGGGATAATGTGAGTTCGGATGATGAAGAACCTGAAGGACCAGCGGCGTACATAGCCATCGAGGACGCCTCAGATGATGAACAAGTGGCGTACATGGCTCTAGAGGACGCCCCAGTTGTTGAAGAGGACGCCTCTGAAAAGGAACAAGAGGTAACTCGTGAATCCATGATGAATTCCTTGGAGAAGTGTTCTAAATCCAAACTCATTAAACTCATTAATAGAATCATGGAAGAAAGCGTAATCATGCAACATAGAATGGATGAACTTGAACTTGAAAGTGAAAATGTTTTAGTTGAATGTGAGAACTGTGCTACAGTTTTATCACAACTAGAGTCCTCATGTGTCGAAATCAAATCCCTGAAAACTGAAGTGATGTGTCTTAAACTAGAGAACGCTAAGCTTAGGGAAGAGGTGAAAGTGTTAGGAAAGAACCCAGCCCTTGAGGAAGTTCAACCAATGGTGTTTGTCCCAGCCAAGAGAGGACTAGGCTATGAGTCTGACACTAGAAACTCCCTCCCTAGAGACTTTGAGGATAGCAAAACTTCAGAACTTGAATTGGAAAGGGAAAAGACCAAGAATCTTCTTGAAAGAATTAGAGTCCTAGAAAGTGGAGAGAAAGGTCAAAAGGACTATTACACTAATTCCACAAGTCATAGGATCTATAAGAAAATTGCTAAGGGAGAAGGTTCAAAAGTCTGTAACCCTCAAAAGATGAAAGAGAACAAAATCCAACGTCCCAAAAAGAAGTACTACCTTGGTACTTACTATAGGACGTGTTGGTATTGTGGAAAAGGAGATCACTTTAAATATGAATGCTTAAAACTGAAGGACGACATTAAAAGTGGCAAAGCTGCTAGGACTAACACTGAAAATGATAAGTCCGTCCCTAAGGCTAACCCTAGACGTCCTAGACGTTCTAAGAGACCTTTCCGAAAGCATGCTATTTCAAATGATGTGAATATAAGTGATTACATGCCAGAACCAAAGTTCTATTTCTGTAACGAACCAGGTAAGGAATACCTTGCCTGGGTCGCCAAACACTAACTTTGTTTTGGCAGGTGGAAGTGAGGGGACGCCCATGGATCATTGATAGTGGCGCCTCAAATCATATGACAGGAAGCCAGATCCATCTCACTTCTATCCAAAGTAGTGCCACGGGAGGAACTGTCTCGTTTGGCAATAAGGGCAAGGGAAAGATCAAAGGGACAGGAACTGCCATTCTCAATCCGTCCATCAAAGCAACAAACGTTAGCCTTGTTGAAGGACTTGGCTTCAACCTCCTAAGCGTCTCTCAAATGTGTGATAAAGGTTAAAACCTAGTCACATTTGACTCAAAGGAGTGCCTCGTTATCAACAAGAAATCAAACAAAGTCGTTCTCAAAGGAGTCCGAAAGAACAATGTCTACATCTTCAACCAGGAGTTCAAGCCAAAATCTGAGTTGTGCCTATCTGTGTCAAAAGAGGACGCTGACCTCTGGCATCGCCGACTTGGCCATGCTGGACCAAGCACAATCCTTAAGCTACATCAAAGAAATCTTGTGAAAGGTCTTCCCCAAATTGATCCTGAGAAAATTGAACAGTGCGAAGCCTGTATCAAAGGGAAGCAAACAAGAACGTCCTTTAAATCAAAGAACGATGTCAGCACAAAGAAACCTTTGGAACTTCTCTATATGGATCTTTGTGGACCCATGAAGACGTTGAGCTATGGTGGAAAGAGGTACATTTACGTCCTTGTAGATGATTTTTCTCGATTCACCTGGGTTCTTTTCTTAGCTTCAAAAACAGATTGCTTCAACGCATTCAAAGTCTTCATCAAACAAGTGGAAGTTGCGCTGGAGACGCCTCTCAAATCCATAAGATCAGACCACGGGACGGAGTTTCAAAACTCAGAGTTCCTGGCCTACTGTGATCAACATGGAGTCTCGCACAACTTCTCACCTCCAAGGACTCCTCAACAAAATGGAGTGGTGGAAAGAAAGAATAGGACGCTGGAGGACATGGCGAGGACTATGCTCTTGGCTAATAGCGTCCCCAAATACTTTTGGGTGGAAGCTATTGCTACAGCTTGCTACATCATCAATCGAGCCATGATCCGTCCTTTGCTGAAGAAGACGTCCTATGAGTTGTTGAATGGAAGGAAGCCTCGCATTGACTATCTCAAAGTCTTTGGATGCAAATGCTTTGTTCACAACAATGATTAAGAAAGACTTGGAAAGTTTATAGCAAGAAGTGACGAAGCCATATTCCTTGGATACTCCCTCACCAGCAAAGCATATAGAGTTTTCAATAAACGAACTCTAAAGCTTGAGGAGAGCATTCATGTTGTGTTCAAAGAAAGTTCCTCCCATAAAGAAAAATCAAGTAGAAAAGAACGCTCATCTTCACATCAGCAGGACGACTCTGACGATGAAGTTGATTTTGGGTCCTCTGGAAAATACTATGTTCCTAAGGACGCTACTCCAAACCTTGAAGAAGTCTCAGTGGATGTTCCCAGTGTTGCTCAGGAAGTTCTCTCTCGAAGTGAATCTCCAGGTCAACATGATGTGGCTGAATCAAGCTTACAAGGCGAGCAGCGTCAAGAAGTGGACGCTCGACTTGAGGGGGAACACTCTGAGCCTTTCAATGAAGACAATGGGTTTGACTCCGATGAATCTGATTGGACGGACCCTAGATGTACTCCTTCAAGGGACGCTACTCATAAGGGATCCAACCTTTCAAGACTTCATTCAACATATCAAATCATCTCAGATATCTCAAAAGGAGTCCAAACAAGATCAGCTGTGAATCAGTCCCATAATGCCAATATAGTGTTCTGTGCTTTCAACGCCTTTGTGTCCTTAATTGAACCTAAGAACATAAAGGAGGCACTTCAGGACGCTGATTGGATTCAAGCCATGCAAGAAGAACTTAATCAATTTGAAAGGAACAAGGTTTGGACCCTCGTCCCTCGTCCGAGAAACAAAAACATAATAGGGACGAGGTGGGTCTACAGGAACAAGCTTGATGAAAGTGGTCGCGTGTCAAGAAATAAAGCAAGGCTTGTCGCTCAAGGCTATAGACAAGAGGAAGGAATCGACTATGATGAGACCTTCGCTCCTATTGCCAGAATTGAAGCCATTCGCCTCCTCATCGCCTATGCCGCTCACGAAGGGTTCAAGCTTTTTCAAATGGATGTCAAGACAGCCTTCCTCAACAGCAAGCTTAAAGAAGAAGTGTACGTCACTCAACCTCCAGGATTTGAGGACGCTGATCACCCTGATCATGTGTACTTCTTGGACAAGGCACTCTATGGACTCAAGCAAGCCCCTCGTGCATGGTACGATAGGTTTGCGTCCTTTCTCTTGTCCAACGGGTACACACGAGATAACATCGATAAAACACTATTCTTAAAGAAAGTCCTTAAAGATGTTTTGATTGTCCAAGTCTATGTCGATGACATAGTCTTTGGAAGCACTAACATGAAACTTGTAGAGGAATTCAAGAACTTGATGAGTAGTGAGTTTGAGATATCTCTCATAGGAGAACTCAACTTCTTCTTGGGACTCCAAATCACCCAGCTCAAAGATGGGACGCGCATTCACCAACAAAAATACATCCGTGAAATGCTCGAGAAATATGGGATGAACTCGTCGAAGTCCATTGATACTCCCATCTCCCCTAACACTCGCCTTTATGCTGATGAAGAAGGTAAGAGTGTAGATCAAAAGCTCTACAGAGGAATGATAGGGTCCTTGCTATACCTAACGGTAAGTCGTCCCGACATCATGTTCGCTGTGTGCTTGTGCGCCCGCTTCCAAGCAAATCCAAAGGAGTCCCACATGCAAGAAGTCAAGAGGATCTTCAGATACCTCAAGGGACGGGATGACCTATGCCTATGGTATCCCAGAAGGACGTCCCTAAATCTGGTAGCGTACTCTGACGCGGATTACGCTGGCCATGTGGTGGATAGGAAGAGCACCTCAGGAATGGCCCAATTCCTGGGCTCTTGCCTTGTGTCTTGGGGATCCAAAAAGCAAAACTCCGTGGCACTCTCAACCACCGAAGCTGAGTACGTTGCTGCTGCTTCGTGCTGTTCACAAGTCCTATGGATCAAGTACCAACTTGAAGATTATGGTACGTACCTCAACACAGTCCCTATCTTGTGTGATAACACCAGTGCTATAAGTATTGCCAAGAATCCTGTTCATCATTCTAGAACAAAGCATATTCACATAAGACATCACTTTCTTCGTGATAATGTTGAACTTGGATTAATCAAGGTAGATCATGTTAGGACTGAGGACCAAGTGGCCGATATTTTCACAAAAGCACTTGATAGACGTCCCTTCGAGCACCTCCGGCTGCTTTTAGGGATGATAACTTTTAAATGATCAAGTCCCGTTCTATTGTTCCCTCCATGATTGGCTATGTTTTTGTTGAGAACTTGTTTTAAAGTGTGTCATGCATTTAAAGTCATCTTTAAAGGACGCTAGTCTAAGACATGTGTTTCGCTTGTGTTTTGAACGCTATTTATTTCGCTTTTCATCTCAAGAGTATTCCTGATCAAACTACCCTCATTATAAGCCGAAATGATGGGAACTCTAAGCTTACCCAAGCCGAGAATCTTGCAAACGCGTCCTATGAGCGTTCTTTGTCTTATCTTTACGGGACGTACTTGCTTGATTTTCAAAAATGGTTCTAAGTGATCAAAGGGACGCGTGTTAAGAGCTGAGAGTTGTCCGTACAGAGTTCTAAGATCAGACGTTGAGATCAGTGTCTGGGACGCCGTGGTTCAGTTCTGAGTATGCAGTGTTGTGTGCCTAAAGGACGGCAAGACAGAGTCCTTTACAGTTGTGAGGTTTTGAAAATTGAAAGAAGGAAGTTGAACCGTTTCGGAGAAGTTGAACGCAGATCTCGGGATATGTGTAACGGGTGCAAAACAGCTATGTTTCTTAGCAAAGAAGGAAGCCACGTGCGGGATTGCGGATGGAGGAAGCCATGTGAAACTACCCTATTACCCTTGAGCGTTCCACTTCGTCTTCTTCCTATAAATACGCCCCTGCATCCTCTGAAAAATCTTCTTTGCTCCTCTACCATTTACACACATGTAGCAATCTCTCAAGATTTTGCCAAATCTTCAAACCCAAATCCCGAAATCATCTCCTCAACCCTAATCTCCTTCTATATAAACCACCCTCTCAAATGGCAAACACAAGAACAACCAAGAACCAATCTTCATCTCCGGCGTCGAAAAACCCTAGTTCCTCGAAGTCTCCTCCGGTGAAAGGCCGATCACTCATGGACTCGAGAGGGCGACCTACTGGGCGCCAAGACCCCCCTCGCCACCATTCTTCGTCTCAAACCACCCAACGCCGCCACTCCAACACCCCTCCACAGCCACATCGCTCCCAACTTCCACAACAAAAACACCAAGTCCCCCGTTCCCAATCCAAACCCGTCCAAAAACGATTTTCATTTCTTGAGAAGCCTTTTAAACCTGAGCCTGAGCCAGATAACATCTCCAAAGGCTCCGTCTTTAGGCTTCTTGCCCAACCAAAACGCCGTCCTCCTCTCGACCCACTCATAGAGGACTGGCTAGAAAAGGAGCCAAGGACGCTCGCCAACATTTGCCTACGGGCGTCCGCTCATGACCATCCCCCAAAGGTCCAATGCCTCCTCCACTACTTTATGGTCACCTATGTCAAGCCCCACCTAGAGGAAACCAACCATACCAACCCACCCTTCATGGGGCCTGGCATAATTTCTGACACCTTCGGTGGGACGGTAGATGAGCTCGCCAAGCTTCTCCCCGATATCATGGAGTTCTTGGTGGCTCCTGCGGGCTCCGTCCCATCTCAGAAACGAAAAAGGCCTTCCTCCTCCTCCCCTTCCAAACAAGCAAAAGGGCCTCCCTCCTCCTCCCAAGCCACACCAGTCCCTCTCTCCCCGCCTCCCGCCCCAAAGCGACGATTGAAGACGTCCGCTGAGCTTGAGGGCGTCACTGAGCAACAGATGGCAGCCATATGCCTCTCCGAGCTGCAAATAGAACAAGAGGAGAAGGCCAGGCAAGAGCAGGCCGAAAAGGACGCCATTGCTGCGGCGATCCAACAGAGCTTACAGGCTGTCCCTCGGCTTCCTCCTCCACCACCAAGGATAGAGGACGTCACTCCTGCTCCTGCTCCTGCGGCTTCATCAGATCCGCTCCAGGCGGAGATCGAGGCGGACTTGGCAAAACCTATGCCAACAGTCCCAAAGGCAACTCCTCAAGTACAGGTCCCGGCCAAGGACGCTGTACCAAAAGTTATAACACTTGAGGACTCCCCTGCTAAGCAGCCGCCTCCTCCCCCTGCTCCGCCCAAAGTAAAGCCCATCTCAATGGCAACGCCCAGCGCCTCCTCTGCCCCCTCAAAAGCAAAGATAAGAACCCCCACTCCCTCTCCTCCCACAGCTTCCACTCCTCCTCCTCCGCCTGCTCCGGCCGTCGAGGAAAATATTCAAGTCCAGGGGACGGCTTCTGTTGAAGTCCCCATTGAGTCCTTGGCAAGGACTCCAGCTGTGGACGCCCCTCCTACAGAACAGGCGTCCACTGCTGAGGACACAGAAATGGTCGAGTCCCATGAGCAAGGGGACGAGGCCTCAGATGAAGAGGACGCTCCTCACCAGGATAAGGATCCTGAGGACGAGGAGGGAGAGGGCGATGAAGAAGACGCTGGTGATGAAGTGATAGTGAGCAACGGCAGTAAGCAGAAACGCTTGAAGAAGATTCTGTCGCCGCTCCTGTTCACCGCCCAATTTCTCGAAGAGAACCAGCGCACAGAGTTTTTGGAACTGCTTGAGTTCCAGGGATGGACGCACCTAGGCGCCGAAGCCACAGAAGTCGACCCCGAACAGGTTCTCCGCTTTTACTCCAAATTTGAAATATCAGAAGTAAAAGGGAAGCCTCAAGGGACGTTCGAAATTGATGGGGACGAGTACTCAATTGCTGAGGGTACCGTCCGCAATATGCTAGGCCTGCGTCCCTCTCCGCCAGATGCTATGCACGACCTTCCCAACAAGAATTTTGGTCGTTTCTCCCAGGAAGAGATCTTCAACAGAATATTCAACAGGAGACAACCAATTGCTAGGGACAGGGTCGCTCATTGTCTCTCCAAGACGGGCGTCCTTGCGCATCACTACATTGTGCGCATGGTCGTCCCCCGCCAAGAAAAGAAGTCGATAGTCCAGATCACTGACAGTATCTTACTGGACGCCTTCTTGGAACGAAAGCCGATAAATTTGCCGCGGGTAATCTTGGAGCACATGGGCAAGTGCACAGGAGGCAGGCACTCTCTTCCCTTCCCTGGCTTGGTCAAGCAGATTCTTAAGCAGCAAGGCCTCTATGCTCCGAAACAAGAACAGTCCTTTGGCATCCACTGAGATGTTAGGCAAATCTCCTTGCCCCTGGTTGGAAAACTCCGTTGTGATGAGCCGCTCCCATCAGTCAAACGACAAATGGAAAAGGAAAAGAAAGAGGCTCAGAGGAAAGCCAAGGCTGCCGCCGCTGCTGCTGCTAAAGACGCTCAAGGTGATCTAGAGGCTGAAAATTTGCAAGTCGTAGGGACGCCGGTTGAGGACGCTGCTGAAGAAGAGGACGAGCTCGATGGTATGAGCGTCCCTGATGAGGCCGAGAAGCACTCTGCGAAGTATCTGATGGGCATGATGATCGAGAACCAGTGTATGATGATTGATCTAATCCAACAGGTTCACGACACTCTCCATACCCACACAGAACTTCTGGAACGCAACAACGAGCTCCTTGCACAGAACAACTATCTTCAGGAGCAACATCTCAAGGCCCTTGGCAAGCGTCCCCGCAAATGATCACCTCCCCCCTCTATAACCCTGGAAAAGTTTATCTGTTTCTTTTGCTTTTGTTAAGACATTGGGACGCTGTCCCCGTTTTGAACCATGTTTATGAATATCTGTTGATGGATCGTAAGTCAGTTAATGAGGGCGTCCTTAACTGGGTTAAGGGCGTCCTTTAGTGCAGCGGAAAATAGACTTAACAGAATACAAGATAAGTGGACACGAGTATTTATAGAGGAACCCCACTAAGACCAACTAGTCTTATGGGTAAACCTCTACCTCCGTTGGAGGATTTTCAATAGCCGTCCCTTATCTTATTAAGAGCGAGTCCTTACAACTTAGGCGAGTCGTTACACTTCTCTGAGCTAAGCGTCCGTCCTTAGCCTCACTAGTAACACTCCTTTCAACCTAACAAGTAACCTAACACTCTTAGCTATAAGGAAGCTATCACTCACGTCTCTCACGGTTCGTTGTGAGAGACAAACTACAACTCTAATTGATTTGTGGTTTGTTTTGGATTTGATGTGGTTGGACTTTCTTTCTCTGGCTTCAAGCTCACTTGATCTTCTTGATCTTCGTTTGTGTTCTTGAATGCTTCGGGAGAGCTTGAGAGAAAGTCTTCAAAGTCCACTCTTGCACACACATGCCGCTATGCATACTCCTTGGAGAGTATTTATAGCGGAAGTGATTCTTGTCCTCTAGCGTCCTCTGAGACTTGGCAGGATCCTCGATCTTTGATCAACGGTGCGATGAGTGTCTTGAGGAGGTCAACTCTGTTGACGCTTGGGAAGCCTCCGCGTGGGTAGGGGACCATTGCTGGGAAAGCGACGTCTTTGGCATTGTCTACACGTGCCCAGACAAAGGAAGCTTCCTTCTGAGGACTAAGGCCGGACGATGATGTAATCATGTTGGGGCGGCCTTGATTTGAATTTGAACTTCGTCCGTATTTTGGCGCGCGTCCCTTCTTGATGAGGACTCCGTCCTATCTTGCGCAGGGACTCCGCCAATTACGTTTAGCTTTGGAAGTTCTGGTAACATGCGTCCCTACAGCATAGGGACTGCTGTTCACTTGTTGTCCTTTTCGCTCATGTGCGTCCACTGGACTTACCTGAGATCAAAACTTGGACAACTTATCAAATACATTTGAGTTTGTCATTATCAAAACAAGGGACGATTATTATTGGTTTAGATATTAACGACTGACGTCCTTAATATCGTCCCAACAATTTCCCCCTCTTTGATGATGACAAACTCTTTCAAATAATGCACACAGAAGTAAAGCTTTTAGCATGAGGAACTACACTTTGATTTTCTTTTCAGCTTAGATTGGCATGCAACACATTCTTTTAAGTGCGTTCTATTTTATTCCTAACTAACGACCTTTTGACTTGGCCCAAATTCCCCCTGAACACATGCTTTCTATGATAACTTAAGGACAATCGCATCTCTGCAAAACTATACTTCCCCCTTTTGGCATCATCGAAAAGGAGAACAAGTCGAAAAGCATGCAAGCACAAAGTCATAACTAAAGAAAGGTACGCTTAGACAAAATGAAGCACAAATGTAGTGAATGGCATTCAGAATGAGAAACGAGAACGTTCATTACAGACATTCACAACAAGTGTTCAAAACGGGGACAGCGTCCCATTGTCTTAACAAAAACTCAAGAAATGATAAATTGTTTCAGGGTTAGAGAAGGGGGAGGTGATCATTTTCTAGGACGCTTGCCAAGGGCTTTGAGGTGTCGCTCCTGAAGATGGTTGTTCTGGGCAAGGAGCTCGTTGTTGCGCTCAAGAAGGTCTGTGTGGACGTGAAGTGTGTCGTGAACCTGCTGAATTAGATCAATCATTATGCACTGGTTCTCGATCATCATGCCCATCAGATACTGCGTAGAGTGCCTCTCAGCCTCATCAGGGACGCTCATACCATCGAGCTCGTCCTCGTCATCAGCAGCGTCCTCAGCTGGCGTCCCAACTACTTGGACATTTTCAGCTTCGTGATCTCCTTCTCCAGGTTCAGCAGCAGCAGCAGCTTGAGCTCTCCTCTCAGCTTTGGCTTTCCTTTCAGCCTCTTTCCGTTCCTTTTCCAGTTGGCGCTTAACGGACGGAAGGGGCTCATCACACCTGAGTTTCCCAACTGGAGGGAGTGTAATTTGCCTGACGTCCCAATGAATGCCAAAGGAACGCTCTTGTTTAGGAGCATAGAGTCCCTGCTGCTTCAGAATTTGCTTGACCAAGCCGGGGAAAGGAAGGGAGTGCCTGCCTCCTGTGCACTTGCCCATGTGTTCCAAGATTACTCGGGGCAAGTTTATCGGCTTACGTTCCAAGAAAGCGTCCAAGAGAATACTATCAGTGATCTGAACAATGGACTTCTTCTCTTGGCGGGGGACGACCATGCGCACAATGAAGTGATGCGCAAGGACGCCCGTCTTGGTGAGGCAATGAGCAACTCTGTCCTTAGCAGCTGGCTGTCTCCCATTGAATATTCTGTTGAGGATTTCATCTTCGGAGAAACGGCCAAAGTTCTTGCACGGCAGATCGTGCAGAGCATCTTGCGGAGAAGGACGCAGGCCTAGCATTTTGCGGACGGTGCCCTCAGCAACTGAGTACTCGTCCTCATCGATTTCAAAAGTCCCCTGAGGCTTCCCGTTTACTTCTGTGATTTCGAACTTTGAGTAGAAACGGAGAACCTCATCAGGGTCAACATCAGCGGCCTCAGCGCCCAAGTGCGTCCAACCCTGGAACTCAAGAAGATCCAAGAACTCTTGGCGCTGGTTCTCTGCCAGAAACTCGGCGGTGAAGAGGAGCGGCGATAGGATTTTCTTGAAGCGTTTCTGCTTGGAGCCATTGCTCACGATCACTTCATCACCACCATCTTCTTCATCTCCATCTCCCTCCTCTTCCTCAGGTTCCTCATCCTGGGGAGGGGCGTCCTCGTCATCGGAGGCTTCGTTCCGTTGTTCTTGGAACTCAACCATTGCAGTGTCCTCAGCTGTGGACGCCTGTTCTGTGGGAGGCGCATCCACCGCTGGAGTCCTTGCCAAGGACTCTGTGGGAACGGATGGAGGAGACGTCCCTTGAACTTGAGCAGCTTCTTCGACGGCCGGAGCAGGCGGAGGAGGAGGAGGAGGAGAAGCTCTAGGGGGAGAGGGAGAGGGAGTGCGGAGCTTAGCTTTTGGGGGAGGAGCAGAGGAGGAGCTGGGCGGAACCACTGAGATCGGTTTCACCTTGAGCGGAGCAGAGGGATGAGGCGGCAGAGTAGCAGGGGTAGCATCCTTAGCCTGGACCTGGACTTGTGGAGCGTCCTTGGCCTGGACTTGAGGAGCGTCCTCTACCCTTGGAGGAGGTGGAGGGAGTTGACGAAGGTCCTGCATACTCGCTTGGATCGCCTTCTCAACAGCTGCTTTCTCTGCTTGCTCTTGCTCTTGGCGCGCCTTCTCCTCTTTTGCCAGTTGAATTTCGGAGAGGCGAATGGCGGCCATTTCTTCATCCGTGACGCCCTCAAGCTGAGCACAGGTCTTGAGGCGTCGTTTTGGGGCAGGAGGAGGGGAGGAAGGGATTGGCTTTGGTGGGGAGGAGGAAGGGCCTTTAATTTGGAGCGATTTGGACGGAGGGGGAGAGGAAGGCCTTTTCCTTTTTTGAGAAGGGACGGAGCCCGTAGGAGCCACAACAAACTCCATTATATCAGGAAGTAGTTTGGCGAGCTCGTCCACGGTTCCACCAAATGAGTCAGAAATGATTCCTGGCCCCATGAACGGTGGGTTGGTGTGATTGGTTTCTTGAAGGCGGGGCTTGACATATGTGATCATGAAGTAGTGGAGGAGGCGTTGGATTTTAGGAGGATGTTCGTGAGTGGACGCCCTAAGACAAATGTTGGCGAGCGTCCTAGGCTCCTTTTCAAGCCAGTCCTCAATGAGAGGGTCAAGGGGAGGACGGCGTTTGGGTTGAGAGGGGAGCCGGCCAATTGAGCCACTGTAAACAGAGGCTTTGGTGATATTTTCTGGCTCATGCTCGGGTTTGAAGGGCTTCTCCAGAAATGAGAACCTCTTTGGCTGGGTTTTGGATTGAGAGCGGGATGGTTGTTTTTGTTGAGGAGGTTGGGAGCGAAGGGGTTGAGGAGGGGTGTTGGAGTGGCGGCGCTGGGTGCTTTGAGAGGAGGAATGGTGGCGAGGGGGTTCTTGTCGGCCGGAAGGTCTGCCTCTCGACTCCATTAATGACCGGCCTTTCACCGGAGGAGATCTCGAAGAGCTAGTGTTTTTCGCTGCCGACGAGGGTGAGGGATTCTTTGAGGCTCTTGTGTTGGCCATTTTTGAGATGGTTTAAATAGGGGAGGATTAGGGTTTGGAGAGAGATTTCGGGATTCGTTTGAAGATTTGGAAGATCTTTGAGATTTCTAAAAGTGTGCAAACAGCAGATGAGCGAAGAAAGGTTTTCGGAGTGCACAGGTGGGTATATATAGGAAGAAGACGAAGTTGGACGGTCAGGGGTAACAGGGTCTTTACACACAGCTTCCTCCACCCGCCTTCCCACACGTGGCTTTCTTCTTTGCTAAGGGATACAGCTGTTGAGCACTGTTTGCGCATATCCCGAGATTTTCGCTGACGATTCGCTAAAACGGTTTACCTTCCCAATTTCAACCATTCAAACTTCTCACAACTGCAAAGGACTCTGACCTGACGTCCTTTCAACACACAACACTACACAACACAGAACTGAACCACGGCGTCCCATTCACTGATCTCAACCTCTGTAATTAGAACTCTGTACAAACAACTCTCAGCTCTTAGCACGCGTCCCTTTGATCACTTAGAACCATTTTTGAAAATCAAGCAAGTACGTCCCGTAAAGGTGAAACAAGGAATGCTCATAGGACGCGTTTGCAAGATTCTCGGCTTGGGTAAGCTTAGAGTTCCCATCATTTCGGCTTATGATGAGGGTAGGGTGATCAGGGATACTCTTGAGATGAAAAGCGAAATGAATACCATTCAAGGACACAAGCGAATACACATATCTTAGACTAGCGTCCTTTAAAGATGACTTTAATGCATGACACACCTTAAAACAAGTTCTCAACAAGACATAGCCAATCATGGAGGGAATAATAGAACGGGACTTGATCATTTAAAAGTTATCATCCCCAAGAGCAACCGGAGGTGCTCGTAGGGACGTCTATCAAGTGCTTTTGTGAAAATATCGGCCACTTGGTCCTCAGTCCTAACATGATCCACTCTAATTAATCCAAGTTCAACATTATCACGAAGAAAGTGATGCCTTATGTGAATATGCTTCGTCCTAGAATGATGAACGGGATTTTTGGCAATACTTATAGCACTGGTGTTGTCACACAAGATAGGGACTGTGTTGAGGGACGTACCATAATCTTCAAGTTGGTACTTGATCCATAGGACTTGTGAGCAGCACGAAGCAGCAGCAACGTACTCAGCTTCCGCGGTTGATAGTGCCACGGAGTTTTGCTTTTTGGATCCCCAAGATACAAGGCATGAGCCAAGGAATTGTGCCATTCCTGAGGTGCTCTTCCTATCCACCACATGGCCAGCGTAATCTGCGTCATAGTAAGCTACCAGGTTCAGGGACGTCCTTCTGGGATACCATAGACATAGGTCATCCCGTCCCTTGAGATATCTGAAGATTCTTTTGACCTCTTGCATATGGGACTCCTTTGGATTTGCTTGGAATCGAGCGCACAAGCATACAGCGAACATGATGTCGGGACGACTTGCCGTAAGATATAGCAAGGACCCTATCATTCCTCTGTAGAGCTTTTGATCTACACTCTTGCCTTCTTCATCAGCATAGAGGCGAGTGTTTGGGGAGATGGGAGTATCAATGGGTTTTGAAGAGTTCATCCCATACTTCTCAAGCATTTCACGGATGTACTTTTGTTGATGAATCCGCGTCCCATCTTTGAGCTGAGTGATTTGGAATCCCAAGAAGAAGTTGAGTTCTCCTATGAGGGACATCTCAAACTCACTACTCATCAAGTTCTTGAATTCCTCTACAAATTTCATGTTAGTGCTTCCAAAGACTATGTCATCGACATAGACTTGGACAATTAAGACATCTTTAAGAACTTTCTTTAAGAACAGGGTTTTGTCAATGTTACCTCGTGTGTACCCGTTGGACAAGAGGAAGGACGCAAACCTATCGTACCATGCACGAGGGGCTTGCTTGAGTCCATAGAGTGCCTTGTCCAAGAAGTACACATGATCTGGGTGATCAGTGTCCTCAAATCCTGGAGGTTGAGCGACGTACACTTCTTCTTTGAGCTTGCCGTTGAGAAAGGCTGTCTTGACGTCCATTTGAAAAAGCTTGAACCCTTTGTGAGCGGCAAAGGCGATGAGGAGGCGAATGGCTTCAATCCTGGCGACAGGAGCGAAGGTTTCATCATAATCAATCCCTTCCTCTTGCCTATAGCCTTGAGCCACAAGCCTTGCTTTGTTTCTTGACACGCGACCATTCTCATCAAGCTTGTTCCTGTAGACCCATCTCGTCCCTATTATGTTTTTGTTTCTCGGACGAGGGACGAGGGTCCAAACCTTATTTCTTTCGAATTGATTAAGTTCCTCTTGCATGGCCTGAATCCAATCAGCGTCCTGGAGTGCTTCCTTTATGTTCTTAGGTTCAACCAAGGACACAAAGGCGTTGAAGGCACAGAACGCTATGTTAGCATTAAGGGACTGATTCACGGCTGATCTTGTTTGAACTCCTTTTGACATATCTGAGATGATTTGATCCGTTGAATGAAGTCTCGAAAGATGGGATCCCTTATGAGTATCGTCCCTTACAGGAGTACATCTAGGGTCCGTCCAATCAGATTCATCTGAGTCAAACCCGTCGTCTTCATTGAGAGTTTCATAGAGTTCCCCCTCAGGTTGAGCGTCCTCTTCTTGACGCTGTTCTCCTTGTAGGCTTGATTCAGCGACCTCATGTTGAGCTGGAGATTCACTTTGAGATGGAACTTCCTGAACAACACTGGGAACTTCTACTGAGACTTCTTCAGGATTTTGAGTAGCGTCCTTAGGAACATAGTATTTTCCAGAGGACCCGAAATCAACTTCATCATCGGAGTCATCCTGCTGCAGAGGAGATGAGCGTTCTTTCTTACTTGGTTTATCTTTGTGAGAAGAACTTTTTTTGAACACAACATGAATGCTCTCCTCAAGCTTTAGAGTTCGTTTATTGAAAACTCTATACGCTTTACTGGTGAGGGAGTATCCAAGGAATATGGCTTCGTCACTTCTTGCGTCAAACTTTCCAAGTCTTTCTTTATCATTGTTGTGAACAAAGCACTTGCATCCAAAGACTCTGAGATAGTCGATGCGAGGCTTTCTTCCATTCAGCAACTCATAGGACGTCTTCTTCAGCAAAGGACGGATCATGGCTCGATTGATAATGTAGCACGCTGTAGCAATAGCTTCAGCCCAGAAGTACTTGGGGACGCTATTGGCTAAGAGCATAGTCCTTGCCATATCCTCCAGCGTCCTATTCTTTCTTTCCACCACTCCATTTTGTTGAGGAGTCCTTGGAGCTGAGAAGTTGTGAGAGACTCCATGTTGATCACAGTAGGCCACGAACTCTGAGTTTTGAAACTCCGTCCCATGGTCTGATCTTATGGATTTGAGAGGCGTCTCAAGCACAACTTCCACTTGTTTGATGAAGACTTTGAATGCGTTGAAGCAATCTGTTTTTGACGCTAAGAAAAGAACCCAGGTGAATCGAGAAAAGTCATCTACAAGGACATAGATATACCTCTTTCCACCATAGCTTAACGTCTTCATTGGTCCACAAAGATCCATATGGAGAAGTTCCAAAGGTTTCTTTGTGCTGACATCGTTCTTTGACTTAAAGGACGTTCTTGTCTGCTTCCCTTTGATACATGCTTCACACTGTTCAATTTTCTCAGGATCAATTTGGGGAAGACCTTTCACAAGATTTCTTTGATGAAGCTTGAGGATTGTGCTTGGTCCAGCATGGCCAAGTCGGCGATGCCAGAGGTCAGCGTCCTCCTTTGACACAGATAAGCACAACTCAGATTTTGGCTTGAACTCCTGATTGAAGATGTAGACATTGTTCTTTCGGACTCCTTTGAGGACGACTTTGTTGGATTCCTTGTTGATGACGAGGCACTCCTTTGAGTCAAATGTGACTAAGTTTTCACCTTGATCACACATTTGAGAGACGCTTAGGAGGTTGAAGCCAAGTCCTTCAACAAGGCTAACATTTGTCGCTTTGATAGACGGATTGAGAATAACAGTTCCCGTCCCTTTGATCTTTCCTTTGCCCTTGTTGCCAAACGAGACAGTTCCTCCCGTGGCGCTACTTTGGATAGAAGTGAGATGGATCTGGCTTCCTGTCATATGGTTTGAGGCGCCACTATCAATGATCCATGGGCGTCCCCTCACTTCCACCTGCCAAAACAAGGTTAGTGTATGGCGACCCAGGCAAGGTGTTCCTTACCTGGTTCGTTACAGAAATAGAACTCTGGTTCTGGCATGTAGTCACTTATATTCACATCATTTGAAATAGCATGCTTTCTGAAAGAACTCTTAGATCGTCTAGGACGTCTAGGGTTAGCCTTAGGGACGGACTTATCATTTTCAATGTTATTCCTAGCAGCTTTGCCACTTTCAATGTCGTTCTTCAGTTTCAGGCAATCATATTTGAAGTGATCTCCTTTTCCACAGTACCAACACGTCCTATAGTAAGTACCAAGGTAGTACTTCTTGTTGGGACGTTGGATTTTGTTCTTTTTCATCTTTTGAGGGTTACAAACTTTTGAACCTTCCCCCTTAGCAATCTTCTTATAGATCCTATGACTAGTGGAGTTAGTGTAATAGTCCCTTTAACCTTTCTCTCCACTCTCTAGGACTCGAATTCTTTCAAGGAGGTTCTTGGTCTTTTCCCTTTCTAATTCAAGTTCTGAGGTTTTGCTAGCCTCAAAGTCACTAGGGAGAGAGTTCCTAGTGTCAGACTCGTATCCTAGTCCTCTTTTGGCTGGGACAAACACCATTGGTTGAACTACCTCAGTTACTGGGCTCTTCCCTAACACTTTCACCTCTTCCCTAAGCTTAGCGTTCTCTAGCTTAAGGCACATCACTTCAGTTTTCAGGGATTTAACTTCGACATACGAGGACTCTAGTTGTAACGAAACTGTAGCACAGTTCTCACATTCAACTAGCCTATTTTCACTTTCAAGTTCAAGTTCATCCATTCTATGTTGCATAACAACGCTTTCTTCCATGATTCTTTTAATGAGCTTAATAAGTTTGGTTTTGGAACAATTCTCTAAGGAGTTCATCATGGATTCACGAGTTACCTCTTGTTCCTTTTCAGAAGCGTCCTCTTCAAGGACTGGGGCGTCCTCCACAGCCATGTACGCCACTTGCTCATCATCTGAGGCGTCCTCTACGGCTATGTACGCCACTGGTCCTTCTGGTTCTTCATCATCAGAACTCACATTATCCCATGCCGCTTCGCACGCTCCCAAGAGAGCTTTCATCTTCATTTCTTTTGAGTTTAGTCCCGTAGTACACCTTTTAGCAAAGTGTCCTTTCTTGTTACATTTGTAACAAGTAAGTTCCTTCATCTCTGCCTCTGTATACTTGGGACTCTCCTTTTTGTAAGGCATCTTGTGTTTCTTGGAATCTCTGGCCTTTTTACCCCATAAGCGAGCAACTTTGTGTAGAAGGGCAATCTCTTCCTCTTCTTCCAGCTGTTCCTTAGTCTTGCTTTCCTTTTCTTTCAAAGCTTGAGCACGCATCCTTTCACGATTCTCATGTTTATTTGCTTCCACCATTAGAGCAATATCTCTTTGGTGGCGCAGATACTCAGCGTACTCTGGAGTTGACGTCATCAAAGCAAGATCTGTCTGGGGGTTTCTAGCCAATTCAGCCATATCAGCTTCCCTTCTCGCTTTATAGCCTCTCAACTTCCCATAGATCTCTTCCATATCCAGGGTTTTGTTGGTTGTGTTCTCCTTATACGTAGTCCTATCAAAATTCCATTTTCCTGTAAGCCCATCAATGACTACTCCGACTCTGTTTCTCATTGAGACTTCAGCTTCTGGGATGCCTAAATTTCGCATCTTGGTCACAAGAGCTTCAAAGCGGTATGAGTAGTCCTTGACAGATTCGTTAGGAAGCATTCTGAAGGCATAGAACTCTCGTTTGATTTCAAGCTTGACGTCTTCCTTCATCTCTGCCGTACCCACATGGTACTTCTCAAGAGCTTCCCATTGTAGTTTGGCTGTTCCCAAATTGCTAACTCGGGTGGCGTCCCTTTCGCAGAGGGACGCTTGAAGGAAGCATATAGCCTTAGCGTTTGTTTCCAAAAGCTTGAATTCGTCAGGACCCCACTCGTCCTCTTTGTCTTTCTTGTCATCAGGGATGGTAAGGTCACCCTTCATGATCACTCTCCAGCATTGATAATTCTGACTTCTGCAAAAGTTCTCGAAGCGGATCTTCCAGCGGTTGAAGTTGCCATCCGTCAGACGAGGAGGCTTTACAAAAGAGATTCCAATAGGTTCCATGTCCATCTTGTACCTGCAACTCAACAAAAATCTAGAGCGCCTGCTCTGATACCAATTGATGGATCGTAAGTCAGTTAATGAGGGCGTCCTTAACTGGGTTAAGGGCGTCCTTTAGTGCAGCGGAAAATAGACTTAACAGAATACAAGATAAGTGGACACGAGTATTTATAGAGGAACCCCACTAAGACCAACTAGTCTTATGGGTAAACCTCTACCTCCGTTGGAGGATTTTCAATAGCCGTCCCTTATCTTATTAAGAGCGAGTCCTTACAACTTAGGCGAGTCGTTACACTTCTCTGAGCTAAGCGTCCGTCCTTAGCCTCACTAGTAACACTCCTTTCAACCTAACAAGTAACCTAACACTCTCAGCTATAAGGAAGCTATCACTCTCGTCTCTCACGGTTCGTTGTGAGAGACAAACTACAACTCTAATTGATTTGTGGTTTGTTTTGGATTTGATGTGGTTGGACTTTCTTTCTCTTGCTTCAAGCTCACTTGATCTTCTTGATCTTCGTTCGTGTTCTTGAATGCTTCGGGAGAGCTTGAGAGAAAGTCTTCAAAGTCCACTCTTGCACACACATGCCGCTATGCATACTCCTTGGAGAGTATTTATAGCGGAAGTGATTTTTGTCCTCTAGCGTCCTCTGAGACTTGGCAGGATCCTCGATCTTTAATCAACGGTGCGATGAGCGTCTTGAGGAGGTCAACTCTGTTGACGCTTGGGAAGCCTCCGCGTGGGTACGGGACCATTGCTGGGAAAGCGACGTCTTTGGCATTGTCTACACGTGCCCAGACAAAGGAAGCTTCCTTCCGAGGACTAAGGCCGGACGATGATGTAATCATGTTGGGGCGGCCTTGATTTGAATTTGAACTTCGTCCGTATTTTGGCGCGCGTCCTTTCTTGATGAGGACTCCGTCCTATCTTGCGCAGGGACTCCGCCAATTACGTTTAGCTTTGGAAGTTCTGGTAACATGCGTCCCTACAGCATAGGGACTGCTGTTCACTTGTTGTCCTTTTCGCTCATGTGCGTCCACTGGACTTACCTGAGATCAAAACTTGGACAACTTATCAAATACATTTGAGTTTGACATTATCAAAACAAGGGACGATTATTATTGGTTTAGATAATAACGACTGACGTCCTTAATATCGTCCCAACATCTGTAATGATCGTACTCCTCTATTTTCACGAATGCAGTTCATTACATTTGTGCTTCATTTTGTCTAAGCGTTCTTTTCTTTAGTTATGCCTTTGTGCTTGCATGCTTTTCAACTTGTTCTCCTTTTTCGATGATGCCAAAAGGGGGAAGTATAGTTTTGTAGAGATGCGATTGTCCTTAAGTTATCATAGAAAGCATGTGCTTAGGGGGAATTTCGGCCAAGTCCAAAGGACGCTAGTTAGGAATAAAATAGAACGCACTTAAAAGAATGTGTTGCATGCCAACCTAAGCTGAAAAGAAAATCAAGTGTAGTTTCTCATGCTAAAAGCTTTACTTCTGTGCGCACTATTTGAAAGAGTTTGTCATCATCAAAAAGGGGGAAATTGTTGGGACGATATTAAGGACGCCAGTCATTAATATATAAACCAATAATGATCGTCCCTTGTTTTGATAATGACAAACTCAAAGGTATTTGATAAGTTGTCCAAGTATTGATCTCAGGAAGGTCCAGTGGACGCACATGAGCGAAAAGGACAACAAGTGAACGGCAGTCCCTAAGCTGTAGGGACGCACGTCATCAGAACCTCCAAAGCTGAACATAATTGGCGAATTTCCTGCGCAGATAGGACGGCGTCCTCATCAAGAAGGGACGCGCAACAAAATACGGACGAAGTTCAAATTCAAATCAAGGCCGCCCCAACATGATTACATCACGTTCGGCCGTAGTCCTCAGAAGGAAGCTTTCCTTGTCTGGGCACGTGTAGACAACTCCAAAGATGTCGCTTTCCCAGCGATGGTCCCCTACCCACGCGGAGGCTTCCCAAGCGTCAACAGAGTTGACTTCCTCAAGGAGCTCATCGCACCGTTGATGGAAGATCAAGGATCCTGCAAAGCCTCAGAGGACGCTAGAGGACAAGAACCACTTCCGCTATAAATACCCCCCAAGGGTATGCATAGCGGTGTGGACTTTGAAGACTTTCTCTCAAGCTCTCCCGAAGCATTCAAGTTCAAGAACGAAGAACAAGGAGATCAAGTGAACTTGAAGCAAGAGAAAGAAAGTCCAACCAAATCAAATCCAAATCAAACCACAAAATAGTTAAAGTTGTTGTTTGTCTCTCACAACGAATAGTGAGGGACGTGAGTGATAGCTTCCTTATAGCTAAGAGTGTTAGGTTACTTGTTAGGTTGAAAGGAGTGTTACTAGTGAGGCTAAGGACGGACGCTTAGCTCAGAGAAGTGTAACGACTCGCCTAAGTTGTAAGGACTCACTCTCAATAAGATAAGGGACGGCTATTGAAAATCCTCTAACGGAGGTAGAGGTTTACCCATAAGACTAGTTGGTCTTAGTGGGGTTCCTCTATAAATACTCGTGTCTATTCTCTTATCTTGTTTCCTGTTAAGTCTACTTTCCGCTGCACTTAAGGACGCCCTTAACCCAGTTAAGGACGCCCATTCTAACGACTTACGATCCAACATCCCCAAAAGGGGAAAGAAGATTGAACCTCCTCCAAAGAGAGGAAGACGGCTATTTAAACAACCCTAAAAGGAAACAAGGCTAAAACGGGAAAATGGGGCGCAGCGGCGTGACCCGGGGTCCAACTCGGGCCGTGACCCGACCGGATCCGACTCTGGACCGCCAAACACACACATACGCGGAGAAAAGCCCCGACCCCGGCCACGACCCTGGCCGTGACCCGGCCGGGTCGGGGCCTGATTTTTGCGCCTTGGTCTTGATTTGGCAAGGGAGCCCGACCCCGGCCATGACCCTGGCCGTGACCTGGCCGGGTCGGGGGCTGTGGCCACGGGTTTGGTTCCGTTGCTCGTCTTTTCGGCTCTCGTCTTGCTCGGTCTTTGTTTTGCTTCTTGTGGCGTCTTTTCGGGGCTCTCCTTGACTCCGTCTTCGAGCTAATGTCATCTTCTTAAGCTCCTTTTGATCTCCCATCACCAAAACTCTTCCATTTTCACCTGAAAACGCACAAACAAGGCGTAGAGTCCGAACGAAGGCACTAAACCGAAAACAACTAAAATACTAACTTAAAAGAGAGAAAAGCGAACCGAAACCAAATGAAACATGACCTAATATGCACTCTAAGAATGACGTAGATGCAAGCCAATAATTCATACGCTTTTCTCATCAATACAAACACAATTTTCGTCCTTCACTTTGATTTACTTCGATCTAGGCCCGATTTAGGTCAAAGTTTACTTTGGTAAATTTTGGCCCAAACAATTTGGCGCCCACCGTGGGGCCGAGGATCGATACAATCATCAAAGGACCAAAGTCTCCACCTAGAAGATCGAAAGACACAATATCAGGACTGGAAAACACCCATCCTGACCCTCTCGCTACGGGAAAAACAGACATCACGAAGATCAAAGCACCAGATCACGTTGACGAAGAGATGGCAGAACTCCGACAAAGTCCCGAAGAATATCCGAAGAAGTTTTGAGCGATCGGCGAAGCCGGGAGTGAGGCGATCATCAGAGCGACATCGGTGATCATCAAAACAAAGCTGGGGATGATGCAATACTAGGGTTTGATCTGCAAAACATCAAAGCCATGTGCTTTGTTATCTCCTCGTCAAATTTCTGGACAAGGAGAATTCTTTTTCCCATTCAATTCATTGTATTATGTTTCTATATTTTGATTATGGAAACCTCATGCTAATACTTGAGTACAATCTGGTGGTTTGTTAAGGGTAGCAAGGAAAACCAATTGTTCGTTATTGGCCGCTAGAGAGCCTCTAGGCAACAACAAGGCAGATCGGACCAGTACTTAGCAACCTGGACGCAAACGGTCAAGTCGATCCTTCAGGATCACGTCTTCCATCCTTCATATACTGGTTTCCTCGTTCCCTTATCTCACAATTCATTCCGTGTTCTGCTTCTCTCTTCTAAGAGTTCATATTTTGCCTTTATCCTTGTTTGATTACAATTTTTCTAATATGCCGCTAAAAGATAGACTTTCTTTCTTAATTACGCATCTTATAAATATCGACCTTCTATACTTATACGTATTTGTTGCTCACTTGTTTCAATTACATGACACGTCATCCTAACTTGGATCGTGGGTGATGACACCAACAAGGAGGATTACGAAAGGCACAGTAGATCGGCCTGGACACGGCCATCAAAAAGAAGGATGTTGAGCAAATAGGCGTCATACTCGATCAAAGCACCAAGGATTGCAGCCCGTGAAACCCGAAGCATCAGATGACTTCGAAGAAACACCAAAGAAACACCAAAGAAACTCTAAAGAAACTCCAAAGAATCTCCATTCCAAGTAAGCCCACGTACAACGGGACCGCATGTACTCACGAACATGCGGCAATATACAAGCAGAAAAAGAGGGCAAGCGCAGTCCCCTACCATTCCAAAGAAGCTATGATGAACAAGGGATTCGACACAACCCTAACAGGGCCAGCCCTGACTTGATTTACTAGTCTCCCACGCTGGAGCATTCGGTCCTTCGCGGATCATTCGGATACTTTTCGCTCTCAGTTCACCACAAGTCGAATGCAATCCAACGATCTCTACAAAGTACTTCTGAAGTCCAAAAGATCCACCAGAGAAGTCCTAAACCGTTTTAACCGCGGGAGAATCTCCATCTCAGCCTATGACGTGGCAGTTGCGGTAGAGGCATTCAGGCAGGGGGTTACCCCCGATGGTGGTTTATACAAAGAAATCACGCAAACGCCCATGTGCCACCTTCGAAGAGGTGCAAGCAAGGGACTTAGCCTATGTTCGGCTAAAAGAAAAACAAAACTCTACTATAGAGGTGATTAGAGACAAAGAAGAGCGAAAGGAGATAGCCCTCCTAGTCATAGAAGGAACAATAAAAGATGTGACACCAAACACTCCGGTACCCAAGACTTTATTGGAGAATCTTCAGCCCGAGCACCAAGTAAGACGAGATCCCCCGACACCAGACAAAGTGATCAACGTGATATCTGGGGGATCGAACGTCTATGGGATGACCTACTCAGCGAAAAACACCATGCCATAGAAAGCTATTTTGGCCGACCCCAACCATCGGGGCATGCCGTCACGAACTCTTCAGGATAAGCCATCGTGTTCGACGACACCGATGCAGAAAACCTCCCTCATAACCGGGTTGGGCACATATTGCTACCATGTAATGCCCTTCGGCTTGCGAAACGCCGGGGCTACTTTCCAACGATTGGTTAATCGGATGTTCCATAATCACATTGGAAAGACAACGGAGGTGTATATCGATGATATGGTGACAAAGAGCACAAACACTTCCTTAACACAGGGGGCACTTGGGAGAAGCGTCCAGAATCCTTGAAGAATACAAAATGAAGTTAAATCCCAAGAATTGTATCTTCGGGGTACCGTCTGGTACTTTTCTGGGCACGTGGTGACCAAGCAAGGGATTGAGGCTAGCCCCGACCAAGTTCGAGTGATTGCTTCCCTGAAATCCCCTCGAAGCACAAAGGATGTGCAAAAGGTGACCGACAAGATAGCCGCGCTTGACCGGTTCATCTCCATATCCTCAAATCAGTGTCAACTATTTTATGAAGTACTAAAGAAGTATCAATTCACAGGTGCTCGCTGACTTCGTTGCCGACTTTACCCCAACCCCCGAGGAGATCGCGAAAGAAGAAATCCCAACATCGTCCCTCGACGAGCCCTTGGAAAAACGGTTATTGAACACCGAAGGAGACTCGAACGCAAGGGGGCAGGTCTCGGAGTCGTGCTAAAGTCGGCAAGGGGGGAAAGGGCAGCTCAAGCAGTCAGATGTAATTTTGACGCCACTAAAAACAAGTCAGAGTACGAAACTCTTATCGTTAGACTAGAGTTAGCCACGGATCTATCCATCAAGAGACGTAAGGTACGAGTCGACTCTTTACTGGTCATTAACCAAATATGTTGCATCCTCGATGCCAAAGATGATAGGATGGCAAGTTATCTCAAAACGGTCAAATCCTCGGCCGAGCAATTCGAGTAAATTAACTGCGAGCAGATGCCTCGAGAGCACAACGCTTCGGCAGACGCCCTGGCAGGATTAGACACTACCCCAAACCCTAAGGAATACAACAAGATGCTTCTCGTTCGCCTACTGCAACCCGCAATGGCCGAATCACCAAAGACCCAAGCAGTCGAACCTCCACTAGAGCAACTCGCCCCAGATACTCTCCAGACACCTACCAGTCCATGAGTCAGTTCAGTCGACCACAGGACCAAGTCATACCTAAACTGGTTCCTACATGGCGAAGTACCCAGATTCGGACACCGTCCAATAACTCAAGGAAGCGGCCCACGATCGGTTCACAATGTACCAATTCACCACGAGTTGGGGTTACTTGAACCAAGAAACAAAAAGAGATTGGCTTAACTGTCCATGGTTAGGGGTTCACTCCCCTAGTTCAGAAAAATCAGGTTCGAGCAGCTTTCTACAGAGAAGATCTTTGGGCAATCTCCAACCAGTCGTTGAAAAATCTCCAAAGAAGTTCAGAAGATAGCTCCAAGGCCAAAAATTTTCGGCTTCAACACGACGATTGGGGTGTAGCGAATTCGACACCAGATCAAGCTACAAAACCCCTCCAACATCCTTGCTTGGGCAACAAGCCAGGCCAATCACTCATTGTTAGTCTCTAGACAACGGTTATGCAGTCGCTAGAAAATCTCCAAAGAAGTTGCAAAGTAAGCTTCAAAGCCAGACCTTGATGGTTGCAAGAAGACAACAGGGGTCGTTTGATCTAACCACGACACTCCTTAAACCCCCTTTCCTTGGGAACAATCCAAGCCGATCACTCGTTGATGGATCGCTGATAGCGGCCAGGCCGCAGTTAAAGAATCACCATCCAGTTAGTCGGTATCCAGGAACATCAGGTGAGAAGAAGACGATGACAATAACCATTGTCACGAACATGATCCAATCGTTGGAAAAACACAGGTTTCATCCGTATCACTCCCAAAAACTATTGTTTACATTTTGCTTTCCCTTTGCCGTTTCTTACAAAGACATTACTAACTTAAGCATTGGAGGACCATTGGGGAAACCCGTGATCACCTATTTTTTGACTTCTTGATTATGCATTATCCAACCATGCGAAACGTCAATGGCTAGCCATGGCCCGAATACAGTCCCGAGGCGCTATACGCCAACATTGGCTACAAGACTAAGGTACTTACTTTTACTATCTATACTTTATTACTCGTTCTCATTCTTCCTACATTCTATAATGTCTTCCCGCTCATTCACGAGCCAACGCTAACGACAGTCGATCACGACTCACACGCGTTAAAATGCAACCCATCTGAAGAAGTATTACTTTTGAATCGGTTTGGTCTCATTAATTTTCTGATCATCACTTAGCTTTAGTTTAATACTTCTTTAAGACCTCTTTGATTTTTCTTCAATAAGCGACTCCGGGGCTCTAGCTCCCACTGTCGATGTGTTGTCTTTAATTTATAGCTTAGTAGTTTTTCAGTTCTATTTGTGATGTTTTGCGAGAAAACAACTCTCCCACAACTCAACTACCGCTTCAAATTAAACGCACCCTATGCGTTATTTTACGTCTCACCGACTAAACAAATACGCGAAAAACAACACACAAAAAACCACTGTATATATACATGGTTATACCGTCTAGAAATGGCGATGTCGTCACGCATACAACGTGGTGAAGTAACCCATAAGTTGGTTACCCCCCATCTAAGTCCAATCAACGTAGTCACATTGGATTAGTACGGGAAGGGGAAAGCTATAACAACGATAAACCCGAGGCCACATTCGTGGGACGCCGCGAGGACAATATATCCTAAGGACTAAACTTATGGATCCAAAGGGCACCTAATCGTAAATCAACTGCGTACGGACCTTTGCAGAATACAAAGCGCTAATAACCAGAGAATCTATTTCGTGTCGGATTAATGCGCCCTGGGAGAAGGTCACATAACACTTTCCCCGGATGCTGATCTACTAACGCATCCATAACACACGTGGGCGCGACCTTGGACAATATCCAAGACCGTCCCCACCCTCTAAATTTGCCAATAAAAATGCAAACGAAAATAGAAAAAGCATCACAACAAACCAGGAAGAAATACCCAAAGCGCCATGTAGGGGGCGTCAAAACCATTGCAAAAACGACGCCATAATGTCTTCTTGGCCCACGGCCAAAGAAGAAGTGAAGTCGTGGCCCATCGGCCACAAAAGTACCAATAAAGTCTTAAGGCCCTCAGGCCAGGAAACCATCAATACAAAATACAAAAAGGGAACATCCAGTACCAATGGATGACATTTCTATGGAAATTCTCTAGTTATTTCATTAGACTAACGTTATGGCAAAGTTGCTTGATTAAATGCAGGTTAAAATCAGGAGGTCGTAAGTTCACGCTTTACAAGGACAACAAAGTGAAGCACCGCAAGTCTGGGCGAAGATAACCAAGTTTCCGAAGAACGAACATACACCCAATCAAGGGTTCGCATTCGTTCACTTAACGGAGTTAAGTCAAATGAGAGACAAGGAAAACAATAGAGCCACTCTCTTCAGTGGATGGGATCTAAGAAGCCGCCTCGTCTGAAGGCTCCTCACCATCGACTCCCTTAGATGCGCCTGCATCATCGCTGTTTAAACGTACGTGATGATTCATCAAAAATGGCTCAGATGAATCCGCTAATCACGCGTCATTACTTCTCTGGCCATTCTCTGGTTAAATGACAATTTTATATAGTCATGCCTAGTTAATAATCAATCAGCGTACGAAGATTGCACATAGATCATGCGTTCAAAGAATCATTCTATCATCATGGGGTTAACTCAACCTCATGAATCAGACCCTTCATGACGAAGGAGGCTACGGTCTATTACCGCCTAAACATCGGGAAATACTTGACAAAGGTATCTTACTACGTCAATAAGTCCCCACGATCACCCTTGGAGACAGAAAAGTTTTGAAGAATCTCCAGGCGAAGCTTCATCAAATACTAATGCAACCATGCTAACCTCCACATTGACCAAACACTAGGTCACCTCCACAACTACTCACAGCTTCACTTCCCTACCACACTTCAGCTCATCGAGTATTCGCTATCTTACGCGGAGAATCTCCGATGCAGATGATGTCTCTCATTTTGGAGGTGTTTTAGTAGTTGATTTCCGTTGTAAATATGTGTTTTTCATTCTCTTCTTTGTTATTTTTGTTTCCCTTTTAGCTTAGTTCCCGGTTTTCTTCAAGAGTCGGAAACTATGCGAGTTTGTTTGTTTTTGTAGGTAAAATGGCAAGAATGAGGACAATTTCGAGGAGCTAATGAAGGAGCCAAGTCAAGGAGTGCAAGAGCCAAGCCAAGAATGAAGTGGAATCAAAGGAAACCAAGGAAGAAGACAAGGATCGATGCCCAGGACTGAGATACACCAAGTCGGGCCCGAGATCGAGCACTCAGTGAACCGGACCGACGTTCCCAACGTCGGGCCCGAGGTCGTTCCGTGTCGGTCCAAGTCGGCATTGGATTGGATTGTTCCCCAAGGCATATTTTTAGCAACTTTCCACATTTGCCCCTTTCTAAATTGGGATTCCTTGGTCCCCAATCCAAGGAGAAGGATAAGAGAGGTGATTAGTGATCAATTGGGAGTGTGAAGTGTGAAGGGGACGAGTGGGGACACACAACACCAAACCCAAATTCACTCTCAAAGGCTCAAGGAAGACTTGGAGAGCAAGGAGAAGAGAAGAGAAGGCAGAGAAGGAGAGATCGGTGGATAAGAGAGGAGGAATTGTGAGTTTTGTACTTTGTTTTGCTTTGATCTAGTAGAATTGAGACTTGGATTTTGTAGACACTTTGGATTTGAATGCAATTGGAGTTTGATTGGATGTTGATGATTGAGTTTTGCTTGATTTCCCTTTTGATTATGCTTTTCTCTTACCATATGGAGTAGATTCCATAGTCTTGGGCTATGGGGGAATCCCCTAGCTAGATTTGGGTAGAAAACCCCAATTCCATAGCCTTGAGTGCTTGATTTGTGAATCCTCTCTACATTGAGCTTCAATTCTCTTGTGAAAGCAAGGGATCTAGAGCTTGTGTTTGGTAAGAGTAAGCGAAAGTGGTCTCGATCTCATCACAAGTCTCTAGCATCGAAGGTGACGCGAAAGCTCCCTTGGGTCGAGGTGTAGATTGGAGGGATTTGAGGCGAACAACCTCGATCTCACTAGAATCAAACACCTATTGGTTGAATTGAGGAAGAATATCCAAGTCTAGTTGGGGGAGGAACCCAAAAACCCAAGACCGATCTACTAATTGTTCAAGACCGAGTTACCCAGTACCTCGGGCCCGACTTGCACCACGTCGGTCCCGACCAACTCGACCTCGATCCTACCTCGGACCGAAGTGACTTTGTGTCGGTCCGAGGAGATCTCTTTTGTTTTCCTTTGTTTTGTCTTTATTTTCTCCTCTTTTTAGTCTTTTCGGGTATTCTCGACGCACGAACTCCCGTGTGTTCGACACCATACCTCTTTACTACAATTTGAGGTTCGGTTTTATAAATTTAAATTGTGAGAGCCTCCGATCCTGGACCGATCAGAATTTTGGCGCCGTTGCCGGGGAGTTCTACTTGTTCGAGGTACCCATCTTTGTTGAGTCTTTGATTTTGGTAGTGATTTGGGTGAGGGACTAGCCCAAACCCCTTGTTTGTTTTGATTTGGTTTTTGTTTGTGTCTTTGGTTGTAGGTGCATGCGATCTAGTTCCGTCCGAGGAACCCTTGAGCTCGACTTTGTGTGTGACCCGGAGAGTATTCTAAGGCAAGCCCGTAAAAAGAAGAGGATGGCAGACCAAGCCCGAGATGAGGAGTTCGAGAGAATGAGAGCCGACATGGATCGAATGCAAATTGAAATGGCAAACTGAGATGCCGAGGCCCGTAGAGAGAGGGAGCAAAGGATAAGGTTGGAGGCCCAAATCAACACTCAACCCCGGAATGCTAGACAATACATGCATCCGGAGTTGAAGGTCCCGGAGCCGGCCATCGTCTTGCCGGAGGTGTCAAGGAATTTTGAGATAAAAACTCAATTTATCTCACTCATCAAGAGAGAGCAATTCCAAGGGAGGCCGAATGAGTGTCCGATCGAGCATGTGAACCAATTCAAGGACCTTTGTGAGACCATTTCCACGGACGATGAGACACTTGAGTATGTGCTACTCAAAGCCTTCAAGTGGTCTTTGGGAGGCAAGGCTTTGCATTGGTTGGAGAGTCAAGCACCTCGATCCATCACGTCATGGAGGGCCCTAAATGAAGCATTCTTGATGAAATTCTTCCCGCCCACCAAGACGACGGAGCTTAGAAGGAAGATTGCTAGTTTCCAACAAGGAGCTCATGAGCCACTTTTTGAGGCGTGGGATAGGTTCAAAGAGATGTTGAGGGCGTGTCCGACACATGGTCAACAACCCTATGTCCTTCAAGACATCTTTTTCCAAGGGATCAACACCGCCACAAAGGATAAATTGAACCTCCATACTGATTGTGGGTTCATAGATTTGCCGCCGGAACAAGCATGGGAGTTGTTGGATAAACTCTCGGATTATGAGGCGATGTATGGTGCTAGCAATGTGAGCAAGGAAGCAAGAGTCCATGGAGAAGGGCCGAAGAGGCTCTACGATCCCAAAAGTGAAGAGGTGGAGAAAGATGTGAAGATCCAATTCTTGGAGGATGAATTGAACAAGATGAGGAGGAAGATGAGTCATGCCCAACAAACAAGAGCATGTGAAGAGTGTGGTTCCTTGAAGCAAGGAGCACAAGAGTGCCCGAATGAGCGCCAAGTCCGGTTGGCGGAACAAATTGAGGAGGCTCATTATGTCCAAAGAAATTTCGGAGGAAGATCCAATTTCAACAATGGAGGAAGGTGGAATCAAGGGCAAGCAAGTGGCTACAACAACAACTTCAACCAAAACGAGCCAAGGGCCCAACCACCACCATACCGACCTCCGGGGTTCTATGAGCAAGCACCTCAATGGGCTCAAGACTTGAAGGATCGCTTCACCAATGTGGAGAGAAGAGTTGATGAGATGGGTTCTCAATTCAAAGAGTTTGGTGTTTGGAGAAGGCAAGTGGACAATCAATTTGTTCACATGACGAATCAACTTCCAAGAGAGGAAGGGAGACTCCCGGGCCGACCCGAGGAGAATCCCCGTGCCCCACAACAACAAAACGAAGTTCGTGCCATAGGATTAAGGAGTGGACGGAGTTTACCCGAGCCACAAGTTCCAAGTTCAAGAGAAGAGAGTCGGACCGAGGTTCCCAGCAACTCGGGCCCGACGTACCCAGATGTCGATCCGGAGAATGGAGGAAGTCCCCTGGAGTGGATCGAGGTTGAACCCAACTCGGGCCCGACTTGCCCTGAAGTCAGCCCGATGTGCCCAGATGTTCTCTGCCCTGGGATCGATGTCCCTGAAGTCGGTCCCGAGGTACTCCCAACGTCGGTCCAGGGTGGAGTTGTTGAGAAAGATCGATCCAAGGAGGTTGATCCAAGCAAGAAGCAAAATGGCACTACTCTTCCATATTCTATGAAGAAGCCCAAGGAGATTGTTGAGGGCAAGTTCAAGCGGTTCTTGAAGCTTTTGCAAGGCTTGAACATCACCATCCCTTTCACCGATGCTCTAAGTGAGATGCCATCTTATGCAAAGTTCTTGAAGGAAATTTTGAGCAAGAAGAGGTCAATTGTTGAGATGCAAGACGAGGTGAAGATATTGGAGCTACCTCAAAAGCTTGGTGACCCCGGAAGATTTGCCATCACCGTAGGGATTGGATCCCAAAACTTCAAAGCTCTTTGTGATCTAGGAGCAAGTATTTCGGTTATGCCCATGAGCATATGGAGAAGGGCTAACCTCGGAGATATGGAGCCGGTTGATATGAGTCTTACCATGGACGATGGTTCATCAACAAAAGCCATCGGAATTCTTGATGACGTCCCGGTCAGAGTGGGAAGATATTTTGTGCCCGATGATTTCGTGATCTTAGACATGAAAGAGGATCCGATGGTGCCCATTATTCTCGGAAGGCCGTTTCTAGCTACGGCGGGTGCCAAGTTTGATGTGAGGAATGGGAAAGTCACTTTCGAGATTGGCGAGGAGAAAGTGGAGTTCCATTTCAACAAAGCCCTTAATGAACCGGACGCATTGGCGATTTTGAAATTAGAGGAAAATGCCAAGTACAAGAGGGAGAAGTTGGAGTCCACAAGAGAGGAAGCGCCATTGAGAGACCATGATATGGTCGATGTTCAAATCCATGATGAGACAAGAGATGGAGATAACCCACCAAATCATGAAGAGTATCCTAATCTATATCCTTTTGATGTGGGAGATTCTTTTATTTGCTTAGATGATTTGAAAGAGGATTTAGGAGATGATTATCTTTGCTTGGATGATTTGCAAGATGAGTTGAGTTATGATGTCATTGAGTCTCCTAGAAATTCTTTAGACTTTTGTGGTGTAGGTGATAAAATGCAAGATGAGTTGATGCAAGAGATGCCAAGCTACACGTTGGAGGAGAAGGATGATGGAGGATATGGATGCCACACTTTCATCAAACACAAATGGTGGCACTTTGGTTATGAGGATTGTGGAGAAGCACATGGCAAGGAGGATCAATTCACCGTTTTTCACCCTCCTTGAAGGGTAGAGGTTAGACGTCAAGCTAATGACGTTAAAGAAGCGCTCCTCGGGAGGCAACCCGGGTTTAGTAGATTCATTTTCGTAGTTTCTAGCTTGTTTCTTTTTGCCTTAGCTTAGATTAGTCCTAATCTCATCTCTAGCTTGTATTTTGTGGAAATGTGTGTTATGTGAGCTTCATTAGCATGTGTGGTATTTGTGGAAATGATGCAAGAACTTGTGGATAGAAGTAACCAAGTCGTTGGATTTTTAGGAGCCAAAATCGGGTAGGACCGAGGTACCCAGTACCTCGGGCCCGAGGTGCCCGACGTCGGTCCAGTTATGCCGACCCATGTTGGACCTTGACTTTGTGGAAATTCCTACTATACCCTCTTGACCCACCTTTGTCTTCTTCCCCATTTAAGAGCCTTTTCCCTTACCTAACATGATCACCCCCATAACTACTTTCCCAAAATACCCAATTCTCTCTCAAAACACAAATCGATCCCATCTCCCCCACCATACTCGATCTTCAAAGAACCTCACCACAAGATCTCGATCCATACCCTAGCATCCCCAAACATTGAACCAAAAGCCAAAAATCCCACCCAAATCCCATAGATCTACATCCTTCTTCTAGATCTAGAAGAGGAAAATTTGAGTTCTAAGAATTGATTGCTAGAAGTTCTTGTTTTCTTCATATTTGGTATGTGAATCTCAATCTCTACTTGATTCTTTATGAATTTCATGCTTTCATTGCTAGATTTGAGATATGCCATGATTGAGTGAGCTTGAACCTTGAGCATCCATGGTGATTTGCACGCATTGTGAAATATGTGCTTAATTGTTGCTAAATCCCACTTAGAACTTCGATTGATGATGATTGATGGTAGAATTTGGATTTTAGGGGCATGATAGTGTGTTGCATGGATGAATCTAGGATGAGAAGTCGGAATGGACTCGGTCCGAGGTACCCAGTACCTCGGGACCGATGTTCAACGTCGGTCAGCAATTCGGACCGAGGTCCCCAACCTCGGACCCGATGTCCCCTGTTAGTCGGTCCGACGTTTTTTCGAGCTTCTTTTGTGTGAATTTAGGATTTCATAAGCTTGAATGTTGGTTATAGAATGCTATTCATGATATGTCTTGAGGCTTGACCATTGATATGTGAATCTTAGTTCATGCATGATTGAATTTTGTGGATTGAGTGTGTTAAGAACAAGTATGGGGTTATCTCTTTGCATGATGCGTTGTTTGTGATGGAAGCTTGTGATTTTGTTGTGGTTGTATAGATTTTATCTTGTAGTTCTTTGGTTTTGATTGCGTGTAGGTACCATGTCTACCCGAGCATCTTCTTCGAGGATGGAGAAAGCCACCAAGAAGTCCAAGAAGTCGTCCAAGAGAGTCAAAAGGATGGATGATGTACGTATTGAGGATGAGGATGATGCTAGAGAGTATGAGCGACTTATGGGACTATCTCACCACACCCGGTGGTTGGATTGGGAGTCCATAAGAAAGATGTGCATGGAGGAAGCTCTTACTCGGTGTTACTCCCACATTGGGCTCAATGTGTTGCTAAGGTGGAACAACACTCATTACCCCGCCTTGACGTCCGAGTTCATGGCGACATTCAAGTGCACGTATGAGGGACCCGATAGTGAAGGCATGATCTCCTTCCAAATGGGCAACGAATTGCAAGAACTCTCTCTCCGGAATTTGGCTACCTACCTTGGGTTCCCATTTCCGAGAGATGAGGCCTATGTTGACAATGAGAAGGTGGATTATCTTTGGAGGTTCACAGCCGGAAGAAGTGAGATGAGGAAGGGCACATCAACAAATGAGATAGCCAACCCACTCTTCCGAGTCATGATCCGAGCCTTGGGTTGTTCTATCTTTGCAAGGCACGAATTGAGTAAACCGATGAAGGAGGAGGCCATGATTCTCTACGAGATGTTGTTTGAGCATGAGAAGCCGATGAACCTCACATGGGAATGGGTAAAGATGGTGAGGGACTTTCAAAGTTCTTCATGGATTTATTTCGGAGGCATGATTGCCCGGTTAGCTCACCGTCTTGAGGTGGACTTGTCCACCTACACACCGGCTCCCAATGGTGTGGAGTTCATGGACTTGAAATACTTCAAGAAGGCCAACATCATCAAGGAGAAGCAAGTGACCAGCGCCACCACCTACCTAGCCCCGCACTCCAACTTCAACAATGTGCACATCCCTTTGGGGCCTCGACTCTTCGACCTCACTTGTTACTACAATTGGTACCAAGTGTGGGCGAGGAACGTCAATCCTTATGGAGAGCCGGAGGGGACACTTGAGGTTAGGAGACAACCTCAACACATCCGCTTTACTTCACCTCAAGCATCCCCGGACACCGAAGAGGAGGAGCCCAACCAATATGAGTTTGTGAGGAGAGACGACATGGATGTGGACGTGCCTAGAGGTGAAGAAGAAGAAGAAGGTGGTTACCAACATTTGCTCACCGACCACGCACCAACTCTCTTGGACCGAGGTGCTTCACAAGTCGGGCCCGATGTTCATCAACGTCGGTCCGACGTGTTCTTGCCCGATCCGGTCCCGAGCCACTTCGAGCGGGGCGAGGGAAGTGGAGCACATCAAGCACCACCTAGCTATGGAGGATATGAGGGGTATGCCCAATGGTTTGGGCACGGAATGGTGTTCCCCGAGCCGAACCAATCGGTGGACATGAATTTCTTGGCAAGCCAATTGTCGCATCTCCAACTTCAACAATCATCCATGCTTCAAGAGGCGCACCAACTCAACCAACAACAACAATACCTCAACTTCCAACAACAACAACTCTCTCACCACCAAGAAGACTTCCAAGTGCAATTTGATGAGGTGAACCGCAATATCGCCTACACAAGACGTGAAGTGGAGGACTTGAGGGCGGCCGTGGATCATCGGTGGACCGTCCAAGCAAGTTTCAATGAGTGGATGTCCGGGAATTTCTCTTCCCGTGAAGATCAATGGACACCCCCCGCGCCACCACTACAACCGCCAAGCCAAGATCCCTTCAATAATCGAATGTACGAGCAAGAGCGACACGCCCGGCTCCAAAGGAGACAACGCCGTGGCCACCCTTCGAACTAAGCCTCAACATGCCATTCAAGAATAAGGAATTGTGAGCTTTCTCTACTCTTCTCTTTACTTTTGAGTTTTGATTTCTTTTGATGAGGACATCAAAATTTTAAGTATGGGGTGGGTTAGTAGCTCATTAGTTCCATGTGTAGGTTGTTTGTGTTTGTATCTTGGATGTTTCATTTTGGATTGTGGGTTAGTATGGGGTGGGTTAGTAGCTCATAGTTCCACGTGTAGTTTCATGTGTGTTTGTGTTTGTCTTGTTTATGGGATGTTTCATTTTGGGATAGAGGCATGATATGTTGAATGATGATTGAATTTTATGGCATGAATGGATGAGTTTGTTTTGTTTGAGAAAATCTTTTCGAAAAAATTCATAAAAATTTGAAAAATTGTGTTAAAAATGACAAAAAGATTTTGTTTTGGACTAGGAATTCCCATCTTAGATGTCCATAAGAAGGCTAATGATGATGTGAGCATGTAAAGTCCTTTGCATATTTTTGGATAGTTTAGCCTCTAAATGGATGTTGCTTTTAATGTGATATGATGTCTTGCATGTTTTTATTGAGCACATGAGTTCTTGGATGAAGTTATGATGCAACTAAGCTAGAGCGAACCTTGTGAGATTATTTTTGGCCATTTTAGGGATGCTTGTTCATCATTGCATATCCCTCATTTTTCTTGTGTGATTAGCTCATGCATGCTTAGTAAAACTTGCTATTGAGGTGTTTATCTATTTTCCAAGGCCAATATGAGATTTGTTCTATGCTTTGTCACATTGATTTGGACTTTGTTTCATTTAGTCACAAAATGTTCCATATCCTACCTTGAAGAGAAACCGTTGTTTGTAGCCCCGTTTTAGCCTTAGACCTTTGTTTGAAACTCCTCAAAAATATGATTCCTAGCCTATATGACTTGACCCTTATGGGATTGGACTTTAGTGAGAGGTTTTGGAGAATATTTGGAGAGTTGAGATTCTCTTTGGTGAAGGGCAAGAATGGAGTTATAAATCAAGTGGGTAGTGCATCTTTGTGTAAAGAAAGAAAGAAGAGTTGGAAAAAATAGTGGATTGAAAGCAAAATGCTTAAGTGAAAGAAAATGGGCACCGACCGAGGATAAGTGCACATTGGGCCCGAGTTTAGTGCAAGTCGATCCTAGTGGAAAAAGTGTGAAAAATCCAACAAAAAGTGTAGTGAAAAGATGAAGTGGAATGTTTAGTGAAAGAGTGGGTTGAAAGAAGAAAAAAAGAAGAGAAAAATCATAGTCTTTTGGAGTGTGAAGTTGAAAGTGGAAGAATTTGGTGGAGTTTGGTGAGAGACTAGAAAGATCAATCCCCATTGTAAGCACCACAAGACCAAAGTGATTCCCACCTTGAGAAAACACCAAAAGCCCCATTACAACCCGGCCGAATGGAACCTCTTTGAGGACCTCCATTGAGCCAAGTTCATATTCTTTGTGTGCATTGTAATAGGCATCTCTAGGTGGAGGAATTGGTGATATTAGCTTCAATAGTAAAGCCCTTACTTGCATGATTTTTGAGTATGAGTGTTCATTTTCAAGCCTAAACACATGATGAGTGATACACATTTCTACATACCTAAAGTGAGGCTTTGTTACATTAGACTTTATTCCTTGAACACTTGATCATGTGTGATGACGTAATCTTGCTAGTATATTTATCACTTGTTCTTACTTGATTGATTTTTCATATGAGGCTTTACTTGAAGATTATGCTTCGGTCTTGTTTGCATTGTTATTGCTTGAGGACAAGCAAGTTTAAGTATGGGGTATTCTGATGTCTCTCATTTTGGAGGTGTTTTAGTAGTTGATTTCCGTTGTAAATATGTGTTTTTCATTCTCTTCTTTGTTAGTTTTGTTTCCCTTTTAGCTTAGTTCCCGGTTTTCTTCAAGAGTCGGAAACTATGCGAGTTTGTTTGTTTTTGTAGGTAAAATGGCAAGAATGAGGACAATTTCGAGGAGCTAATGAAGGAGCCAAGTCAAGGAGTGCAAGAGCCAAGCCAAGAATGAAGTGGAATCAAAGGAAACCAAGGAAGAAGACAAGGATCGAGGCCCAGGACCGAGATACACCAAGTCGGGCCCGAGATCGAGCACTCAGTGAACCGGACCGACGTTCCCAACGTCGGGCCCGAGGTCGTTCTGTGTCGGTCCAAGTCGGCATTGGATTGGATTGTTCCCCAAGGCATATTTTTAGCAACTTTCCACATTTGCCCCTTTCTAAATTGGGATTCCTTGGTCCCCAATCCAAGGAGAACGATAAGAGAGGTGATTAGTGATCAATTGGGAGTGTGAAGTGTGAGGGGGACGAGTGGGGACACACAACACCAAACCCAAATTCACTCTCAAAGGCTCAAGGAAGACTTGGAGAGCAAGGAGAAGAGAAGAGAAGGAAGAGAAGGAGAGATCGGTGGAGAAGAGAGGAGGAATTGTGAGTTTTGTACTTTGTTTTGCTTTGATCTAGTAGAATTGAGACTTGGATTTTGTAGACACTTTGGATTTGAATGCAATTGGAGTTTGATTGGATGTTGATGATTGAGTTTTGCTTGATTTCCCTTTTGATTATGCTTTTCTCTTACCATATGGAGTAGATTCCATAGTCTTGGGCTATGGGGGAATCCCTTAACTAGATTTGGGTAGAAAATCCCAATTCCATAGCCTTGAGTGCTTGATTTGTGAATCCTCTCTACATTGAGCTTCAATTCTCTTGTGAAAGCAATGGATCTAGAGCTTGTGATTGGTAACAGTAAGCGAAAGTGGTCTCGATCCCATCACAAGTCTCTAGCATCGAAGGTGACGCGAAAGCTCCCTTGGGTCGAGGTGTAGATTGGAGGGATTTGAGGCGAACAACCTCGATCTCACTAGAATCAAACACTTATTGGTTGAATTGAGGAAGAATATCCAAGTCTAGTTGGGGGAGGAACCCAAAAACCCAAGACCGATCTACTAATTGTTCAAGACCGAGTTACCCAGTACCTCGGGCTCGACTTGCACCACGTCGGTCCCGACCAACTCGACCTCGATCCTACCTCGGACCGAAGTGACTTTGTGTCGGTCCGAGGAGATCTCTTTTGTTTTCCTTTGTTTTGTCTTTATTTTCTCCTCTTTTTAGTCTTTTCGGGTATTCTCGACGCACGAACTCCCGTGTGTTCGACACCCTACCTCTTTACTACAATTTGAGGTTCGGTTTTATAAATTTAAATTGTGAGACCCTCCGATCCCGGACCGATCAGCAGACCTTAAAACCGACCAAGTGTACCACCTTAAGAGTCACAACAGGATGTAGCTTCCAAGACATAGGCTCTCCATCCGATACATATATCTTCAATTTCTCAAGCATCACCTTTGCACGACAACAAGTGTAAGCCCTTAGTTTGTGACTTCAATCGAGTCTATGCTATGGGCTAACGACTTCGATCAGACTAACACCCGATGCTCGCGGTTATCATCAAGTTAAGAAGCTTCGATCACACCAACGCTGGTGGTAAGAAGCTTCGGTCAGGTCCATGCCTATAGCTGAGGACTTCGATAGAGTTCGCCCCTCTCGTAAACACTTCTATCACAAAGATGTCTGTTGTCCATAAACTCAATCGCTTATATCAATGAACAACTCTTGCAAATAACGAAGATTCGTATCAAAGGCGTGAAATCCATCTTACCCATCTTGTCGCCTCAACAACCAAGATGAATTTGGGGTATTGTTGGACCCAGAAATAACCCAAGCAGGAAGCAACCCTTTACCCAGAGAAGTCCCAATGCCTTGCAGCTACAAGATATTGTTGGACCCAGGTTTTAGGCGAAGAAGTATCAATACCTATCCAGAGCATCTCTAGCACATCTTTGGGCAGCGGAAGATCTTCGGAATGGGCTAAGTCGGTGGAAGGAAGGAAGGTCCGAGATATGATTGTTACAAGATAGATTCATTCCAAGATATCATCAGATATAAGATATATACGCTACGAGGCAAGATAAAGAATATCCAAGATACAAGATAGATTTTTCGAAAGATGTGGTAGTTAAGATAGATTTATACCTTGTATAAGATAGAATTCCTATTTATAGTCTATAAATACCCATGTAACCCACGAAATTAGCGGGGGGGGGGGGGGGAGAGAGGTTCATAGCATATCAGCTCAAATCACACACCATAGCCCTCGCCAGAGGCATGCACTGTAAACCCTAGAAGGGGGGTCATACCTTCATACATCCATTGTAAACCCTAGAACGGTGTACCATGCTTTTACACATTCATACGCTTTTCTCATTAATACAAACACAATTTTCGTCCTTCTCTTTGATTTTTTTCGATCTAGGCCCGATTTATTTTGATCAATGTTTCCTTTGGTAAATTTTGGCTCAAACAAATTCTTTCTTCTATTTTTCAGAGCATATCAGCTTAAATTTTGGCCCGATTTATTCAGATTCGATATGAAGATGAATATTTTTTGTAGTTCTTGCTTGTTTAATCGTATTATAATTCTTTCGTGAGAGGTTTGATTCATAATTATGGCATCATATTTGTTTACTTTTTTGATTCGATTGATCATTGAGGTTGGAAAATATTTTTTTGTAGTTCTTGCTTGTTTAATCGTACTATAGCGTGGTAGAACTCGTTGCATTATACTAAACCCTAGTTTTTGAGTTGAAAAAGTAATTGCATTATACTAAAATATAACTGAGCTAAAAGTAGTTGCATTATACTAAAATATAACTGAGCTGAAAAACGAATGTTGAAGAGTTGAAAAAGTAGTGTTATATAATTGAATAATAACATGCATGTTACTTTACAAGAAAAAGTGATGTTGAAAAGTAGAAAAAGTAGTGTTGTATAGTTGAAAAATAACAATCACGTTGCTTGACAAGAAACATTAATATTGAATTGTTGAAAAAGTAATGTTGTATAGTTGAATAATAACAATCATGTTGAAAAAATAGTGTTATATAATTCAATAATAACACGCATGTTACTTTGCTAGAAAAAGCAATGTTGAAGAGTTGAATAGGTAGTGTTGTATAGTTGAAACATAACAATCATGTTACTTGACAAGAAACATTAATATTGCATAGTTGAAAAAGTAATGTTATACAGTTGAATAATAACAATCATGTTGAAAATGTAATGTTCTTGATTTGAACAATTTATTGGCATACAGGCACACTGTTGAAAATGTAATGTTCTCGATTAGAAAAATTCAATTTTGTGTTTTTGACGTAGGTTTAACAGGTTGTTAAATTGTTTTTGATTGTGCAGTTAGAACTAACAAATGAGAAGAATATGTGTTTAATAATGATCAAGAATTCTCTTCAACTTAAGTAGACGAATGTGATGAAGAGGATGCGGATTATGAATCTGAAGCATTCATGTACGGAACTGAATATGTTTTTGATGAGAAGGACACCAACATAAAGCTTGCAACTGGAATGCGGTTTGGTTCTCGTGAAGATGCTGAAGCGTTTTACCATCAATATGCTTCAATTGTTGGGTTCGATGTTAAAATAAGTTCCAAGAAAAAATTCAAGAATTTTGAAGATATATCGACCGTGTACCTTTGTTGTACTATATCAGAATTCAAGAACACTGGAAATAGCAGTGGACAAATGAAGACAACATCGAATAGGGTAGGCTGTAAAGCGTGGATCAATATCAAATATGATGGGAGTTATTCATATGTCTTTGGAAATTTTATGGAGCAGCATATGCATGATATGATCCCGTAGAATGTAAAACACTTGCTCAAGAGTAATAGGAAGATGTTAATTGGGCACAAAAAATTCATGCTAAGTTGTGCGAAGGCGTACATGGGATCGGTTTGTGCGCATAATCTGCTCAAACAACTCGTCGGGGGATATGGCAATCTACATGTAACTTCCACAGAGTTCAGAAATTTTAGATGGGATCTTATGCAAAACATATCAAGAGCAGATGCACAAATGGTTACTGACAAGTTCAAAAAGAAGCAAGAGATGTGTAGTGAGTACTTTTTAAGTACACATTGAACGAGTCTAACCAATTGACAAGGATGTTTTGGAGTGATCCAATTGCACGTAGAAATTACGCTGCATTTGGGCAAGTAGTCTCGTTTGACTCAACATATGGAACAAACATGTAACTTATTAATTGGTTTATACATAAATCTTCAATTACTATATGAGAATTATTCACACTTATTTTGATATTCAAATTGTTTTTTAATTTATTACGTGATTATATGAAACTAGATTTGAATAATTATTTGATATTTTTTTTTCAATTGGAATAACATTATTACCTATTGTGTGATGTTTACTCTTTGTTGAAATATTGATATGTGTGTAGGTATTATATGTTATTCGCGCCATTCACTGGTTTGGACAACCATAAACGGTCTGCAACGTTTGGATGTGGTCTCTTAATGAAAGATGATACATAATCATTCACATGGTTGTTCCAACAATTCAAGTTAGTGATGAATATCATGGACAACGTGTCTACAAAGGTTGTGCGATGAAGGTAGCTGTTGAAAATGTGTTTGAACGAACTCGACATCGTTTATGTATGTGGCATATCATGGACAACGTGTCTACAAAGGTAGGGACATCAAAATTCAGTGAACCAGGCTTTAGACAGGATATTGGAAGACTTGTTTGGAGAGACCAATTAACAACCAACGAGTTTGAAGAAGGATGGCAGGCATTTGTAGACAAGCACAACATAGGAAACAACACATGGCTAAAGGAAATGTATGACCTCCTATCTTTCTGTATACCTGTATATTTCAGAGACATTGTACTTGGCGGGCTGATGAGAACGACTTCAATATCAGAGTCACAAACGAGTTTCTTTGGTAAGTATTCGAATAAGAACTTCAGCCTTGTTGAACTAATGATGCACTTCGAAAGTGGATTGGAAAAACAAAGGCACGATCAACTGAAAACTGATGTTGATTCGCATACATGAGCAGACGAATTGAAGACTCCACTCCCAATTGAAAAGCACGCTTCAGAAGTGTACACCCTTAGCGTGTTCAATCAGGTTTAGGATGAAATACATGATGCATGTTTCAATTGTTGTGTTATCAACGAGCTGAAAGGTATTTTTCAAGTACTTTCAATCTGTTTTTCATACGGATTAAAAAGGTGTGTGTATGATTAATTTGCATAACTATTAATTTGTTTTAGAAAGGGAGAGACGAGATGAATTGTTTGACGTTAGGTACACAATTTCAAATGGGTTCACTACTTGCACATGCGTGATGTATAATCGGATTAGACTCTCATGCTGTCACATGTTCGTTGCTCTTAAATCCAATGGGTGCATGAAAATACCGGAATCGTTGATTAATGAAACGTTGGATTAAGGGTGCAGGTCGTACCATGAAAAAACAGAACTTAATAACATCTTCAAACAAAGTGCACATATGGAGAGGATGGAGTCAAAAAAGAGTCAGATGTGGTTGGCTATTTATGCTTGTGTTGGCCTCGCACAGACGGAGGAAAAGAAGATGGATAAATTGGATGGATTGCAAAGTATTTTGGAGGGTAACACTAATGGAGCACCTAATGTTGATACAAGCAGGAGTGAGTTTGAAGAATTTATAGAAATAGAGGTGTCGAATGACATCGAGGTCCTACCTCCAGGGAAGGAAAAGAACAAAGGTAGGGTTAGAAATATCAATTGAGGCCCAAGAGAAGGCTAAAAACAAGGGTAAGAGGATATGCAGGAGGTGTGGTCAATACGCAAGTCATGACAGTCAGAATTGCAAGGAAGTGATGTATAGTTAACCAATCGTGGCTTTCTTTGTTTATCATATTTATGTAACGTTTCAGAACGTTATATTGGGTTCTTCATTGACTTTGTTTAACTAAAGACACAATTTTAATATATTGCAATGAATTTTTCATCATTGTGTCTAGAATAGAGTACATTAACAACGGGATTGCGTCCCCGTTCTTTAAGTATAGTAATATTTGGATTTTTCAAATCGTTGTATTGACATATTCATTAGATATGATAGACCACAAAATCGATTTTTTTGGTCCGTTACAATGACTTTTTCATAACTTCGTTTAGAACACAGTTCATTTACAACAATATAGCGTTCTCCATCATTGATAAGCTTAATCTTTGAATTTTGCAAAACGTTGCATATACTTATTCATTAGCTTGATATAATAAAAGCGAATTTTTCAGGATATTTGACTCGGCTAAAGTCGTCGTGCCAAGATCAAAGATAAATAACCCAAACTACAAACTAAGTATAGCAAGTAAGTAAGGGGTCGAACCCAAGAGAACTAAAGGCTTCTAGTATTAATATATTTACCAACTACAGAAAAGGGGGGTTTAGGAGAGAAATCTATACTAAAACTAACCTAGAAACAAAGAACAAACAAATAAACAAATATGGTAAACAAGTGATATGGAGACAAGTTCATTCAAAAGATCCACTCATGATATAATCCCTCGATCATAGATTTATCCATTGATTTCATTCACACCTATGGTTAATTCCTATCCTGATCATTAACAATCGCAAGTCCACGGTCCAAGCAATTCTATAACCCTAGGCAAGGACGCTTAACCTAGAATTAGCATAGAGAAGAAGGATATGCAGGATATAATATCAAACAATCAAGCTACGAGTCAATTGCAAGATAAAACAATCAATTCTCTTCTTAATCCTAGTTGCATAGACAACAAGTCTAGGTTAAGTTGTTTTCACAGATTAGTTTTGTCCACGGTCCAAACCTAATCAAACAGTAGAAAGCTAATCAATTCAATAGGGTCGCGAATCCTAGAGAAACAATCAACAATCATAAGATGAAGCACAAGAGAATCAATATCAACCAAATGATAGAAAGCAATCACCAAAATCTCACGAGTTCATACATCAGAGCTTCTCCCTTGAACAAACCCAAGGAGACTAGCTCTCCTTAACTAAACTAAAAACCTAAAAGAGAGAATTGAATTATGAGTTGGAAGTCTCTAAAACCTAAGCCTGACTTCTCCTTATATAGCCCAAGGAACATGCTCCTCGAGATAGATAAGGAAGGAGGCAAAAGATAGAAAAGGAAACAAGATAGAAAGGAAAAGATTTCGTCCGTCTGGAAGTCGGCCCGCACCGCGACCGCGTCGACACCTCCGCGCCCGCGCTCTCGCAACAGAATAGAACAAATCGTCTCTAGCTATCCACCGCGACCGCGTCGTCCTGCCGCGCCCGCGGCGGTCCCTGTTTGGCATATTGCTGAGTCGGCTTCTACCGCGACCGCGCCATCGACAACGCGACCGCGGCCTTCATGGTCTTCAAGGGTCGTCTCTTCATGCCACTGCGCCCGCGTCATAGACAACGCGACCGCGGAAACCATGCAGTGGTGAACTTGTCTTCAATTATGCTCTTTAACTCTTGATTCTTCACATCTTGTGTCTTCGGTCTTCGTATTACAATAATGCTCAAATCTAACCTAAACACTCACAATAATACTCCTAAAATACAAGAGTTAACCCATACAAAATAGCCCGAATCAATATTGCAATCTATTTTTCATTCATACATTTAGTACTGCGTATTTGTCATATAATCACTGTGTTTCCAGTTCGACTAACCAAAGATTTGTCATATGATCATTATAACCCTATTCAAGAAACGAAATACCCAAAATCCAACATCAACGATGCTTAATCAAACAAACAACAACTCGAAATCTCAGTTCAACAAGCTTCAATCTCCAATCCACCCAAAATGATATGGGTTCTAAAAAGTTGTAAACGGTGTTGAATGAAAAATAAAACTCATCAGGACTAATATCCAATAGTAGACACCATTATAAAAAAAAAAGAATTTTTTTCTGTTTTTAAGAGCTCTTGGATGCGCATTTATCTCTTCCATCCCTCTTGTGGCTTTGAGTTTGAATTCTCGAAACATATGATTGAATCCCGTACACAATAAGGTGTGTAAATACTTTGGCCTAAAGTCAAGGATAACATAGTCAGATCGAGGCTTGAATCCACACTCCTAATGCTTGACATCTTCACCGAAATAGGTTTCCATGTCACACATTAGGTAGATGCCACAATCATTCTTGTTTGTGTCATCCATCCATGGCATCTTCAAAAGGAACACTGTTTGTTTTTCGAAATGGGATATTTTTTTTAACCCCTTATTTTCCATGTATATTTTGAATATGGCCTAATGCAATAAAGAATTAATCGCATATAAATTCACATTTTAGATACTTGTCTATAAGGTGTAAGAGTTTCAGAATATTACCAGCATGTGAATAACCGGACCATATTTACAGCCTATGTCTCTGTCGCCAAATGTTGAATTATCTATTATTTTGATACTAGGCTTCATGAAGTTGAAGCAGATCGAATAATAATATGTATGATTAAAAATCCAAAAAAAAAACCTGAATGGTGCAAATTATGTAACTGAGACAAAATTTTAGTTTAATCTTCAAAAAAAAATTCAGAACTAAAAACATTAAATTAAGAACATACCAGGTCAGCCTCATGAATTCTAGTAAAAGGTGATGAAGAAATCAAACCATCCATATTCTTCTAAAACTTACTGATCCTCTGATCATAAGACCGATTACCGCCATCAATGACGGTGTTAAGGTGAATATAAAGATAGTACAATTACTTGGAAAATTGATATGGCATAAATGTTATGTACGAAAGATATAACATAAATCTGCTATTGAAAAAAAGATATGTAATTTAAAGGACTGTAACTGACGGAGGCACAAACAAGCGTTTTTGAGTCAATTTATCTCGTTTTTCCTCAGATTGATTCAAATAAGAACACCATAAATCAATAATGTTGATTGAAACCTGAGCTCCTTCTTCTAGTGATTTGAAATCAACAACGTCCAAAACCCCACCTTTGCGCGAAAATATGACTTCACTGTACATAAAACACAAATTTTAGAATTTTGTCATATGAACCTAATTGCAAATGATAGATATATACATACTCTTCATCCATAAATTCTGTCATGTAGGTGTACATATTTTGTTGTTCCTTCTTAGGATTGACCGTAACACTTATTGCTCTAACGAGATACGGGCTCTTCTTTGTCTCAGGCAACTTGCTTTCCCTTTTTGACACAAAACTTGCATGGGGTACTGGTGTTTGAAAATCAACATCATTTATAGATGGCATTTCGACGTGTATATATACAACAAGTTACAAGATATATACATGTATCACGTATTCTGTTTCAAAAATACAATTATATCATATGAAAAACATAAGCAATTGATACGTAAGCATATAAGTTGTATGTGAACATGAGTAAAAAAAAAAGAGTCAATACGAACAATAAGATAGATGGTGAGCATGCATCCTTCTCTGAAAGAAATGTCTGGGCTTTTCTAGGTCTTAAGGACAAAAAGTCAGGTCCCGAAGGACTACAAACCCTGCCTTCCAAAGGGTTTGACATGACAGATGATGAGCAGACTGCTCCTCTCGCCCGAATCTTCAAAGGCAAATTGTTGTGCGCAGATGACAGAAAAGCACACGTTCTTTTGCACACAGGGGCTATTGCGCATCACTTCATCTGCCATAGTGGTAGTCCCTAGGTAAGAGAAGAAGAGCATTGTTCAGACGATCGACTGCTTGTTGCTGGATGCCTTCTTCAAGCTCCGTCCTATCAACCTTGCGCGTATTGCCATGGAACATTTGGCTAAGTGTGCTAGGAAGAAGCACGCCCTACCTTTCCCTGGACTCGTCAAAGACATACTTATAAAGGAAAATGCCTACGATGACTCGAATGAGGTAGATCTGGGCATGCATTGGGAAGTGCGTGCGATTGTGAGCATCCGGAATAGTGAAGAACTGCCATCTGTCAAGAAGAAGAAGAAGAAGGAAGAAGAGAAGGCAAGAAGGGTTGAATAGGAACGTCTTGTAAGGGAAGCTGAGTTGGAACGGCTTGCAAGCGCGTCCGCTAGATCTCCAGGAGCTTCGTTGATAGTTACAGACTCTTCGTACCTGGACTCTATGCTTCCAAGGGACTCACCTCCTCCTCCTTCAAGTAGCCGTCCTCCTTCCAGTACCTGTCCAAAGCCTATCCCTCATCTGGAGAATCCTGAGCAATACTCAATTCATCATCTCATGGCTGCTATTCTCCGGAACCAATGCCTTCTCATCAACACTCCAAGGGACTCTGCTGATAAACAAGAGAAACTCTTCCAGTACTTTTAAGAGTCCTTGAAAAGACTGCCCTAGTGATCACCGTCCCCATCTTCTTCCACTACTCATTATTGCCTTTGCTTCTTTTTGTTGAAAACAATATATTGGCCTGTAATGATGATACTCTATCTTTGTTTGAATGGAAATCTTTCTGTGTGTGCATTTGTTTGTTTAAGTGTTCTCTTGCTTTTAGTTATGTTATTATGCTATCGCTCTTTATCACTTGCTATCCTTTTCGATGATGCCAAAAGGGGAAAGTTTAGTTTTGTAGAGATGCACTATATTATAGTTATCTGGAATAAGCAAGTGTTAAGGGGGAAATATAAACATAAGGTCCAAAGAACGCTGCTCTAAATAATCCGAGGGAGGCTTAGAAAATGTTTGGAACGCTAACCCTTACCCTAATGTCCAAAAGTTTGATAGATCAAATAATGAAAACTTGTGCATATCTAAAATTGCTATAGTCCTAAGGGACGTCTTTAAAGTCTTCATGCATGCTAAGCTTTCTGTTCAAATTATTTTGCTTAAGGGTTTGTCATCATCAAAAGGGGGAAAAGTGTTAGAACGATGTTAAGGACTCCTAGTACTTAACATTGTGCTCATTACAATCGTCCTTTAGTATTGAATTGATAAACTCGCTTTGATCTAATAAGTTGTCCAAGTAAGGTTTCAGGAACACATGTGATGAGAAGGACAAGTAAGTAGTTGTCCCTAAGGAGTAGGGACATTACCTTTCAAGAAGAAAGACACAACTGAGTTTCTACGAAAAGAGGACGTAGTCCCCAATGAGTAGGAACGCTTACAAGGCTGCCCGACAAGATGACATCACCAGCCAAGCCTTGATCATAGAGTACACGTGGAAGCAAATTCTATTCACCAGTCCATCACCACGTTGAAGCAGATCCTATAGCGAAAGCCTACAGAAGTTGCAAGGAAGCTTCCCTCATCATCCCCAAGACACGTGGAAGACGATCCTGTAGCAGCTTACTCGAAGGGCATGATCGTCAGAGGAAATACGCCCATCCCAAACACTATAAATACCCCCGGTATTTATTATGATGTAGCTTCTTAGAGAATATTCAGAGCAATTTGACAAGATGATCAAGAACACCAAGAACACTCAAGAACAAGTGACGAACCGGTGTTTAGATCTTAGAAAAGTTCACCCAAAACCACAAATCTGTTTGTAAGGGAAAAAAAAAAGAAAAAGACTGTCTCTTACGAAGTATTGTAAGGGACATAGGTTTAGCGTCCTTATAAAGATTGAGTGAGGTTACAATGTAAGGCTAAAAGGAGTGTTACTAGTGGACTTAAGGACAAACTCTTAAGATCCAGAGAAGTGTAAGACTCGCCTTATAAACTGTAAGGACTCTCAATAAGATAAGGAAAAGCTATTTGAAAATCTTCAAAGGAAGTAGAGGTTTACCCATAAGGACTACTTAGTCTTGTTGGGTTTCTCTATAAATAACCAAGTTCTCGTCTTATTGCCCATAGTTTCTGACTTAACGATCCAACAAATTTGTTTATAACTTTCAAATGAAATTCGGATTTTTTAAAAACAAATAATTAGACTATATCGATATTTCCTAATTTCTTACCTACTCGATTTAAATTTCATATCTTTTCAACAACCAATGAAGAATAAAATCATATAATAATATTTGAAGTTATATCTATATCTATATTTATAGGATTGATATCTATTCAACAATAAGCCTATATAATTTCATATCGAAGAAGTTCATTAAACATATCTAGATATTCAATCGAGTTTATAATTACATTACCTGTAAATGATACGGGGGTTAAACTAGTTCTTTCACTATCTAAAAAAACTCATGCCCTGTAAAGAAAAAAGAGCAAACTGTCGTCTTGGAGTCTCGAACCTGAGACCTCATGATACACCCTTGATTGCTCGAGAGCTTAAACAAAAATAAAAGTAGGTAAACACGTAACTTGTTATATTTTTTTTTTTGCCCGTTTTAACGCCCTGACTTCTCTATATAAAACACACATAAAAACATTTCTCCCACGATATCCTTCTCCCCCTCCCGTTTCTCTCTCTCTTCCTGCGAGCAAGACAAAAACAAAAAAGAAAAGAAAATAGTAAGAAATTAGAAGAATTAAAATACAAAAGCAGCAGAAGCAAGAAACTATCAAAATCCGGCCTTGTGTTCCCCCCCGATCAGTTGAAGAGCCAACCAAAATCACCAAACCCACACAAAAAGCAACAAAACCATTGAATTGAGAATACAGAGAAGAGATCGACAAAACTGATCGATCGGTCAAAAGGGATGGAGGAATCATGTGGTACTGAGAAGGCATACTACATATGGGTGATGGCGGCGACGGCGCTGGCGGGGCTGTGGGTGGTGTGGGCGAAGGTGTGCGTGCAGCTGTGGTGGCAGCCCGGCAGGATCAGGCGCCACTTCACGGCCCAGGGGGTGCGGGGCCCGCCTCCGCACCCCTTACTCGGAAACATGAAGGAGATTGGGGAGCTCATGGCCATGGCTTCATCTCAGCCCATGTCCCCGCCTTCCCATAACATTCTCCCCAGAGTCCTCCCTTTCTACCACCAATGGAGGAAGATTTATGGTATTCCATGATTATTTTCAATGTACAACCTTCTTCGTCTTCATATCCATCAGTAATATACATACTACTATGCATATGATCAGCTTCTTTTCTTCCTTTCTTTTTTGTTTTTCCGTCAAACGGGTCGGTCGATTTTTGAGTCAATTCTTCTTAAACATGTGCTGTTTTGGATCTGAACACTACATTACGTCTTTGTTGGTTCTACGTCGCGGTGTCATTCTTTAATGCTTGCTAGCTGGATCTACAAGTTAATTTTGCACTGTTGTATTGAAAATTACGACCGGTGGAATTCCATCACTTCCACCCATCAAGTCTTCAACATCTTTACGAAAATTCATTTTTCTGTCCGTCTTCGATCACTCATGTGCGTGTTAGCTCGGGAGATCGACTTATATATGTGGTGCAATGGGTCCATGGCCGGTGGGTTGTGCCGTCTCAACTTCTACTCCTTAATTTCTAAATTTACACACTACAATTTTACCATTTTTCGGATAATCCGCTTTTTAAAACACAACGAGTTGGTTGCCATACTTTCGATACACATATCCACACACACACACTTGATTTTCAGTTCATTATTCCCCTCAAATTAATTAATTGCATGATGGAGCTGCAGGCGCGACATTTCTAATATGGTTCGGCCCAACTGCCCGTTTTGCGATATCGGATCCAACTCTCATCCGAGAAATTTTCGCGAGCAAGTCGGAATTGTACGAAAAATACGAGTCCCACCCTCTTGTTAAGAAGCTTGAAGGCAATGGCTTGATATCGCTCAAGGGAGAACAGTGGGCTCACCGTCGGAAGATCATTTCCCCAATCTTCCACATGGAAAATCTCAAAGTAAGTCGCAATAAATCTCTTGTCTACCCACACTAGCTAATAATTCACGTACGTATATACATCTTCATTTGCGTACATTAATCAATTCACATCTAAACCAAATATATGTGTACACATGAATTAAATTATTTAATCAATCATTGATTTTAAAGATTAAAGTAATTTTAATTACAGGGTACGTAGAGTTGACTTTGGAGCTAAGTGATCGATATTCTAGCGTGTTTTAGTTTTAATTTGGGCTTTGATGTCACCTGCTCATTCACAGCTAATGATGCCCCTAATGGGAAAGAGCGTGGCAGATATGCTTCAAAAATGGTCATTAATTTGCAACTCTGGCAAGGCCGAGATCGATGTGTCGGAGTGGTTCCAGAGTCTGACAGGCGAAGTCATAACACGAACGATCTTCGGAGGAAGCTACGAGGATGGAAAGGCCATTTACGAACTACAGACCCAGCAGATGGTGTTTTCTGCCGAGTCATTTCAGAAAGTCTTCATCCCGGGCTACAAGTAAGTACATATCTCTATCTGAGTTGAATATAATTAAATAAAAAATAAATAAAATGGAATCGGGCTTGCAGGTTTCTTCCGACAGGGAGGAACAGGGCCATCTGGAGGCTTGACAGACAGATACAGGCATTGTTGACGAGGCTAATCGAGAAGAAGAAGGAGAGCATCGAGGGTCGTCGGGGGGCGGACGATCAAAACACGGGGCCTCGGGATTTGCTAGAGCATCTGATAACGGAGAGTTTGAAGAAAGGGAGGAGCGGGATGGCGATACGAGGGGAGGACATAGTTGAGGAGTGCAAGAGCTTCTTCTTTGCGGGGAAGCACACAACTTCAAACATGTTGATATGGACCACCGTGCTGCTAGCGATGCACCCTCAGTGGCAGCAGCTCGCACGTGACGAGGTCCTCAGGGTCTGTGGGGCACGTGACACCCCTACCAAAGAGGATGTCTCCAATCTCAAAACAGTATGTTTTTCTCTTTTTATTCTCTAATCATCCCTTTTGTACGTAGGAATGGTTTAATATTTACTGTGGTTGGTCCATGCTAGTTTGTCTCCATTACATGGTACATGTGCTATGTCCTTTTGAACGATTTTCAAAAACTAGAGTGTAAATTTTGGCCATAACAATTAACATATATTCATTGTTCCCAATAATATATGTGTACGTCCAGCTAGGAATGGTGATCTCGGAGGTGCTAAGGCTGTACCCACCTGCGGTCGCAACAATACGAAGGACGAAGACGAACGTGGAGCTTGGAGGTTACAAGATCCCCGAGGGGACGGAGCTCCTGATCCCAATCCTGGCCCTCCATCACGATGCGAGCGTGTGGGGCATGGACGTGCATGAATTCAACCCGGGCCGATTCTCCCAAGGCATCGCTCGCGCCTCAAACCACCCCACTTCATACATGCCCTTTGGGCTTGGGGCCCGCCAATGCATCGGCCAAAACCTAGCCCTCCTGCAAGTCAAGCTGGCCATGGCCATGATCTTACAACGCTTCACCTTTGATGTCTCCCCAAATTACAAGCACGCCCCCACTGTGCTAATGCTTCTGTATCCCCAATTCAATGCACCAATCATCTTTAGAAACCTGTAGGAGGTCTGTAGATTTCGCCCTAGCTAATGTTGGTAAAACTATACTAATTAAGTTGTATCGATCCATATTGCATTTGCATATATATATATATATATATATATTAAAGTTCAATAGTGAACAATTAAATACGAGTGAACAATTGTAGGTCTTTAGATGCTATTCCAATGGATGGTTCAGATTACATATCAAAATTTGACCCAAATTCAAATTTGAACTTCATCCCTTAATTATAGGGAGTGTTAATTAATTTTCGGATTTATAGAAAAATCACAAAAAGAAATCCCTTAATTATAGCAAGTGTTACTTAATTTTCAAATTTCAACTCAATCTCGTAATTATAGCAAGTGTTAATCATATATTGGATATCCACACGTCTTGTACGAATTATTAAATATATATACATGTTATAGTCTTGTATATACATCCTGGGATCATTATATACACTATATTTACAGTATTATTAAATGTACATATATATGTAGAAATAGGTCACATAAACAATCCAACTACAAGAAATTTCTTATATACATGCCTTAGATTGTCATATACAATATTACTGTACATATATACATCTTCATCTGTAGAAATAGGTTACATAAATAATCCAACCACAACAAATTTCGTATATACATTCATCAAGTCGTCAAATACAATATTACTGTACATATATACAATAATTGACAATGTGGTGTTAGTGGTGGCTTTGGCGACGTGGTGGTTCAATATGGTGGTTCCGACGGCCGGCGCAATGGTGGTTCGAGGTGGCCGGCGCAATGGTGGTGACCGGCGAAGTGGTTATTCTGAGCGCAATGGTGGTTCGATGTGGTGGTGAGATTAGTGTCCAGAACAATGGTGGTGGCCGGCGAAATACGGTTGAGGCCAACGAAGTGGTGGTTCTGCGAAGTGGTTACACCGGTGGCGAAGTTGTGGTTCGGCAAAATTCGTATACATATTAATATGTATGAAAAGATCACATAAACAATCCAGCCACAACAAATTTCGCATATACATTCCTCAGGTTGTTATATACAAAAGTACTGTACATATATACATCTTTATCTGTAGCAGTAGGTCACACGAACAATCTAGTCACAACAAATTTTGTATATACATTCCTTAGGTTATTATATACAAAATAACGACACATATATACATCTTGATAGGTAGGAATAGGTCAAATAAAAAATCCAGCCATAACAAATTTTGTATATACATTCCTCATGTTTTCGTATACATTATTACTATACATATATACATCTTGATCTATAGGAATATGTCACATAAATAATCCAGCTACAACAAATTTCGTATATATGTTTATCAGAATGTCATATACATTATTAATGTACATATATACATCTTGATCTGTATGAATAGGTCAAATAAACAATTTACACATAAATTCACGACATATACAAAATCAAATCAATTATATACATAATGAAAAAATTATATACAAAAATTACCCGATGTCATATTTATACTATTAATAATTCTCAACGTGGTGGTTCGTGGTGCCTTTGGCGACGTGGTGGTTCGATGTGGTGGTTTCAGCGACTTGGTGTCTTCCAACGGTGACAGGCCGGCGCAAAGGAGGTGAACAACGATACCTAGTGGTGGAGGCCGGCGAGTTGTTGGTGGCCGGTTTTTGATGGCCGGTTTTTTCGATTTTTAAACGCCGACGATTTTGACGGCCGGTTTCCACGGCTTTTGAACGCCGGTTTGTGTTGTTGGTGGCCGGTTTCCAGCGAATTAGTGGTTCCGACGATGCTGATCGAAGTGGTGGTTCGGCGGAGGATTCTCTCGTGGTGGCTCGCCGGAGGCTTGACTCGTGGTGGCTCGCCGGAGGTGTATGGGATGGATTTCTGCACAGCGTCAAAATCTCCCAATTTGCACAGCGTAGAATTGAAACTAACGTGAATTATTGGAGGTAGGTTATATTGCTGATTTTTCCAAAATAAATAATTTAAATATGGTAGTTACAAATCAGGGAGTAAATCACGTTATTGTGGATGCAAATCAACCTATTTTGAATTTTTTTTGATATTTCCTATTTTTGTTAATTGGGATGTAAATCCCACCATCCATTACAAATCTCATCCTACGGATGAGATTTGTTCACTTGTTCTCTATAGAATGTTGTTCACTATAGAACCTACCTCTATATGTATATATATATATAGATATATATATATATATAGAGAGAGAGAGAGAGAGAGATATTAAAGTTCAATAGTGGACAATTAAATATGAGTGAACAAGTGAACAATTGTAGGCCTTTAGATGATATTCCAATGGATGGTCCAGATTACATATCAAAATTTGACTCAAATTCAAATTTGAACCTCATCCCTGAATTAGAGTGAGTGTTAATTAATTTTCGGATTTATAGAAAAATCACAAAAAGAAATCCCTTAATTATAGCAAGTGTTACTTAATTTTCAAATTTTAACTCAATCTCGTAATTATAGCAAGTGTTAATTATATATTGGATATCCACACGTCTTTTACGAATTATTAAATATATATATACATGTTATAGTCTTGTATATACATCCTGGGATCATTATATACACTATATTTACAGTATTATTAAATGTATATATATATATGTAGAAATAGGTCACATAAACAATCCAACTACAAGAAATTTCGTATATACATGCCTTAAGTTGTCATATACAATATTACTGTACATATATACATCTTCATTTGTAGAAATAGGTTACATAAATAATCCAACCACAACAAATTTCGTATATAGATTCATCAAGTCGTCAAATACAATATTACTGTACATATGTACAATAATTGGCAACGTGGTGTTAGTGGTGGCTTTGGCGACGTGGTGGTACAATATGGTGGTTCCGACGGCCGGCACAATGGTGGCTCGAGGTGGCCGGCGCAATGGTGGTGGCCGGCGAAGTGGTGGTTCGATGTGGTGGTGAGATTAGTGTCCGGAACAATGGTGGTGGCCGGCGAAATACGGTTAAGGCCAACGAAGTGGTGGTTCTGCGAAGTGGTTACACCGGTGGCGAAGTTGTGGTTCGGCAAAATTCGTATACATATTAGTCTGTATGAAAAGTTCACATAAACAATCCAGCCACAACAAATTCAGCATATACATTACTCAGGTTGTTATATACAAAAGTACTGTACATATATACATCTCTATCTGTAGCAATAGGTCACATGAACAATCCAGTCACAACAAATTTTGTATATACGTACATTCCTTAGGTTATTATATACAAAATAACGGCACATATATACATCTTGATAGGTAGGAATAGGTCAAATAAAAAATCCAGCCACAACAAATTTTGTATATACATTCCTCATGTTTTCGTATACATTATTACTATACATATATACATCTTGATCTATAGGAATATGTCACATAAATAATCCAGCCACAACAAATTTCGTATATACGTTTATCATATTGTCATATACATTATTAATTTATACTTAGGTGTCCATATACATTTAATCTGTACGTATATATATCTTGATCCCTATGAATAGGTCACATAAACAACGTAACAACATAAATTTTCGTATATACATATATTAGGCTGTCAAATACATTATTATTATACATATGTACATCTTCATCTGTATGAATAGGCCAAATAAACGATTTACACATGAGATAATGGTATATACAAGTTCAAAACACCCATATACACGAAATAAAAATTATATACACAGATACCTGATGCCATATTTAATTACGACGTGGTGGTGAAATTCTATAGCGAGAGGGACGTCTGCAATGGCGATAGGGAGGACGTTTGCAATGGCGAGAGGGAGGACGTCTGCAATTGCGGTGGCGAATTTCTATAGCAAGAGGGACGTCTGCAATGGCTGAAATCGGTTATGGAGGACATTTGCAATGGCGACGTGGTGGTCTGTAATTGCGGAACTGCTGTGTTGGAGGACGCTGCAATGGCGGAAGACACAAATCGCAGATGCGTGTCTGCAATGGCGTCTCTGCAATGGCGTCTGCAATGGCGTCGTGAGCGGGGGTTGTGCAATGGAGGACGCCGGGGGTTGACACTCGAGGGCGGGGGCTCTGTCGATGCCGCGGGCTGCAATGGCGTCTGCAATGGCGTTTCTGCGATGGCGTTTGCAATGGCAATTCGCAGATGCGTGTTTTTGTTTTGAATAATTGTGATTTGGGTGGTTACAAAATATGGGAGAGAATCTCTCCAATTTTTGTTTTATATTTCTATTTTCTTATAAATGAATATTGCAGATACAAATCCAGCCATCCATTACAAATCTCATCCTACGGATGAGATTTGTTCACTTGTTCTCTATAGGAAGTTGTCCACTATAGAACCTATATATATATATATATAGATTAAAGTTCAATAGTGGACAATTAAATATGAGTGAACAAGTGAACAATTGTAGGCCTTTAGATGCTATTCCAATGGATGGTCCAGATTACATATAGAAATTTGGCCCAAATTCAAATTTGAACCTCATCCCTTAATTATAGGGAGTGTTAATTAATTTTTGGATTTATAGAAAAATCACAAAAAGAAATCCCTTAATTATAGCAAGTGTTACTTAATTTTCAAATTTCAACTCAATCTCGTAATTATAGCAAGTGTTAATTATATATTGGATATTCACACGTCTTGTACGAATTATTAAATATATATACATGTTATAGTCTTGTATATACATCCTGTGATCATTATATACACTATATTTACAGTCTTGTAATTTTCGGATTTATAGAAAAATCACAAAATGAATCCCTTAATTATAGCAATTGCTAATTAATTTTCAAATTTCAACTCAATCTCGTAATTATAGCAAGCGTTAATTACATATTGGATATAGATATGTCTTGTACGAATTATTAACTATATACACATGTTATAGCTTTGTATATACATCATGAGATCATTATATACACTATATTTACAATATTCCGCCGGAATTGATTAATGTACGATTAAACATACGAATACAATAGATTTCATATATACATTTCTCAGGTTGTTATATACAATATTACTGTACATATATACTTATTGATCTGTAGAAATAGGTCACATAAACAATCTAACCACAAGAAATTCCGTATATACATGCCTTACGTTTTCATATACAATATTACTATACACATATACATCTTTATCTGAAGAAATAGGTCACATAAACAATTCAACCACAACAAATTTCGTTTATACACCCCACAGGTTGTCATATACAATATTATTGTACATATATACAATAATTGGCAACGTGGTGGTTGGTGATGGCTTTGGCGACGTGGTGGTTCAATGTGGTGGTTCTGACGAGACCTTCCAGCGAATTGGTGGTTCTGACGGCCGGCACAATGGTGGTTCGATGTGGTCGACGCAATGGTGGTGACCGGCGAAATACAGTGGAGATATACTAAATCAAATCAATCAACATAATGAAAAAGTTATATACATTCCTCGGGTTATCATATACAATATTATTGTACCTATATACATCTTAATCCGTAGAATTAGGTCACAGAAACAATCAAGTAGAGACAAATTTCGTATATACATTCCTCGGGTTGTCATATACATTATTATTGTACCTATATACATCTTGAATTGTAGAAATAGGTCACGTAAATAATTTACACAGAAAATCACGCCATATACTAAATCAAATCAATCATATACATAATGAAAAAATTATATACAAAATTACCTTATGCCATATTTATACGATTAATAATGCGCAGCATGGTGGTTCGTGGTGGCTTTGGCGACATGGTGGTTCGATGCGGTGGTTCCGATGGGGGGTTTTGCGCAATGGACGGCGAACCATGGGAATACAAGCCGGCGAACCACCACGACGACGACGAATGGGGATTGCGAATGGGCGCCTGCGCAATGGACGACTCACCACAATACATGCCGGAGATCACCACGATCGGTTCTGCGTAATGGACGGCGAACTACTGCAATACAGGCCGGCGAACCGCCACGACGACGGCAAATGAGGGACTGCGAATGGGCAACTGCGCAACGGACGACGAACAACAATGGAGGACAGCGACGTGGTGGCCGGCGAAGTGGTGGAAGCTGCAATGGAGGCCGATAATTTTTGGGAGCGTCTCTTCTGGATCTACAATGGAGCGTAAATTTTGATTTTACAGAATTGTATTTATGGTAGTTATAATATTGGTAGATGATGGAGAAAATCTCTCCTATTTAAGATTTTTTGTGATTTTCTTATTTTTGGATATTGTGGACTAATATCTCACCATCCATTACAAATCTCATCCTACGGATGAGATTTGTTCACTTGTTCTCTATAGAAGGTTGTTCACTATAGAACCTACCTCTATATATATATATATATATATATATAGAATAATGCTCTAGAGTACTAAGGCCATTATAGGGTACTAGGAGCCGGATTTTTAACCATCCGATTAACAATAGTAGACGGTTAGATTTAAAGAAAAATAAGGGGGATGTATGGTATAGAGGTGAGATGTAGGGGATAATTTGGAAATCCCATTTTATTTTTATTTTCCTTTTCAATTCCACCAAATCACCCGTTTCTAGCCCAAAATTTCTGCATATTCTAACTCTTCCCTTTTATATTTCACACTCAGAGAAAAATTAAGACGCCTCACCCGGATAGACTTTTTCCTCGTCCGTCTCTCTAACCTTCTCCGACGAGCCTTCCGGCGACCGCCCGTCGCCCTCTCCCTCCCGCCCCTCCCTGCCCGGATCCCCCTCCAGATCCGGCGGACGGTACCGGCCCTTGACCCCCCTAGTCGTCGCTCGCCTATCCTGGTCGCGTCGCCGACTTTCGGGCATGAACTTGAGAGGTTTTCTAATACGCTGAATTTCTTTTAACCTTTTCTTTGGTGTATTTCTGGTAATGCCCGAAAGCCTATCATCCTTCATGTGTAGACCATGACGAGGCCTTATTCCGTTCAAAGGGATGCTGGGATTGTGGTTAGTTATAAGTTTCACTGTTTTAATATATTACATAATTTGATTGTCAATTTGACTTTCATAACCAGGGCGCCTTTCTTTCGAATGATGTGGTTTGGTTGAACAATAGCTTTCCAATTACTTCATCAACATTTGTTTGCATCATTTGACCTGTAAGGGTACGAAACTTTCAATTGCAAATCTTCTCTATTTTATTCTTTGCTACAGGGGCTTATGTCAAAAAACTTTCAAGCATAACCAAGCTTGAAGACACTAAAGCAACTAAACAAATTATTACACTTTTAAGTGCTCCATTGGAGAAATATAACGATGTTGTCACAACATTGACACTTTCTAAGTATCCTCGCATCATGGAATATCTTGACATTGGAACAAATAAAGTTATGGCAATGGTTATTATACAAAACGTATACCCACATTGCCTCTGCCGAACAGGTAAGATGTCAAATTCTCTCAAGATGAAAAACAAAAACAAACGTCGGTTCGTCAAAGGTAGTGGTTTTGTTCTGAGTTAATTTCTTATGCATTATACCTTGTAATATTATGCAATATAGACTAAAACCTTATGCAACTTGCTTAGTAAACTTATTAAAGGATTCATAAATACACGTTTTTTAGGTCAGTTTCTTATGCATTATACCTTGTAATATTATGTAACACTGAGTATGTTAATTTCTTATTTATTATACCTTGTAATATTATGCAATATAGACTAAAAACTTTTGACAACCCCCTATACTGTTATGCAACTTGTTTAGTAAACTTATTAAACGATACTTAAATACACTTTTTTAGGTTAATTTCTTATGCATTATACCTTGTAATATTATGTGACACTGAGTATGTTAATTTCTTATGCATTGTACCTTGTGATATTATGTAACACTGAGTATGTTAATTTCTTATGCATTATATCTTGTAAGATTATGCAATATAGATTCAGAACTTTTGACAACCCCCTATACTGTTATGCATCTTGTTACTCATGCACTTTCGTTCTGTTATGCAATTATTCAAGAATCACGATCAAAGATGTATAGATAGGCGGAGGTTGAAGACCATGACAATGATCAATTTATTTCCATTCATGTGTACTTATGCAAATAGATAAATGTAGTTATTCACATTCATTGTAGTATGTACTTGAGATCTAAGTATCCTCTTTTTTTTTCTTATGCAATGTATTACATTAAGTTATGCAATGTTTATATACAATAATTATTTTTCCTATTCATCGCCATCTTACTGTGTAATTATGCAACTAATGATCAGATGTTATGCAGATGAAAATGAAGAACTAAGACACAATAAATTTTCAAATCAGCATATAGGTGTTATTATGCAAACCATTATACACACTTATGCAAATTGTCATACATTCTTAGTCAAATCGGAAAATACGTATTAAAAAAATCTACAAGTTAAAATTCAAATTTTGAATTTGAAATTGAAATTAAACTAATCAGATTTCACCCTCCATATTTTTCTCTTATTCTAATTTAATTATTAATAATTACCACATCCTTAAATTTAGGAACTTCTAAATTTAGTTTCAATTTGAAATTGTAGGATGGTCCACTCCAATTTTCCTTAGTATAGACCCTCATTACCATCCGTTGATTTGTTTTGATCTAACGATCAAAATTAAGGCTCTCTAGTACTCCTCTATATCTAGTTCTCCTGAACGTCCTCTAGTACTCCTATCTAGTTCTCCAATTTTCCTTATGATTTTTTTTGGCTCTTGAATGTGTGTTTTTTGGAGGCCAAAGTCTGATGCTCTTGTTTTTTTTTTGAAGGTATCGTTTGTGACTATTCCTAAGTTTAGGAAGCTCCCTCCCAACTCTCTATATAGTATAGACTTCGCATAAGATTAAACGAAATGTCAGTATGTCATATGAGGAGTGATAGAGGTAATTGGATTGGGCAAATGAATGGATCACATTAAAGATTTATTCACTTTAAATCTATTATTACTATATACTAAAGCCGAAGAAAATTTTGCCACCACATTGCGCCACATCACCTCGTTTATGAAAAAAAATATCTTAATATTATACATATTTAATTAAAATATTAGTTCTATCTTAAATTTTGAATTGTTTAAGTAATTCTATCCTAATATATAAATCTCAGTTCTATCATTATATGGTTACCTGTTTACTTAATTAACAAATTCATTTATTCAAATTTGTTATTAAAAAAGACATTTAATACCCATTGATTTTGATATTATTTTAATAATAAGTAATATTTTTATAATAAAAAAATTATCTTAATATATAATCTTAATTTTATACTTATCTAATAAAAATATTAGTTCTATCTTAAATATTGATTTTTTAAGTAATTATATCCTAATATATAAATCTCAATCCTATCATTATATGGTTACCGATTTAGTTAAAACTAGCAAATGACTCACACCTTGTACGGAGTATTATTTATTTATTTATTATTTTGCATATGAATTTACTATGATGATTATAAATATCATCATATTTTGAGTACAATTATTATATTTGAAAAAAGACTGCTTTATTTTTAATTAGACGTTTATCTTTTGGATTATAAATTAGCATAATTATCGTAAATCATATTTATATATTAATCTTTTTTACATACATAGACATATATTTAAATATCAAAAAAGATAAGGTAAATTTATTTAAAATTGATAAATAACACCCCGTCTTTACGACAAGGCGTTACTCGGTAGTAAACCTCACGAGGCGCTACCAAGTTGGTTCGACAACAGAACATCCGGATCTTGCAACGCGGGCACGGCGAGAAAACATTGAAAAACATCCAACTTGTATTACGTAATAAAACTTTTACAAAACAATCCATGATCCCAACTCAACACAAGACTAACAATTACGAACTTCCCCAAACCCCAAGCACATCAACTAGCAACGTACGATATGAAACTATACAAGATAATTCAAACAATAACATAAAATGAAATAGAAACAACCCTTCCCAAAAACCCACACCATTCTGTGACACGTATCGCCGCTTCGCACCACCAATCCGCCAAGTCCCTACACGGATTCCTAGATACCTGCAGTCTGAAAAATAGTTCCCCGAGGGGTCAGCTACTATTCTAATCCAAGTCAGAAAACATACAGTACTAATAGAACGTTTCAAAACGAGTTTCTAAGGTCAGCAAACAAGTCTACAATCACACGCATAACTCTAGTCCAGTCCTAAGTCCAGTTAATCACACGCATTCAAATTCACTAGCAGCATCACAATAATAAATCCTCTCACACAAACATTCACGAATCCACACATTCACACACACAATCCTAGGCGGGGTGTTAACGGCCTCCACCCACAGCACCCGCATCTAAGGCATCCTCTAGCCATTGCATTTTCCACACACTTCTAACCCCTGGTCGAGCCCCTACTAGAGCACTTGCCAAAACATTTTTAATATTTTTGAAGGGCCTCTCCTTGCCATACGACCATACCTCTAGAAGTCCCCTTCTCCTCGAAAATCCGAGAACAAGGCCGTACCGGTAGATGCCAACACACAGAGAACACGTGAAAACTTTTCATACGATAAAATCATTTTGAAAACCAGTTGCACGCAATAACACATACGATCACACACATATGTATATATATATATATATAAATAAAATATTTTAGAAAAATAATACTTTAGGGACTAGTTCCCAAAACCAATCCTACCAGCACAGCATGCAATCCAACGAGAATTGAATAGAACCACCTAGTTGAGCAAGTCGCAGAACGACTTACCTGAAGGACGTAGAAATTTCTTTACGAACGAGGCATGACCACGACTCAGCAAAATCAATCTCCTAGAAACGATAATTTTAATAAAAGTATTATAATATGCTTTACTTGATTAAGAAAATTAGAACCGAAAACGGAACCGAACCAAACCCGACTTAACAACCCGGACAGGGACCCAACTAGCTAACCCACTCTAATTAATTTGGTCCACCAATAGCTAATTAATCTACCTCACCTTCTTCAATCTATAATTTTGACCGGCTCCACATCTCCTCCTCTGCCAACTCACCCTCCCTCTTTCCTAGCCTTCTTCTACGATCAATCTCCCACTTAGCCACGCACACCTCTTGTCAATCTCAAATTCCCCCTTGCAACTCAGTCGGTCCCACCTCCAATTTTCCTCCAATTCCATATTTTCCATTTTCTTTCCTTTTCTTAATTTCCCCACTTCCCTCCCGAAGCCTCTGTTTTGCAAGGACGTCGGCCTCCTCTAACCCACGCCGGCCATTCCCGGTGCCACCCAGCCCGGCTTCGACGACCCGCTCTACATCTGTGCACCCTACGCCAGCCTAACTCGAGTCCGCCCCGCTCCAGACCTGCGTAAAGCCCTCACCGGACATCCACTCCTCTATTCCGCTCCCTCCCGAGCCCTCACGCCCCTGCCACCGAACCGCCCCGGCACAACGATGTTCGACTCGACCCGACGACGCCCAAACCGACCCCGATCCCGACTCGCCCTCTACAACTGCCTTCGGCTAACCCGGCCCTCGAAACCCATACCCGAACCCGATGATGACCGGAAGAGCGAAAAATCAAAAGATCGGCATAGAAAGAAAAGAACAATTGGGGTCAAGAACCTACCCGTGGTCATCGAATTCATCACGCCAGGATGGGGATTGATTTTTGCCAAATAGGGTTAAATGGGGTTCAATAAATAGACAATAAGAAAATCTTATCTTTACCCAAAAGATAAGTTTAATCCCTTAACTATTTTTATTCCCAAATTAAATGATTTATTAGCTTATTTTTTTTTAAATATTTTTAAGGCCTAATTTACCTTATTATCAAGACCCGGAATAGGTTAAAGACGCGAAACGGAATCGGAACGGAACCGGATATTACATAAATATCTTTTGGCATTTAAATTAAATGACATAAATTAAATTATATAAATAAATCAATAATTTAAAATCAAAAATTAAATTAATATAGTATTATATGCATAAATGAAGTGGTAGAATTTGCTAGCATCGATGATTTTTAAAAAACTATATGATAAAATTGGAAAAAATAACTTATAACTAATGTACAATTTAATTAAGAGGATTTTGGGTAATGGGGCTGCGGTGGTGACAACAATGTGAAGAATGGACGGCGCGGTGAAATAATGAGGTAAATGGACTTTTTTGGTGACAACTACAAAAACATCCCAGAACATGGCGTCATGACACCCAAACCTGTTACCACCAAACAAAACCTTGTCACCGCGTACAGAAAAGTCCCCTCCCCCATACAAAACATTGTCACCACGTACAAACCCTCCCTCCATACAAAACCTTGTCATCGCGTTTACAACTTGTCACCTCTCAAACTAATATCACCAATATTGCACTCTAATTTGTTCATCACGTACAAAAACTTGTCACCTTACCTAGAACCACCCCCAAATTGCACTTAAACTTGTCATCAGAAATTATTAGTAAGCCTATGTGAGATTCGAACCCACATTATCGTACGTTGGGCACGTTGCTCTACCATTTGAGCTAATAGGCTATAATTAAAAGTAATATATAAAAACTTATCATCACCTAGCAATCAAAGCTGTCACCAGCACACAATGTTGTAACATGTTAAACCAAACAGAGAACCTATATGCGTTCAACATGTCACCGCATAAAAACTGAATTGCATTCAACATGTCACCGCGTATAGAAAACCCTAGATCACACACAAAACTTGGTAACGACCAGAAACCCCTATATCAAGTACAGATCTTGTCACCGCAAACGAAAAATTGCTTCCATTCAACATGTCACCGTTTTTGTCACCGAAAACCCTAGATCTATAATTTCTAGATCTAACACTTTCAAAAACCCCAAGAAAAACCGATGAAAACCCCGATGACAGCCCCGTAGATCTAGAATTTCTAGATCTAAAAACTTAAAAAAAACCCTAGATCTAGAAATTCTAGATCTAGAACTTGAAACCCTAGATCTAGAAATTCTAGATCTAGAACTTGGAAAAAAACCCTATGATGGATCGTAAGTCAGTTAATGAGGGCGTCCTTAACTGGGTTAAGGGCGTCCTTTAGTGCAGCGGAAAATAGACTTAACAGAATACAAGATAAGTGGACACGAGTATTTATAGAGGAACCCCACTAAGACCAACTAGTCTTATGGGTAAACCTCTACCTCCGTTGGAGGATTTTCAATAGCCGTCCCTTATCTTATTAAGAGCGAGTCCTTACAACTTAGGCGAGTCGTTACACTTCTCTGAGCTAAGCGTCCGTCCTTAGCCTCACTAGTAACACTCCTTTCAACCTAACAAGTAACCTAACACTCTTAGCTATAAGGAAGCTATCACTCACGTCTCTCACGGTTCGTTGTGAGAGACAAACTACAACTCTAATTGATTTGTGGTTTGTTTTGGATTTGATGTGGTTGGACTTTCTTTCTCTTGCTTCAAGCTCACTTGATCTTCTTGATCTTCGTTCGTGTTCTTGAATGCTTCGGGAGAGCTTGAGAGAAAGTCTTCAAAGTCCACTCTTGCACCCACATGCCGCTATGCATACTCCTTGGAGAGTATTTATAGCGGAAGTGATTCTTGTCCTCTAGCGTCCTCTGAGACTTGGCAGGATCCTCGATCTTTGATCAACGGTGCGATGAGCGTCTTGAGGAGGTCAACTCTGTTGACGCTTGGGAAGCCTCCGCGTGGGTAGGGGACCATTGCTGGGAAAGCGACGTCTTTGGCATTGTCTACACGTGCCCAGACAAAGGAAGCTTCCTTCTGAGGACTAAGGCCGGACGATGATGTAATCATGTTGGGGCGGCCTTGATTTGAATTTGAACTTCGTCCGTATTTTGGCGCGCGTCCCTTCTTGATGAGGACTCCGTCCTATCTTGCGCAGGGACTCCGCCAATTACGTTTAGCTTTGGAAGTTCTGGTAACATGCGTCCCTACAGCATAGGGACTGCTGTTCACTTGTTGTCCTTTTCGCTCATGTGCGTCCACTGGACTTACCTGAGATCAAAACTTGGACAACTTATCAAATACATTTGAGTTTGTCATTATCAAAACAAGGGACGATTATTATTGGTTTAGATATTAACGACTGACGTCCTTAATATCGTCCCAACAATTTCCCCCTTTTTGATGATGACAAACTCTTTCAAATAATGCACACAGAAGTAAAGCTTTTAGCATGAGGAACTACACTTTGATTTTCTTTTCAGCTTAGATTGGCATGCAACACATTCTTTTAAGTGCGTTCTATTTTATTCCTAACTAACGACCTTTTGACTTGGCCCAAATTCCCCCTGAACACATGCTTTCTATGATAACTTAAGGACAATCGCATCTCTGCAAAACTATACTTCCCCCTTTTGGCATCATCGAAAAGGAGAACAAGTCGAAAAGCATGCAAGCACAAAGTCATAACTAAAGAAAGGTACGCTTAGACAAAATGAAGCACAAATGTAGTGAATGGCATTCAGAATGAGAAACGAGAACGTTCATTACAGACATTCACAACAAGTGTTCAAAACGGGGACAGCGTCCCATTGTCTTAACAAAAACTCAAGAAATGATAAATTGTTTCAGGGTTAGAGAAGGGGGAGGTGATCATTTTCTGGGACGCTTGCCAAGGGCTTTGAGGTGTTGCTCCTGAAGATGGTTGTTCTGGGCAAGGAGCTCGTTGTTGCGCTCAAGAAGGTCTGCCTCTCGACTCCATTAATGACCGGCCTTTCACCGGAGGAGATCTCGAAGAGCTAGTGTTTTTCGTTGCCGACGAGGGTGAGGGATTCTTTGAGGCTCTTGTGTTGGCCATTTTTGAGATGGTTTAAATAGGGGAGGATTAGGGTTTGGAGAGAGATTTCGGGATTCGGTTGAAGATTTGGAAGATCTTTGAGATTTCTAAAAGTGTGCAAACAGCAGATGAGCGAAGAAAGGTTTTCGGAGTGCACAGGTGGGTATATATAGGAAGAAGACGAAGTTGGACGGTCAGGGGTAACAGGGTCTTTACACACAGCTTCCTCCACCCGCCTTCCCACACGTGGCTTTCTTCTTTGCTAAGGAATACAGCTGTTGAGCACTGTTTGCGCATATCCCGAGATTTTCGCTGACGATTCGCTAAAACGGTTTACCTTCCCAATTTCAACCATTCAAACTTCTCACAACTGCAAAGGACTCTGACCTGACGTCCTTTCAACACACAACACTACACAACACAGAACTGAACCACGGCGTCCCATTCACTGATCTCAACCTCTGTAATTAGAACTCTGTACAGACAACTCTCAGCTCTTAGCACGCGTCCCTTTGATCACTTAGAACCATTTTTGAAAATCAAGCAAGTACGTCCCGTAAAGGTGAAACAAGGAATGCTCATAGGACACGTTTGCAAGATTCTCGGCTTGGGTAAGCTTAGAGTTCCCATCATTTCGGCTTATGATGAGGGTAGGGTGATCAGGGATACTCTTGAGATGAAAAGCGAAATGAATACCATTCAAGGACACAAGCGAATACACATATCTTAGACTAGCGTCCTTTAAAGATGACTTTAATGCATGACACACCTTAAAACAAGTTCTCAACAAGACATAGCCAATTATGGAGGGAATAATAGAACGGGACTTGATCATTTAAAAGTTATCATCCCCAAGAGCAACCGGAGGTGCTCGTAGGGACGTCTATCAAGTGCTTTTGTGAAAATATCGGCCACTTGGTCCTCAGTCCTAACATGATCCACTCTAATTAATCCAAGTTCAACATTATCACGAAGAAAGTGATGCCTTATGTGAATATGCTTCGTCCTAGAATGATGAACGGGATTTTTGGCAATACTTATAGCACTGGTGTTGTCACACAAGATAGGGACTGTGTTGAGGGACGTACCATAATCTTCAAGTTGGTACTTGATCCATAGGACTTGTGAGCAGCACGAAGCAGCAGCAACGTACTCAGCTTCCGCGGTTGATAGTGCCACGGAGTTTTGCTTTTTGGATCCCCAAGATACAAGGCATGAGCCAAGGAATTGTGCCATTCCTGAGGTGCTCTTCCTATCCACCACATGGCCAGCGTAATCTGCGTCAGAGTAAGCTACCAGGTTCAGGGACGTCCTTTTGGGATACCATAGACATAGGTCATCCCGTCCCTTGAGATATCTGAAGATTCTTTTGACCTCTTGCATATGGGACTCCTTTGGATTTGCTTGGAATCGAGCGCACAAGCATACAACGAACATGATGTCGGGACGACTTGCCGTAAGATATAGCAAGGACCCTATCATTCCTCTGTAGAGCTTTTGATCTACACTCTTGCCTTCTTCATCAGCATAGAGGCGAGTGTTCGGGGAGATGGGAGTATCAATGGGTTTTGAAGAGTTCATCCCATACTTCTCAAGCATTTCACGGATGTACTTTTGTTGATGAATCCGCGTCCCATCTTTGAGCTGAGTGATTTGGAGTCCCAAGAAGAAGTTGAGTTCTCCTATGAGGGACATCTCAAACTCACTACTCATCAAGTTCTTGAATTCCTCTACAAATTTCATGTTAGTGCTTCCAAAGACTATGTCATCGACATAGACTTGGACAATTAAGACATCTTTAAGAACTTTCTTTAAGAACAGGGTTTTATCAATGTTACCTCGTGTGTACCCGTTGGACAAGAGGAAGGACGCAAACCTATCGTACCATGCACGAGGGGCTTGCTTGAGTCCATAGAGTGCCTTGTCCAAGAAGTACACATGATCTGGGTGATCAGCGTCCTCAAATCCTGGAGGTTGAGCGACGTACACTTCTTCTTTGAGCTTTCCGTTGAGAAAGGCTGTCTTGACGTCCATTTGAAAAAGCTTGAACCCTTTGTGAGCGGCAAAGGCGATGAAGAGGCGAATGGCTTCAATCCTGGCGACAGGAGCGAAGGTTTCATCATAATCAATCCCTTCCTCTTGCCTATAGCCTTGAGCCACAAGCCTTGCTTTGTTTCTTGACACGCGACCATTCTCATCAAGCTTGTTCCTGTAGACCCATCTCGTCCCTATTATGTTTTTGTTTCTCGGACGAGGGACGAGGGTCCAAACCTTATTTCTTTCGAATTGATTAAGTTCCTCTTGCATGGCCTGAATCCAATCAGCGTCCTGGAGTGCTTCCTTTATGTTCTTAGGTTCAACCAAGGACACAAAGGCGTTGAAGGCACAGAACGCTATGTTAGCATTAAGGGACTGATTCACGGCTGATCTTGTTTGAACTCCTTTTGACATATCTGAGATGATTTGATCCGTTGAATGAAGTCTCGAAAGATGGGATCCCTTATGAGTATCGTCCCTTACAGGAGTACATCTAGGGTCCGTCCAATCAGATTCATCTGAGTCAAACCCGTCGTCTTCATTGAGAGTTTCATAGAGTTCCCCCTCAGGTTGAGCGTCCTCTTCTTGACGCTGTTCTCCTTGTAGGCTTGATTCAGCGACCTCATGTTGAGCTGGAGATTCACTTTGAGATGGAACTTCCTGAACAACACTGGGAACTTCTACTGAGACTTCTTCAGGATTTTGAGTAGCGTCCTTAGGAACATAGTATTTTCCAGAGGACCCGAAATCAACTTCATCATCGGAGTCAACCTGCTGTAGAGGAGATGAGCGTTCTTTCTTACTTGGTTTATCTTTGTGAGAAGAACTTTCTTTGAACACAACATGAATGCTCTCCTCAAGCTTTAGAGTTCGTTTATTGAAAACTCTATACGCTTTACTGGTGAGGGAGTATCCAAGGAATATGGCTTCGTCACTTCTTGTGTCAAACTTTCCAAGTCTTTCTTTATCATTGTTGTGAACAAAGCACTTGCATCCAAAGACTCTGAGATAGTCGATGCGAGGCTTTCTTCCATTCAGCAACTCATAGGACGTCTTCTTCAGCAAAGGACGGATCATGGCTCGATTGATAATGTAGCACGCTGTAGCAATAGCTTCAGCCCAGAAGTACTTGGGGACGCTATTGGCTAAGAGCATAGTCCTTGCCATATCCTCCAGCGTCCTATTCTTTCTTTCCACCACTCCATTTTGTTGAGGAGTCCTTGGAGCTGAGAAGTTGTGAGAGACTCCATGTTGATCACAATAGGCCACGAACTCTGAGTTTTGAAACTCCGTCCCATGGTCTGATCTTATGGATTTGAGAGGCGTCTCAAGCGCAACTTCCACTTGTTTGATGAAGACTTTGAATGCGTTGAAGCAATCTGTTTTTGAAGCTAAGAAAAGAACCCAGATGAATCGAGAAAAGTCATCTACAAGGACATAGATATACCTCTTTACACCATAGCTTAACGTCTTCATTGGTCCACAAAGATCCATATGGAGAAGTTCCAAAGGTTTCTTTGTGCTGACATCGTTCTTTGACTTAAAGGACGTTCTTGTCTGCTTCCCTTTGATACATGCTTCACACTGTTCAATTTTCTCAGGATCAATTTGGGGAAGACCTTTCACAAGATTTCTTTGATGAAGCTTGAGGATTGTGCTTGGTCCAGCATGGCCAAGTCGGCGATGCCAGAGGTCAGCGTCCTCCTTTGACACAGATAAGCACAACTCAGATTTTGGCTTGAACTCCTGATTGAAGATGTAGACATTGTTCTTTCGGACTCCTTTGAGGACGACTTTGTTGGATTTCTTGTTGATGACGAGGCACTCCTTTGAGTCAAATGTGACTAAGTTTTCACCTTGATCACACATTTGAGAGACGCTTAGGAGGTTGAAGCCAAGTCCTTCAACAAGGCTAACATTTGTCGCTTTGATAGACGGATTGAGAATAGCAGTTCCCGTCCCTTTGATCTTTCCTTTGCCCTTGTTGCCAAACGAGACAGTTCCTCCCGTGGCGCTACTTTGGATAGAAGTGAGATGGATCTGGCTTCCTGTCATATGGTTTGAGGCGCCACTATCAATGATCCATGGGCGTCCCCTCACTTCCACCTGCCAAAACAAGGTTAGTGTATGGCGACCCAGGCAAGGTGTTCCTTACCTGGTTCGTTACAGAAATAGAACTCTGGTTCTGGCATGTAGTCACTTATATTCACATCATTTGAAATAGCATGCTTTCTGAAAGAACTCTTAGATCGTCTAGGACGTCTAGGGTTAGCCTTAGGGACGGACTTATCATTTTCAATGTTATTCCTAGCAGCTTTGCCACTTTCAATGTCGTTCTTCAGTTTCAGGCAATCATATTTGAAGTGATCTCCTTTTCCACAGTACCAACACGTCCTATAGTAAGTACCAAGGTAGTACTTCTTGTTGGGACGTTGGATTTTGTTCTTTTTCATCTTTTGAGGGTTACAAACTTTTGAACCTTCCCCCTTAGCAATCTTCTTATAGATCCTATGACTAGTGGAGTTAGTGTAATAGTCCCTTTGACCTTTCTCTCCACTCTCTAGGACTCGAATTCTTTCAAGAAGGTTCTTGGTCTTTTCCCTTTCTAATTCAAGTTCTGAGGTTTTGCTAGCCTCAAAGTCACTAGGGAGAGAGTTCCTAGTGTCAGACTCGTATCCTAGTCCTCTTTTGGCTGGGACAAACACCATTGGTTGAACTACCTCAGTTACCGGGCTCTTCCCTAACACTTTCACCTCTTCCCTAAGCTTAGCGTTCTCTAGCTTAAGGCACATCACTTCAGTTTTCAGGGATTTAACTTCGACATACGAGGACTCTAGTTGTAACGAAACTGTAGCACAGTTTTCACATTCAACTAGCCTATTTTCACTTTCAAGTTCAAGTTCATCCATTCTATGTTGCATAACAACGCTTTCTTCCATGATTCTTTTAATGAGCTTAATAAGTTTGGTTTTGGAACAATTCTCTAAGGAGTTCATCATGGATTCACGAGTTACCTCTTGTTCCTTTTCAGAAGCGTCCTCTTCAAGGACTGGGGCGTCCTCCACAGCCATGTACGCCACTTGCTCATCATCTGAGGCGTCCTCTACGGCTATGTACGCCACTGGTCCTTCTGGTTCTTCATCATCAGAACTCACATTATCCCATGCGGCTTCGCACGCTCCCAAGAGAGCTTTCATCTTCATTTCTTTTGAGTTTAGTCCCGTAGTACACCTTTTAGCAAAGTGTCCTTTTTTGTTACATTTGTAGCAAGTAAGTTCCTTCATCTCTGCCTCTGTATACTTGGGACTCTCCTTTTTGTAAGGCATCTTGTGTTTCTTGGAATCTCTGGCCTTTTTACCCCATAAGCGAGCAACTTTGTGTAGAAGGGCAATCTCTTCCTCTTCTTCCAGCTGTTCCTTAGTCTTGCTTTCCTTTTCTTTCAAAGCTTGAGCACGCATCCTTTCACGATTCTCATTTTTATTTGCTTCCACCATTAGGGCAATATCTCTTTGGTGGCGCAGATACTCAGCGTACTCTGGAGTTGACGTCATCAAAGCAAGATCTGTCTGGGGGTTTCTAGCCAATTCAGCCATATCAGCTTCCCTTCTCGCTTCATAGCCTCTCAGCTTCCCATAGATCTCTTCCATATCCAGGGTTTTGTTGGCTGTGTTCTCCTTGAACGTAGTCCTATCAAAATTCCATTTTCCTGTAAGCCCATCAATGACTACTCCGACTCTGTTTCTCATTGAGACTTCAGCTTCTGGGATGCCTAAATTTCGCATCTTGGTCACAAGAGCTTCAAAGCGGTATGAGTAGTCCTTGACAGATTCGTTAGGAAGCATTCTGAAGGCATAGAACTCTCGTTTGATTTCAAGCTTGACGTCTTCCTTCATCTCTGCCGTACCCACATGGTACTTCTCAAGAGCTTCCCATTGTAGTTTGGCTGTTGCCAAATTGCTAACTCGGGTGGCGTCCCTTTCGCAGAGGGACGCTTGAAGGAAGCATATAGCCTTAGCGTTTGTTTCCAAAAGCTTGAATTCGTCAGGACCCCACTCGTCCTCTTTGTCTTTCTTGTCATGAGGGATGGTAAGGTCACCCTTCATGATCACTCTCCAGCATTGATAATTATGACTTCTGCAAAAGTTCTCGAAGCGGATCCTCCAGCGGTTGAAGTTGCCGTCCGTCAGACGAGGAGGCTTTACAAAAGAGATTCCAATAGGTTCCATATCTATCTTGTACCTGCAACTCAACAAAAATCTAGAGCGCCTGCTCTGATACCAATTGATGGATCGTAAGTCAGTTAATGAGGGCGTCCTTAACTGGGTTAAGGGCGTCCTTTAGTGCAGCGGAAAATAGACTTAACAGAATACAAGATAAGTGGACACGAGTATTTATAGAGGAACCCCACTAAGACCAACTAGTCTTATGGGTAAACCTCTATCTCCGTTGGAGGATTTTCAATAGCCGTCCCTTATCTTATTAAGAGCGAGTCCTTACAACTTAGGCGAGTCGTTACACTTCTCTGAGCTAAGCGTCCGTCCTTAGCCTCACTAGTAACACTCCTTTCAACCTAACAAGTAACCTAACACTCTTAGCTATAAGGAAGCTATCACTCACGTCTCTCACGGTTCGTTGTGAGAGACAAACTACAACTCTAATTGATTTGTGGTTTGTTTTGGATTTGATGTGGTTGGACTTTCTTTCTCTTGCTTCAAGCTCACTTGATCTTCTTGATCTTCGTTCGTGTTCTTGAATGCTTCGGGAGAGCTTGAGAGAAAGTCTTCAAAGTCCACTCTTGCACACACATGCCGCTATGCATACTCCTTGGAGAGTATTTATAGCGGAAGTGATTCTTGTCCTCTAGCGTCCTCTGAGACTTGGCAGGATCCTCGATCTTTGATCAACGGTGCGATGAGCGTCTTGAGGAGGTCAACTCTGTTGACGCTTGGGAAGCCTCCGCGTGGGTAGGGGACCATTGCTGGGAAAGCGACGTCTTTGGCATTGTCTACACGTGCCCAGACAAAGGAAGCTTCCTTCTGAGGACTAAGGCCGGACGATGATGTAATCATGTTGGGGAGGCCTTGATTTGAATTTGAACTTCGTCCGTATTTTGGCGCGCGTCCCTTCTTGATGAGGACTCCGTCCTATCTTGCGCAGGGACTCCGCCAATTACGTTTAGCTTTGGAAGTTCTGGTAACATGCGTCCCTACAGCACAGGGACTGCTGTTCACTTGTTGTCCTTTTCGCTCATGTGCGTCCACTGGACTTACCTGAGATCAAAACTTGGACAACTTATCAAATACATTTGAGTTTGTCATTATCAAAACAAGAGACGATTATTATTGGTTTAGATATTAACGACTGACGTCCTTAATATCGTCCCAACACCCTAGATCTAAAACATCTAAAAGAAACCTAGATCTAGATCTAAAGTTGGTATACATACCTTGAAACACGCCGTCGGACGCCTCGTCGCCTCGTCGGCCACCTTGTCGGCCACCTCGTCGCCTCGTCGGCCACCTTGTCGGCCACCTCGTCGCCTCGTCGGCCACCTTGTCGGCCACCTCGTCGCCTCGTCGGCCACCTTGTCGGCCACCTCGTCGCCTCGTCGGCCGCCAAGTTCGGGTATCCTCGTCGGCCACCTCGTCGCTTGCCGATGACAGCCCCATCACCATGGCCTTGTCGCCATTATATATGGATGAAGAGGAAGGAGGGAGATGGGGAGAGATGAGAAGAGGGAGGGGAAGAGGGAAGAGGGAAGAGGGAGATGGAGAGGGAGAGGGAGAAATCTGGGAAATAATGGGAGGAGAGAGAAAGGAGAAGAGGAGTGGGGAGTTTTATATTACCGCTTGTCACCGTCAGCTTTCAAATTTAGCCCATTTATTTCATTAATTCCACCATGAGCCCCATTCCTTCAATATGTCACCACTTTAGCCCCCCCAAACCTAATTCTCTCTTTAATTAAATTGGTAAAAATCATAAGATTATGATATATTTATTTATTTATTAAAAGATTATAATAATAAGATTGAAATTGATATTTTAAGATATAATCATTAATTAAACAATATGATAGATTAGGAGAATATTTAATAAAGATAAAATTGAGATATATCTTAGCTAAAAGATAAAATTGAGATATATAATCATTAATTACACCATAATAACATATATATAATAATTTGCTTTTATTTATTTCATCTTAAATATTCTCTAAAGTTTAATATATGCATCCAAATTTTTACTTAAACTATTTATGCAATTTATATAATTTAATTTAATTTAAATTCCAAAAGAATTTTTCATCAATGTTTTTATAAAATTTAATAATGCATCTCATCTTATTTATTGCATTCTTCCTCGATATATATGTTTATGTATGCATAAAAACTTAATATATAAATACAATACTTTTGTATAAATACTGTGATGATATATAGACCTGTCAAAAGCTGAACCGACCCATAAACCCGACTTGACCCAACCCGAAATTTCTAGGTTTCAACCCGAAATTTTGAACCCGAAACCTAGGAACCCGAACCCGATAAACCCGAAAATTTTTGGGTTAGGGTCGGGTCAAACCCGCTGGGTCAAGAAATCTATAAGAAGGAAAACTTATTTTAGATTATACTCTAATATAATGAAATGACAGATTGACGGGTAATTGTGCACCCAAAGGTTTTAATTATATTACAATTTGTAAAATTTATTTTAGTAAATTATGATAAAATTTTATTAAAATATTTAAAAGTAATATTTTTTTATTATATTTTTTTATTTAAATAATAATTTTTTATTTAAATAAATTTTTTTATTTAAATAATTATTTATTTTAATTTTGGTAAAAAAATTGATACTCTTGACTCGTTGGGTTGATCCGACCTGACCCGAAAATCCAAAACGACCCGAGCCAGTTTGACCCGTAACCCAATTGACTCGAACCCAGAATGACCCGACCCAAACCCGCCCGACCCGACCCAATTGACAGTCTAATGATATATGATAATTATCTTATTTTCTAATTTAAGAGATAAATGTCGTTTTAAAAGAAATTGGAAATGTGAGCATATCTGTAATTATTATAGTGAATTCATATACAAGATAATAAACAAGAAACACCCCCGTACAAGGTGCGCGTCATTTGCTAGTTTTCCCCCTTAAGATGAACAACTTGGAGCATTTCAGCGCTTGCCTTAATCAAATCGCGCCGCATTACCTTTTATAGAATTTATTTCATTCCATTCGTAGAAAGCTAGTCGGCAACCTCTCAATCATTGTCGGCAACCTGGTTGGAACCATCAAAACACTTTGACATTTTCTAATAATTTCCACATCCACCCAAATTAAACACAATGATTTACCCCTTTATTACATTGAATCTCCCGATGTAAAGAGAGTGACAAGGTGATCTTGCACCGACTTCACAATTCGATCCTTATCAGAAAATTAAATGCATAAATACCCAACTTTTTGTAGTAAAAAACATTATATATGTATTTTTGCATAAATGATTCGTAGTTTTAATCTTCTACGATGTTTATAGGCTATTAGTTTTAAGAATTTTCTCATTCTCTTGGATGATAGATTCAAATTCCCGGCTCGTATATTTGTTTATATAGTGTGCTAATGCATGTCTCAGTTTAAATGATGAACTTTGTCTCATCCAAGGCACGATGTTAATACTTTAGTTGGATGTTTTTTTTTGTTGAGGAGTGAGCTTAGATATAAAAATGAATTTTGTCTAATATCATAGTTGATGCTTAAAAAGACACAATAAAATTGGAAGAGACAAAATTTAGATGTGAATAAAGTTATATACTTTTTAATATTGATTCATTCTTATTTCTCTCTTAGAGACCTATTCTCATAAGAACCCATACTTTTTGTGGGTCCGGATCCGGTAGGAATGGGCGATAGGGTAGGAAATAGATATAAACAAGAGTCGTCCGATGAGGAGAAATCAAATGCTCAGAAAACAAAAAAGGAAAAAAACGGCATGACCAAATTTTTCGCGTATTTTTCAAAAAACATGGATACAGCGCCGATTTATTCACGTTATTGCTGATTTGCTCAACTCTATGGTCAATTTGTTTATCCATATTTGTTCAACTCTATTGCCCATTTGTTCAACTATATGGTCAATTTGTTCATGCATGTCATATTTTATAGCAATCGAAGTTCATATAATTTATTTCGCTTTGGCAATTTGTTCACCTTTATGGTTAATTTATTCATCAATATTTGTTGAACTTTATTGCCAATTTGTTCAATTCTATGGTCAATTTGTTCATCCATATCTGTTCAACTCTAATGCCAATTTTTTCAACTCTATGGTAAAGTTGTTCATTCATATTTTAAAGCAATCGAAGTTTGTATAATTTGTTTCTTTTTGGCAATTTGTTTACCTCTATGGTTAATTTGTTCATTCATATTTGTTCAACTCTATTGCCAATTTGTTCACCTCTATAGTGAATTTGTTCATCAATATTTGTTCAACTCTATTGCCGCAATTTGTTCAACTCTATGGCAATTTGTTCATCCATATTTTATAGCAATCGAACTTTGTATATTTTGTTCAACTCTATCTGCCATTTGTTCACCTCTATGGTCAATTGTTCATCCATATTTGTTCAACTCTATTGCCAATTTGTTCACCTTTATGGTCCATTTTTCCATCCATATTTTATAGTAATAAAACTTTGTATAATTTGTTTAGCTTTATCGGGAATTTGTTCACCTCTATGGTCAACTTGTTCATCCATATTTGTTCAGCTCTATTTCCAGTTTGTTGAATTCTATGGTCAATTTGTTCATAACTTATTTGAACATTTTAAATTAGCTATTTGCCAGATTTCACATCCAGAAGTTGGAAATTCATATGCAATCCGTTATGCATATACATGATGCATGATGATGGAAGATATTTATGGCAATGCACCATGAAATATATTATATATAATACAACTAGCAACACAAACAAATACAACTAGCTAGTAAGTGTCAATTTGGGAAGTACTACATTTTGACACGGTTAAAAACTTGTTACGGTCGTGGAATCAACACAACAGGTACAACATCGCATATATACATTGGTCGAATCACACACACGAATGTGTCAATGTCATTCCACGCTCACTCAACCGAATTTAGCAAGGATATGAGAGAACTAGGTCATTGAATCTTCTCAAGGTCGGACAGTTCAAGCTGATCGAGGAGCTGCAGTGGAATCATGCATTTCACGGTTTGAAGTGGATCGATGCATGGTGCACTGACGTTGATTATCTATTGTACCAATTAAGTCAATTGCATGTATCATGTTTTCGTTGACTTCACCATTGGACATATTACCTTTATATATATACCTATTGTTGGGACGCTGTTAGGGACACTTGCGTACTTGGTAGTGTGCCCACAACCGTCCCTTAGTTTTGATATGACAAACTCATTTTGATTCTAATAAATTTGTCCAAGTGTTCAGGAACGCTAGTGACAAAAGGACAACAAGTGTGTGAAGCGTTTCCTAGGCTTAGGGACGCTAGCTAACAGGAAGTAAGGACCAGCAAGAGACTACTTGAGCAAGGACGGAGTCCTAAAGCAAGTAGGAACGCAAAGCCAAGCGTCCTTACTCTATAGCCGACAGGATGACATCACTCGACAACATTTGATCATCCAAGGACACGAGGAGACCGATCCTGTAGCGGAGTCCAACACTACGTGGCAGACGATCCTGTTGCAGAGTTCATCAACACGTGGCGGCCGATCTTGTAGCGGAGTTCATCACACACAGCTGGATACAGGAAGCTTCCTCATCACCGCCATCATACGTGGAGGAATATCCTGTAGCCACGTCCACCAAGGGCATGATCGTCCCAGAGAAATGACGCGCTTCCCAAGTCCTATAAATACCCCAAGGCATTTATTGTGACGTTAACGCTTTCAGAGAATATTCAGAGAGAATCAGAGGAAAGCGGCTCACTCAAGAACACGAAGAACTAGCTCAAGAACTCAAGAACAGTGCTAAGACTTGTGCTAGATCGAGTGAGATTTGTAACCAAAACCACAAAACAGTTTGTATTCAGAAAAACCCAAAAAGAGAAAGAGAGTCCTATGAAGTACTGTAGGACGTAGGAATAGAGTCCTTTAGGAGATTGAACTCGCTTAAGTTGTAGGCTTAGAGGAGTCCTTTACTAGTGGACTTAGGGAAAAGCTAAGTGCCAGAGAACTGTAAAGACTCGCCAGTACAACTATAAGGACGTTCAATATAAAGGAAAAAGCTATTCAAAAATCCTCCAAAGAGGTAGAGGTTTACACTCAAGGACTACTTGGTCTTGAGTGGTTCCTCTATAATTCACTGCGTTCATCTTTACTTGTTTAGTATTTTATTCCGCTGCATTACTCAAGGACGCCCCTACTCCTCGTAGGGACGCTTGACCAAAGGACGCCTTTACCAAAGTAAAGGACGTCCCTCAGTACTAACGATCCAACACCTATAACTAGCAAGTTCGATTCTCTCATCTTGAACCATTAGCGCTACCCGTTCTAGCATTGATGAAGAGGTATATGCTTCAGTTCCATGAGCAGCCCCCCGATGACTCAAACCTAGTTATTATTTCTGCATGGTGACCTTTGGAGGTATGGGGGCTAATTGTTAAGAACATGTAAACATAATGTCAAAATGGCTTTGTTTTACCTTGTTCAATATCTCCCCCTAATCCCATGCCCTTGTCAAGTTGGTGCACTTCATTGCTGCTCAAATTAGATGCTTTGTGATGCTTCATCTATGAAAGAACCTGCATAGTATCCACATACCCATTCAACTTACAAGTAATATGAGCATAAGAGATTTCTTTAGGGAGGGAAGGGGTGGAGAGGGCTTTTTCCACATTTCAGGTTAGTAACTAGACCCCTTTAAAAAAAAAATAACTAACTAGTCGGTTTATAAACTCCCATTTCCCTTCATTTTTCTCTTTCCTCCCATTTTTTTACTCTCTCCTCTTCTCTCTCCCTTCTCCCTCTTTCTCTCCGATCGTCACGATTTCGTCCCCAAACCCTAATCACCGAACAATTCCGCCCTATCGAGCGATCACCTCGCAACCATGGACACGACACCGATCCTACTGACCTCTTTTTGAACCTAGGAGACTAGCAGTATTCCGATCACGGCGATGACGAAGACGAAGGAGGCCATCGTTCAACGATTTCGCCTTCGTTGCGGAGCTCTTCGTCGGCCTCGTCTAGGTTGAGATCCTCCTCCTCTAGCCCCTTGTGTAGCCATCGTCTAGGGATTTGGACTCCGATTGGTGGCAGATCTCGACTTCGCAGATCTAGGGTTTTGGTTTCGGTTTCGGTTCCCGTCGACTCCGATTGGTGGTGGATCTCGACACCGTGTTCAACCCGTCGCCTGCGGATCTCGTCTGCAAACGATGGCTACACAAGCCTGCAAAGATCCCTCACTCAACACCGTGTTCAACCTCGCCTCCCGGTCGGCAATTCCTCCCCTTGATACTTGTGTCTTTGTTCTCTAATTCTCAAGTTGTTTATCAATTTAGGTGCCCCTCTTCGTTGCTCTTTACCCTGCATTTATCTTCTCTTTCTACATTGATTGCTTGATTTTGCACATTCAATCTTGTCTTGTGATGCAAAAATTGTGCGGAAATTGTTTCTACTTCTCAGGTTTTTCCATCTTGCTCTCAAACTGAATCCGGTTGGTTTCCACTCTGTTTTAGGTCTAATGATTTCTTAGTGGATTTGGTATGTGTGTAGATTATGATCTTCAATTGGTCCATAATTTGGTTTTAAGAGCCAGAGAACTACTGCTTTGATGATCTTAATGAAGAATGATGACCATGACCGATGTGCGTTTCCCTTGCATAGCCTGCAAATTCGGTAATTTTTTAATTGATGGTGTTGTGTGAATCTTGACATACATGCAGATCTCGACAAGGTTTTTTGTTTATGGGTTTTGTCGGTGACAAGGTTTTTATTTATGGGTTTTGTCGGTGACAAGTTTTTGTGGTGATAGGCTTTTTGTTTATATGTTTTGGTGGTGACAAATTTTTTTGTTAACTAGTTATGGTTAATTTGTTCATATATTAATTTTAACTATGACATATTAGCTCAAATGGTGGTAAATCAACATACTTAATGCATGGTAATGTGGGTCCAAACCCCGCATAGGCTCAATAATAGTTTTTGATAATGAGTTTTTGTACACGGTGTAAGTTTTTTGTACGTGGTGACAAGTTTTTGCGGTTGCTTGTATATGGTGATAAATTAGGGTACATGGTGACATGTCTTATGACAAGATTTGACGACAATTTAACCGATGACAAGGCTAATGACAATTCAGTGATATTAATATATGTGATAATACATGAAGAATGACAATATTTAACCACAATTTAAGCGATGACAAGAGGATGAAAAAATAAGCGATAACAGGGTTGATAATAGACAAAAAAATTTGGATGAACGATGACAAGATGAATAGTGACAGGATGATAGGATGAACGGCTACAAGTTGACAGGATGAACGGTGACAGGTGACAGGATGAACAGTGACAGGATGAACGGTGAAAGGTGACAGGATGGTTGGTGGGACGTAGTGGCACGCGAGTAATTTTGGATATGGATTGGGACGTGGTGGCAACCCGTAATTTTTTTTTCCAAGGGTAAATTTGGAAAACCGCCTAGTTACCAAATTTGTTTTTGCCATTGGCCTTCCGTCCCATTAAAAATTCCAAAAAGGCTATAGTTAGCCTTTTCTCTCTTCTTTAGGTGATATTTAATTACTTGACCAAGACATATACTACAATGCTTTGATGAGATTCATGGAGAGCCATTTCTCAAAACCACATGAAAGCATGAGATATATGAGAAATAGAAAAATTAAGCATAGCAGCAGTTATCCATTGCAAACACTTACTTGGTCACTGCTATCTTTCTAATTGGGTTGGATCCTCTGCATGCTAGAAGATGCATTGTCATCTGAACAATTTCTAGTGGTTCTGTGTTTGGAACTAGCTTCGGCTTTATAATCATCACCATTTATATTTTGTACACTCGTTCCATTGTTGCCTTGCTACAAGGGGAGAAAAAGTAAATGAAATTGTAAAAAAATAGCCAGTTTCCAAAAATCAACAAAGAAGCATTTATAGCAAGCACTGAAGGGACTCACAGATAACCTTCTCCAAACATTCTGTCACAGGTTTATCAATTCATTTCTCCTCACAGGCTTGATAAGAAATTCGGCCTCACCTTTCAGCATACAATTATAACACTTATCAGTGAGACGGAAAAAGCGAAGATAAAGTACACCTGAAATTCTACATTTGCAAGTGAAAAGCAAAAAAGCTACAGAAATTCTAATCTAGCTAAACAAAATTCTACGAGATCCTGAAAAATCGAGGAAGATGCATGAATGCAGATTAAGCTATCCACTAAAGGAATTGCAGCAACTACAATGTTTGCTTGGAGCCAAATCTACCTGATCCAAGACTCGAAAGTTTCAATGAGCGGAAAAAGAAGAAAGAAGGATAGAGGAACAAGGAAACTACCAGCAATGTAATGAGTGAGAGGAGTCTTGAAACCAGCACGACAAGTATAGGAATAGACACGGCCGACGACGGAGTACGGGCTGGCCATAGGACAAGCTTGGGCGGCGAAAAACCGCGATGGAAAGAATCAGAAGAGCAGTAGCAGATCAGATTCCTCAGTCCGACGACCAACTCCGCCGCATTTTTTTGCTCCTGGTTCTCCTTCTCCATCACCAGATCCTCCCCTCTCTACTCTCCCGAAGATAGCCTCGCCTTCATCATTGTCTCAAACCCTAGATTTGCCGCCTTCTTTGACTCCACCCATCTCGGACGCCCTCAATACAACCGATTCTCCAACGAATCGTTCGCCGTCATGGAATTTGACACTCTTGACGACGACCTCTCCCTCCCCTCCCCCTCCGACGACCTTCCTCCCGGTGGCTGCTCCGCTGTCCACAAGATCTTCGTTTGTTATCCTGGCCTCCTTCACGCCGGTGTCCTCCTCGACAACTCAAATTTTGGCCCCGACGAGTACAACCACCACGCCACCAAAAATGAATACAATCGCCGACAGGAAGGACAAGAAGAAGAAGAAGTTGTGGCCGCCGTCACCATCGAGGCAGTCGAATCCCTCCGACACCCAATGGTCGCTCTACGACGATCTGTGCCTCGACACTGTCTACGACTACTCTGAATTGCTCGATTTCGTTCTGATCTAGAGGGAAGACGCAGTGAACGATCCGATGGACGAATCTCCTGAAATCGGATGTCGGAACTACGGGTCTGAGGCGGGGGATTGCTCGCCAACGAGCAAGAAGCGGAAGATCCGGAGATCGATGACATTGCACCTGGCATCCGGAACCTGGATCCTGAGCAGAGAGCAAGGGAGCAAGTTGCTCGTGAGCTTAAGAGGACTCTCGGTAGATATGATTTTTATCCCTTTCATAAAATAGTCCAATATGGCGTGCTGAATAAATTGGAAACAGTAGCAAACGAAGCGGTGGAGATGTATTCTTATTTGTCACGCATAACTCCCTTCTTGGTTTAGGAGTCTTTTTCATAACATGTAAAAAGAGAAATTTGTCGGAAATCACCCGTATGATAGGCCATATTTCGCTAAACCACATGGATGTTTGGATATTATTTTGGACCACCTGTCTGATGTGCTCCGTTAACGAAACACCACCCCAAGAGAGATTCCGTTAAAAAACCTTCAACTGCGCGTGGCCACGTGACATTTTAATATTTAATATTTTCTTTTACACACTTTAACACTTAAAAAATACCAAAAAAACCAAAAAAATTTGATTTTTTTTTCTTTTATTTCGTTTAAATAATTAATTTTCTATTTTCTATTTTCCTTTTTAATTAATTTTGTTTTCATTTGTAACACTTATAAAATACCAAAAAACCCCAAAAAAAAGTAAGTTTTTTTTTTCATTTTAAATCTTTAAAATTCTTTTATTCCACTTCACACACTCTACCTTTGCCCCGATTCCTCCCTAGCCCTTCTCATTCGTGCCCAAGGCGTTTCCTCTACTTAGACATCGGTGGTGTTCTTCTTTCAAATCCGGATCCGCTACCCTCGGATCGTGCCACAAGATCTTCGTCGTAGGCCGAGGCGAGGAGGTCGGTGCCGGTCAAGGTGTCGGGTATTTTGGGTTTTTTTTTGTGAAAAGGGTTTTATTTTATTTTTTTGGTGAAAATGAAGTTTTCAAATTTTAAAAGATTAAAAAGGAAAACATAAAAATAAAATTAGTTATTTAAATGAAATAAATGAAAATAATTTATTTATTGTTTTTTTGGTATTTTTAAGTGTTAAAATGTGTAAAAGAAAATAAAAAATATTAAAATGCCAAATAAAGAGTATTAAAATGCCTCGTGGCCACGCGCAGCTAACGGAATCTTGCTTGGGGTGGTTTTTTGTTAACGGAGCAAATCATACAGGTGGTCCAAAATAATATCCAAACATCCGGGTGGTTTAGCGAAATATGGCCTAGCCTATCATACGGGTACGTGGTTTTCGACAAATTTCCCTAATAGATTTGACTCTTTTCTTCAAAAATTGTTGAGGGATTGGGGTGGGGAGGGTGGGTTTGGGGCAAAATTGAAGAGGTTAGACCCCAAAACAAATTAATGTGCTATCAAGTCTATTTTGCCCATATAAAACCCTCCATCTCTTTCATTTTCTCTCTCTTCCTCTCTCTCTCTCTCTCTCTCTCTCTCTCTCTCTCTCTCTCTCTCTCTCTCTCTCTCTCTCTCTCTCTCTCTCTCTCTCTCTCTCTCCTTCTCCCTCTCCAAATCTCCCTCCATCTCCTCTCCTCCCTCTCTCCTTTCGATTTTATTTTTTCAGATTTACGCTTGTACGAGTCAGATCTGGACTCGTGTATGCCAGATCTAGACTCGTATGAGACAGATCTACGCTCCAACCACCTCGACGAGCCATTCCACCGCCGCCACCGCCCTCGTCGACGACTTCCGCCACCGTCGCCGTCGCTACCGCCGCCAGATTTGGTGAATTTCAGGTATTTTTTTCTTTTTCGACTCCTTTCGGTTCCATTTCATCCTCAATCTCCCTTTTTTTGTTTCGACCTAAATCTACTCAAATCTAGACTCATACGAGCCAGATCTAGGCTCCTACGAGCCAGATTTGGGCTCATTCGAGCTAGATCTAGCAAGATCTATGCTCCTACGAGCCAAATCTAGGCTTGTTCGAGCCATATCTAACAAGATCTAGGCTCGAACGAGCCTAGATCTAGGCTCCTACGAACTAGATCTAGGGTTGGGTTTTTGAGTTTTTGGGTTTTTTGGATGACAAGTTCATTTTTTGGGGTTTGGGATGATTTTATGATTTTGGGTAATGACAAGTGGTTTTTTTTATGAGTTTTGAGCAATTTAAGTTTGTTCTACGGATCTGACTGATGACAAGTTTTTTGTAAGGTTTTTGGGATGATTTTATGGGATTGGGTGATTACAAGTTGTTTTTAATAGGTTTTAGCGATGACAAGTTTGTTTTTTATGTGTTTTGGTGATTATAATTAAGTTTGTTTTACGAATCTGAGTGATGAAAAGTTTGTTTTAAGGGTTTTGGGATGATTTTGGGTGATGACAAGTTAGTTTTACGGATCTGACTGATGACAAGTTTTTTTTAAGGTTATTGGAATGATTTTATGGGACTGGGTGATGACTAGTTGTTTTTAATTGGTTTTAGCGATGACAAGTTTGTTTTTAATGTGTTTTGGTGAGGACAAGTTGTTTTACGGATCTGGGGGTGATGACAGGTTTGTTTTAAGGTTTTTTGGATGATTTTATTGGTTTTGGTATGTTTTTGGGTGATGACAAGTTTGTTTTACGAGTTGGGGTGATGACATGTTTTATTTTGTATTGATAAATTTGTATATATATTACTTATAATTACGGCCTATTAGCTCAAATGGTAGAGCAATGTGCTTGATGCACAATAATGTGGGTTCAAATCCCACATAGGTCAATTTCTTATATGAATGATGGATTTTATCTCAACTTGTCATCCGATGATGACAAGTTGAGTACGTGAATGATGGGTTTTACCTCAACTTGTCATCATATGACAAATTGAGGACGTGAATGATGAGTTTTATCTAAACTGATCATCACTGATGATAAGTTTTTTGTACGTGAACTAATGACAAGTTACTTGCCATCACTAATGACAAGGCGGTGAACACTGGTTAACGACTGGTCAACGCCGATAGTGGTAAGGGGTGTGGACGTCATCAATGGCATATGATGACGTCATCTTGTAAATATAAAAAAAGGTAGGGGCAAAATTGGAAAATAGACTCCAGGGGCTCTTTTTTTTTCCTTGTGGTCTATTTTGTTCAATATTTTCCCCTAATGGGTTAGAAGCCCATTTTCGTCAAAATTGTTGGATAAATTACACAAAACCACCCTTAAATTATCACACTTTTTAGAAAACCACCCGTATAAAAGAAGACATTCCACTTAACCACGCACGTCCTAAACTCGTTAACTCATTGTTAATTATATAAAGAAAGAGACATTTATGTCCTTATCGTTCTAGGATTGTAAGTCTGTAACACTATTCTTCCTTGTATGCTTCGTTCAGTTTAACTAAATTAATCAATTTTACGTACTAATTAAAATAATGAATTTGTTAAATTTGAAACTCATACTAACTAACTAATCGGAAAATGCAGCTGCCCAATGTAATATTGGTAATATCACTAGTTGAATCAAGGTTGGAAATAACATGCTAGAAAATGCAATTAAGTGTAAGAGTCTACCTAAGAATTAAGAAAACTAGAAGTCATGTCCCGTGCTACGCACGGGTTCAAAAATTATTTTTAAACTTTATTAATCAACTTTAATTAAAAAGTCTTTTACTTGGTTAATTATAATTAATTTACTTAATTGACCAAATTGGAGATTTAGTTCTTTTAATTTTCTTTTAAATTTTTAATTAGCTAATACTATAACACTCTCATAACTTTTCAATTGAATGACTATTTAATTAAAACTACTACTCAATATAGAAATCAAGTTCCTTTTAATCAATATTACCTATACATGTTATTTTTTGTAATTTAATAAATTAATAAGTGTGATAATTATTTAGCAAGGAAAATAAGAAGAAAAATACAAATGTTTATTCATGTTGTAAATTAATTTTAAAAAAGTTGCAAATAAAACTCCTAATGTGTACAAACAAATTTAAAAAAATGTTAAAACTCTAATAAAGATTAGTTATTTATTTCCATTATTATGCACATCTTGAAAATTTACATATTGATATATAACTACATACCGATATCAATTTTTTCAAGTACTCAAAATTCAATTTTTATTTTAGTTCTTTCCCATAACTTAGACTTTAATGAAGAAGTTGGTATCACATTCCGCGAGAATATAACCGTGAACATTTTATATGGTGATTCTTATATATAACAAATCGTAACAAATAATAATGATATAGTAGTATTCATGGACTTAATCTATTCGTGTAAACAATTTAAAATATTAATGGAATTGAAAATAAAATTATTGGGATACTGGATTTCAAAATGATTTTTTTTGAATGTTATTTTTCAAAAAAGATGTATAAAAAATTATTGCTTCATTGAGGCAAACATTTATGCTTAAAAAATAAACGTATAAAAAATGCTACTTTGGAGATTTGAACCTTGAACCTATGGTTTATAGGGGAAGGGTGTTACCGTTAGGCTAATGAGATTACTTGTTTGTAGTAGGCATATTGTTAATTATATAGGTAAGATTGCAACTAACACTAAATGGAGCATTTAATAGGGACACCACCCAACTTTTATATATACTAGAATTCATGACCCGTGCTACGCACGGGTGTTAAAAACTATTTTAAAGCTTTATTAATCAGCTTTAATTGAAAAATTGCATGAATGTGAAAAATGAACCAAGATATGATAATATAAAATCTGATAGATTATATTAAGTATAAAACAAATAAATATTCCATAAAAATTAAATCATTGAAAAATATAATTCACTTGCGAGAGAAACACTCCTTATTTGCATCCAAATGCAATTACATACATATGAAAGATATAGAAGTCTATAGGAAGCATATGAAAGATTAAAATAATATTGTTGGATATTCATAATATTTTTATATACATGAAAACTATAGAGGTTTAAAGGAAAAAAATACCCATATTTTATGATTTAGGGTATAAATACATTATGTGATTTTCGTTTAAAAAATACACATGATTTATGGTATTCACATATTTTGTGATTTACATTAAAGAAATACACATTAAAAAAATATGCAAACAACACAAAAATGTTGCTAGAGAGGTTTGAACCCCAAACCTTTGGGTAATTAAAGAAAGGGTTTACCACTATGCCATTGTGGTTTGTTTGATTATGATTGCATAGTATTTATTATATAGGGAGGATTGCAAAATAGACTAAATGGAGCATTTAATGGGGACAGCACCTAACTTTTATATATATATAGATATAGACTAGAATTCATGACTACTATTTTGAAACTTTATTAATCAACTTTAATTGAAAAATTGCATAAAATTGCATGAATGTAAAAAATAGACCAAGGTATGATAATATAAAATATAATAGATTATATTAAGTATAAAATAAATAAATATTCCATAAGAAATAAATCAATTGAAAATATAATTCACTTGCAAGAGAAGCACTCCTTATTTGCATCTAGTTGCAATTACGTACATATGAAAGATATAGAAAACTATAGAAAGCATATGAAAGATTTAAATAATATTTCAACCAAAAAAAAAGATTTAAATAATATTGTTGGCTATTCAAAATTTTTTTACATACATGAAAACTATAGAAGTTTAAAGAAAACATAACCATATTTTATGATTTAGGGTATAAATACATTTTGTGATTTTCGTTAAAAAAATACAAATATTTTATGATTTATGGTATTCACATATTTTGTTAAAAAAACATTCATATATACACATAATTCAACAAATATCCACATAACACGTTAAAAATACAAATATGTTATGATTTAGGGTATAAACATATTTTGTGATTTACGTTAAAAAATATAATTTATTGATTTATTTATATACTTAAATCATATATACAAATAATACAACAAATACACACAAAACACGTTTAAAAAACTTCACATAATATATGATTCAGGGTATAAATATATTTTGTGATTTACGTTTTAAAAAAATACCCATATTTTATGATTTATGGTATTAATATATTTTGTGATTTACGTTAAAAAAAATATACATTAAGAAAATATGCAAACTACACAAAAATGTTGGTAGAGAGGCTTGAACCCTAAACCTTTAGGTAATTAGAGGAAGGGTTTACCACTATGCTATTGTGGTTTGTTTGATTATGATTGCATTGTGTTTATTATATAGGGATGATTGCAACCAACACTTAATAAGAGCATTTAATGGGGACACCACCTAACTTTTATATATATATAGATATATAGACAATCTAGCTAGAGTTTATTTCAATTTTATGAAAAAGATCACTTATTTTTTTCAAAAAATAAAGAATGTTAAGGAAACAAATCTCATTTTTAATTAGTTAACCGAGAGTTAATGGTGTTAGGATGTGGTTGGTTAAGTGGAATATTTTCTTTTATATTGGTGGTTTATTGAAATTTAGTTGTTTGTGGGTGGTTTTTTGAAAAGTGTGATAATGTAGTGGTGATTTTGTATAATTTACCCTAAATAGTTTCGTATATAATAAATAAACGTTCAACACATTAAATTTCTCACCGCCTTTCATCGTTTTTCATGCATTGTTTTGCTTTTCATGCTCTGTTTTTTTCCCCTAAATCACACAACATCAACCCACTGTTAGCTAGGAGGCCCAGCAACAACTCCTACTTCCACGTCTTATCTACCGTTGTCGCTACAGATGATGTGATTCACACCTAACTCCATCATATACTGAAATTTAGAGGTACTTGTTTTTTTTTTTTTGGACCCAAAAGAAAAATAAAAAAAAGCTAAGCACCTAGGGCCTTGCTATCCTTTTGTTTGAAAGTATAATTTCTTACAAAAAGTATACTTTCATTCCCTTGAAATTGATGAAATCTAGTTGATTTTCAACGAAAGTATACTTTTTGTTTGAAAGTATACTTTTTGTTTGAAAGTATACTTTCAACAAAAGTGTAGCAAGGCCCTAATGGATTTGTGTTTATATAAGTACCCATCAAGAACTCTACCCATTTGCTTCTAATCAATACTTCCTCCGTTTAATTTTATTTGACGTTTTACAGCTTTGCACAAATATTAAGAAGCTTTTATTTTGACTAAATTACCCTACAGTTCTATTTGTTCTCAACGCCCGTTTACGGTTTTCTCTTCCCCTTTTTTTAAGCGGGCTCCAACACTTCTCTTATTCATTAAGGGTAAAAATGGAAAATTGGTGGACAAAATGATGTATAACGTCAATCAAATCTGAACAAAGGAAGAAGGCTATAACGTCAATTAATTTTAAATGGAGGGAGTAGTTTTCTTCCACATTTCATTTAAGCAATTTATTTTATTTGTATGTTTAGATGTAAATTAATGGTAGAAAAAAATAAGTGGGTATTTATAAGTACCCATAGATTGCTCCATTGGATTGAAAAAATAAATGAGTACTTGTGTATGTTATAAGAAGAAATAATAGTATAATAATAATTAGGAACTCTTTAAACACCCCTAAATAACAACACCATCACACATTCACACATGGTCTAAGTCCGCCGAAGAGGGTAGCTCAAATTTTATGTGTACTACGTTAAACATTTAGTGGTCTTTAATTTGGCACATATACAAAGTACAACACCCATGTTAAACTACATCATCTTGGGAGGATGATACTATCACCCAAATGTCATGACAACCCCAATAAAATAATATTAAGTGTAATTAAGTGGAGGAGAGTCCCAATAAAGGTGGTGTTTGTTTTACCTTTTCTTCTTTAAATACATATCCGAACGGTTTAAATACATATCCGAACGAAAACCGAACCTGTAGGTTCGGACGGGTCCCACATTAGCTTTGTGTTAAAATTGGACTGGGCCTTTGAATCGGGCCGATTTTTTAGCGGGCTTTTAATTTTTTTTGGGCCTGCCGATTGGGCCCAATAATTACTACATAATGCTCCATTTAAAGCTGAATTTTCTTTAACAAAGCCATAATAACTCCATTTGAACCGACCGTTGCTCCCCAAATCCTTTTGACCGACCGTTGTAAGCTCCCAAAAACACTGTTGTATTGCCTGAGCATAAGGATCAAAACTCAGCTAAGTGCAGGTAAGTATTTCGATTTTCTTTATGTATGAATAACAATTGCCGATTTTCTTACTGTAATTGTAATGAATCTGTAATTTTTTTTTTGGTGGTTTAGTTCGAATGGATTCGAAGAAACCCTTGATGTTTGATTTGAATTCGGATTTGAATGAGGATGAAGGTGGTGGTTATAATGAGGATGTATTCGAGGTGATGACCTTAGATGACGAGGATGATGATTTGGAAAATGATGAGACCAACAATGATTAAGTTCAAAACGTTGATAATGTTGAGGAAATTGTGAACGACGATCCACTTGAACCACCGAAGCAGGTTGATGAAGTTGAAACGGAAGAGGTGCATGAGCCAACTGTCGATATGGTGTTCGAATCGGCTGGAGATTTGTTTAAATTTCTTCATGACTATGGTCAGTTGAAGGGATTCCAGATCCGGATTCGAAGCTCGAAAAGGAGAAAGGAAACCGAGAGGGAAACCGAGGCAAATTCATCTCAACAAGATCCTTATTATGGGCTCATCAACTTCCGGATTGTTTGTACAAAAGAAGGTAAACTCCAATCACAATCTAAGAACCCTTCGAAGACACCATCAAGTGTTCAATGTAATTGCCCGTTTTCGGTGAATGCTCACGTGTGTGGGGATAATAACTCTTGGTATATCAAGTCACTAAAACTCAATCACAATCATGATCTTAATCCGGAAAACTCAAAGTTTCTGTCTAGATATAGACAAATCAGTGGAGGCAATCGGATAATATTGTTGGACAATGATAGGGCTGGTATTTCGGTGGCGAAGAATTTCAACTCTTTTGTAGCTCGGTACGGAGGCCACGATAAAGTCCCATTCTCCGAGAGGGATTGTCGCAATGCAATTAGCTTGGACAGAAGATTGAAACTCAAGAAGGGAGATTTTGCAGCGATGAGGGACTACTTCGAAACAATGATGACAAATTCCTCAGACTTCTTCAACAGTTTCGATACAACGGATGAAGGCGGATTGAAGAATGTATTTTGGTCTGATCGACGTGCTAGGGCTGCATACAAGCACTTTGGTGACATTATATCATTCGACGCCAAATATGTCAAAAACCGATATAGAATGCCGTTTGCTCCGTTCATCGGAGTCAACCACCACGGTCAATCAATAGTGCTAGGGGCTGCATTGTTGGGAAGCGAAGATGTCGCTAACTACATATGGTTGTTCAAAACGTGGCTCACATGTATGCATAACAAAGCACCACAGGGCATTATAACGGATCAATGCAAAGCCATGGGTAAGTTGTCTAACCATATTCTGTTTATAAGCTTTGTTAGACTTGTTATTTACTCCCTCCGCTCAAGTATATACGTCGTTTAAGCTCTCTCTCCTTGTTAAAATACTTTTGACTTAGAAAATCTTAGGTTGTTATTCATAGGATATCTTGTGTAATCTTATTAACGTATGGATCGGAAGAGAGTATTTATACATGAGCACATCATCGCAAAAGAACCCTAGTACATATCTCTAAGATAATTTATTTTTTGAGCAACTCTAAGATAATTATACATAAGGGAAAGATAGATACTTTCCTAAAATAAGATAATAACAATAACATATTATGGAGCGATTGTGACCATATAAATGTCTTTGGCCGAATTTATATATATCTTACCTAGGATGAGATTATTATATCCTAAATATAAACATAATGAAAATCTCACATGTACGTCAATTATCTTTATGTTTGCATTCAGAGAACGCTATCCTTGAGGTGTTTCCAAACACAACACACAGGTGGTGTTTATGGCACGTTATGAGGAATGCAAAGAAACACATGGAGAAACTCAATGACGCTGCACCATGGGATGACATCGCAACTGGAATGCACAAGGTGTTGCATTTCTCATACTCAGTGGACGAATTTGAGACGAAATGGGAGCAATGGATATCTGAGTGTGGACTTGAAAGAAGCACCTGGTGTAGTTTCATGTACCAATCCAGAACAAAGTGGGTGCCAATCTACTTCAAAAGTGATTTCTGGGCTGGAATGTCTACTACACAAAAGAGTGAGGGCATGAATTATTTCTTCAAAGGGTTTGTTAATGCAACACATCCCTACAAGAGTTTATCAAGCAATATGGAACTGCAATGGCCAAGCGTGCAATGGCCGAGGATAAGGACCAATTTGATTCGGTAAACAAGCCTTATCTATGTGCCACAAAGCATGTGTTTGAGTCTCCCTTCCAAATGCTCTATACAAGCAAGAAGTTCAGACAATTCCAAGCAGAAGTCAAGAATTTGACACATACTAATTCAGACAAGGTGGAAGTGATTGGCAAAATCAGAGTTCATGATATTGTCGTGAGGTGGTGGTCTGGTGAGGTACATAAAAGCAGGACATTTAAGGTGTATTATGATCCAGAAAATCACGACGTTAGGTGCGCTTGTCAAATGTTCGAGTTCACTGGAATTATGTGTTGCCACACATTGGCTGTATACAATATGGAGGCAGCCAGGCTGGTCCCTCAAAAGTACATCCTCGATCGTTGGAGGAAGGACTTGCCAAGAGAGCACATGAAGATTAGGGTTCCATACTACACTCTAGACTCCTTCAAGCCGAAAGAGATGGAGAGGTATGAGTCAATGAAGTCAGACTTTGAGGCCATTGCTACTCTCTCGATGACAAACGAGGAGATGTTTTCTGTGGTCAAGGGAGCATTGAAAGATTTGAGAACAAAAGTCTAGGCCATATCTGAACGTCTTGTCCTACCTTATCACTCGCTTGCTCAAACAAGGAGAGTTTATGGGCGTGGACGACGTTCCGATAAAAATGTGGTGAACGACACTGGCAATGCATCTCCTGCATCCAACAGAGGTGAGCCCGTGCATGATCCAACCGATAAAAGGGGCAAGGGCCGACTGGCTACTCGTCGAAAAGGACATGGAAATGACAAACCTGGCTATTGGAATCATCGCAAAGGTTCTCAGCCACAACAAGTGCAAAGCCCATACCACATGACACCACCACAACAAGTGCCATTCCAATACATATTACCACCATTTCAAGTTGTCCATCATGGAGGACCAAGTAATCCACGTCCACCTCTTTACCACACATATCAACAGAATTAATGTAACGTTTTGCTCGACTTTTATTGTGAGTCGTACGCGTTTTGGACAAGTACACTTCTTTTGTGTTTTCATTGTGTCAGCTCAACTATTTAGTAAGTGAATTGTTGCGGATTTAGTTTGCTTTGGCATTGTAGCCTAAGTTGTTTTGGAGGACAAGTTGATCACATAATGTAGTTCATTATGAAATTTTTATAATGGACTTATAATGAAGGTTAGGCCTAAGTAATAAGTAATGCTTAATGTGGCTCATCATGTGTTGCAAGCCTATTAAGAAATGTTGTAGAGCTATATGGAAAAAGAGCTATAAAGCTCTTAGTAAGTTCTTGGAGGGAAGAGAGATTGGAGATGATGTATATAGCTATCTTTGCTAGCATTTTTTTTGGTAGATATCTTTGCTACCATTTTTTGTAACAACCCCTTTTTTATAATACAATTAACCCTTTTATTCAAAAAAAAGCAGAGTAATGCTTAAAGGGTGGTATTGCCATATAGTGTATATCAGTCACGATTAGGGTTAGCTAGGGTTATGGTTAGGATTTAACTTAGAAAGAGATTGTATCGTATTTTAAATTCATTTGTGCAAGCTAATAATTTATAAATTCGACCAAAACAAAGATGACAGGAGTTTAAGTAAAAAATAAAATCGGATATTCTATAGGATTAGGGTTAGGATTTAACTTCAAAGAGATTTATAAACATTTTTTAAAGTGATATGTCAAATATAAAATAATACGTAATAATGAAAATCAACTTAAAAGCAATTTTTGAGCAACTACGTAATTGTTTTTTATTGTTGAACAAGTCTTGAGCATGTATTGTTGAGCAAGTCTTCATCCATATCTTTTTCCTTTTTATTTTTTTTTGGGAGTAATTGAGAGTGGTACTTGATTATAGAAGTTTGGTTGATTAATTAGCTTTAGGGGATTAATTGTGTGGATACATCATATATTAATCAACTTTCAACCATTTACATATTACATCATTTAATTAATTAATTAATTAGGTGGTTCGATTTATAGTAAATATTATATGTGTGCATAAATATTGCAACCCAAAACAAATGCATGAATAAATATTAGATCCATGGTTAGGGAAAGCTGTAATTGATTAGTAGTAGTAGAATAGGATTACAAAAGATTACAGATTTATAATCTATAATAGTAGTAGAATAGGAGTACAAAAGATTACAGATTTATAATATGTAATTAGCCCGCCGAAAAAAAAAAAACAAGAACATGAAGAACAAGAAAGTGCATGCACTGAAACTACAAAAACACAAACACAAAAGCATAAATATTAAGATTAAGCTTTCCCTTGCGCCAGTGTCGTGCATGACCTACTCCTCCAGGTCAATGATTTCGTTTTCTTCCACCACATCATCCGCCTTCTTCGTCTTCTTACGGGCGCAGACCCTCTTGGTGGTCTTGGTTGCACTCGTAGGAGTGTTGGTCGGGGTCGTGGTGCCCTCAGTGGAGAATGGGATCGGCCGTTTGGGCGTGGTATTTGCCGAGCAGATGCTCTGCTCGGTAGAAAATATCATTATAAGATCCACCAAGGGTGGATCCTCAACCAACACTCCCCTCACGACCGCACCCATCCCTTTCTCAAGGGCACGGGTGAAAAACAGCCTTGCCTGGACGGAAACGTCGTTGGCCGTGAGTTGAGCTTTTTCATACATCTTCATGAGCCCCGTCTCCGACACCGGCGTTGTTGCCACGCTTTCCACTTCGAACTTGGTAAGGGGAGTTCTGGGGCTTTTTGACATTTGGGACATTTTTGTAGAGAAGAGAAGGTTTTTGTAGATAAGAAAATGGTTTTTGTAGATAAGAGCAGGAGAAGTGAAGGAGAAGTGAAGGAGAAGTGAAGAAGAAGTGAAGCTAGAGGTTATTATTTATAGATGAGGTTTAGTGGTGTTTAGAGATGTTTAGGGTTTGGACATGATACAATTTTATCTTTATTTGGCTCTTATTTAATGTAAGCAACATGAATACCCTCACAAATGTCAAAACACTTGCATGAATAGGAACATTAGCATAACAAAAAAAAGTGTTGTACGAAATTACTTAACATAAATCGATCAATGTTAAATCGATTATGTTAGGTTAAATGGAGTTATGCTATGACAAGACCTAAGTTTTTTTATTTTGTTTGTATACAAGTCCTAAGTTTTTTTATTTTGTTTGTAGACAATACCTAAGTTTTTTATTTTTTTTGGTTTAAATGTTTAGGGCTTTAACTTTTCATATTGTGCCTATGATCTATATATAACATATGTACATTTTCCATTTAAAATAATGCTAGTTTAAAGTTTGGAGGTGCCAAGTTAATTATATTTAGGGTACGTTTAGGGTTTTAGATACAAGACAATCCATTAAAGTCATTAGCATTCCAACCATTATATTTATGATTTACTTTAATGTTTAATTTTTTTACCGATTGGAATTCGTAATCATGATGAGCATCTATGCATAGGGTGTGAAGGTAACGAGGAGGCTTTTGAAAAGTAATCTAGGGAAAATTTAATCTTGGATTAATATGGTTAATATTTTCATGTTTTATTTAGATATTACAAATTGTAGGCGAAAAAAAATGAGATTAATAAGATTACATGCTCTTTTTTTTATCGGATATATTAGGGTACATGTTATTTACAAATGTTTTTTTTATCCTTAATTGTAGAAATGTTAGGTTAGATGGATTTATGTTAGCAAGTGGATGTTGTGGTAACACCGAAGTTATTGTTATGGATGGAGACTGTAACACCCCGATTTCACAAGCAGAAGGGTATTACCGCCAACAACCTCGGATTTCACGGTCCGAAGCCGTTTAAGGCTTGAGTATCGTAACACGTGAAATATCAAAACCAAATCATATTTTATAACAAAAGCTGGATTCGGTTACAAAGGCTCATGCGCCTTAAGTTGTTTAGTAATACAAGAGTAAGGAGTTTGCAGCGGAATATACAAGTCTCGGATAGAGACGAAAGCGAGTGGAAACCATAAAGTAGACAAAATATTTGAAGACGTCTTGCTTCCTTCTTTCCTTCCTTCCATCATAGGTCTTCGGTTACTCCTGGATGGCCTTCCCTTTCCTATCTGATATCCCCATAAAAGCAAGGAATACCAGCCAACAAAGTTGGGAAAGAAAGAAGGGATGTTAGTCTAACACGAGACTAAACAAGTGGGAGAGTAATGTTTCGGTTCTGAGAAAGGTCGGACATAACGGCAATCCTTAGCCATATGATGACTCGTAGGTGCACGTTAGTCGAGGTTCATCATGACGAAACAGCAGTCTGAACGAGAGGTTTAAGTGTTTGGCATGGTGTACGAAGGGTAATGAGAGAAGATAGAACTTCCTCGGGAATAGGACGTTATTAGAAGATAACGCCTAGGAAAGGAAATGTGTTTATCGATTCGTTGGGAACTTAAACATTTGAGATTTTGAAAAGCATCCAACATATATCGAATCGTATCAACCTCATCATAACTCGACGATGCCGACAGGGAGGTGGCCACAAGGACGCTTATACACCTGAACCCATCTTGCCATTTTATAGGCATTTTAACAACTCGAGTTATGCATTCAGATTGGATAGGCGATTGTCAATAATGTGGACCCGGAATGATTTTGCAAGTTGTACTAATCACCCCGTGTTCATTGATTACTATGCACGAAGCACTAATCTTTCATTAGTTATAAATCAAAGCACTTCACTTAGTGACTTTTAGAGATAGGCAAGCCCTAATGAGGGACGAGCCAAAGTAAGGAACATAGTCCTCAACACTTTGCAAGAGTGTTAGCCTCTCTATTCGGAGAAAGGCAGAGTCATGACCCAGTATCAGGAGCCGATAGCTAAATATACCTCCTAATACGTTATAAAGAGATAGCGGATCACTAAACCGACAATCCCTATCTTAAGCTAATCTAGAGCAAAGTCTCGAAAAGAGACTTGAAACAATCAAAAGCCACACATCATCGGAGACCTAAGTCTAAGTCTAGCATTCGATAATAATACTAAACAATGGTCATTATCTCTAAGCATAATAATCCTAATCAAATTATTAGCAAACAAGTTTGTTCCCAACGATTATTGTGATAACGGAAAGCAATTTCACGATTATCGAGTAAGGAAACGAAGAACCATCCACTTGCCTTAAGACGTTCTTAAAAACGTTAATCGAGGCGTGAAGTCGAGGCTAGCAAGGCCCTAGACAAGGCCTAAGACAAGGCAAGAGGCAAGGCAAAGGCAAGGCACGGCCCGAGCAACGGCTAGGCAACGGCCCGGGACGAAATGTAAGCTAGGACACTGGCGGCGGGCGCTGCCCCCTTGGTGGCGGTCGCTGCCCCTGGCGGCGGTCGCTGCCCCTGTTGGCGGCGGTCGCTGCCTACTGCAGTGACGACGGTGTGACTTTGCAAGCTTCTTCCGATCAACTCCGGCCACCTTTCGACGAGCTTTTGCCAACAGTAGAAAGAAGAGCACTTGAACTTTACAGAGGGAGAGATTTCGGAGGGAGAGAGGAGAGATTTGTGTGAGGAATTGCGTCCAACTTCCACCCCTATTTATAGTGTTCAACTCCCTAATAATCCAAACAAAGGAGTTGACAAAAACGCCTAATAATCCAAGAAGGGGGGGTTGACAAAACCTTGGATGACAGTGCCCAAAAGGTCTTAGGATAGACCTCCAAACCAAACTACAACAGCTCCCAAAACCCCGGCGCCCACAAGAAAAACGTCCCGTCGGGCCACTTGCATCTGCAGCAAGGCGGCGGTCGCTGCCTTCAGGGGACTGGACAGCGTTTTGGTAGAATTGGCATAACTTTTAGGATACTTATCGGAATTGCCTCAAATTTTGAGGGATGAAACTAGACTCCTTTATCTACCATTAGGCTTTGGAATTACTCAATTCCGATCTCTAATGAAGGTTTTATGAATTTTTTGAAGTCAAGGTATCCGTTTAGCGTTATCCAACGCTATTCAGTTAATCGGGTGACCATTGCCCTTTCTCTTGTCATTCCAAAGACAAAATTGATTCATAAAACTAAGGAGAATTTCATGTTCCATTTTATAAACTTTGCGGATATTACAGAGACAATACATTTAAGGTAAATAGCAATCCAACTACTAACTTTTTCCAATTACTTTGATTTTCTTGGTTTAAGAAATTTGTAATCATTTCACTTTTAAAGGCGTTTGAAGGAAATGAGGAGGTTACCAATTACTTAATATATATGAAGAAAGGTTCAAATTACTTAATATATGAATTATTTAATATATGAAGTTAGACATTTAATTAACTAAAAACACACCAGACGGATGATTAAAAAGGGAAATAAAAAAACATATTATGAGTTCACTTTGGATTTGAATAATTTTGTTTGTAAGATTTGGAGGAAGTATAAAAACCATATTATGAGTTCACTTTGGAATTGAATAATTTTGTTTGGAAGATTTTGAGGAAGTATAACGTAGCTTTGTTTGCTATCTTTTTATTTTGGTCGAAACTTTTGTTTTATATTATAAGAATTGAATAATTTTGTTTGGACGATTTGGAGGAACATTATGAGCAAGTTTTGTTTGCTATCTTTTTATGTTGGTCACTAGTTTTTTCACTACTATTTATAAGGATTGACACAATTGTATAAGGATAGAGTTAGACAAATCTATTGGAATAAATGGAAGCAAAACATATGAACATGAAATAAAGGGTGTAAGCAGAACATATATACTAACATGACAAAATAACGACCTTAAACATGGTGCCATTCATTTGGCACCAAAGGGTTCATAAGTTTGATCATAAAACCGATCATTCACGTCCAACAAAAGTTTGATCCTAACACCAACACCACAACATCTGATCAACAAAACAACCACCACAACATCTGATGTCCAACAACATGTTGCATGCCAACAACATAAACCACAACATCTGATCAAGAAAAAAAAACATAAACCACAACACTAAAAACAGTTTTCACGTCCAGCCACTAACAACTACCAAGTACCATCAACAAAGACCCGCCCCACCAACCAACAACCTTCCTTCCGTCAAAGACAAGTTGTACAAAAGTCACCACCAAACCCTTATGGGTACACAGACCGGCCTACATTAGCATAAAGGAACCAGGCATTATAGTTATATTCATCCTTAATTAAGGAATGTAATGTTTGACTAGGGTTTACCTTTCAATCTCCATATCGTACCGCTGTCGTTGCTGATCTTTAAGGATGAAAGTGAGGCGAGTCCCAACTTCCAGATTGTTGACGATCTGGAACCTCTGCCAGCCATTTACGAGCTCGACCCGGCATTCCCTGTGTTTCTCAAACTTGTATTCCACAATGAACTCCCGTGGTCCTCTTGGCCTTATAGTGCGGAGCGTCATGGTTTGAATGTTGGAGGTGCCGCGAGGAATGTACTCCCTCGCAAACGCCGCAGGAACCCGCTGCAACAAGAAGTAGGATGTGAGCGACATCAAAACCATACTTAGAATACAACATAGTGCTACATAGGTATGCAGAATATGATTCCTTACCACACCATTGTTGGTTCCAATGTTGCGCTTCTTGACTTCCACCGTGAAATGCGGCTCGGTCGGTTCCGATGTTTCGAAAGAATGCTCAACGACTTGTCCTTTTGAATCCTCCTTCTCCTCCTCAGAAGAATCATCCAGCTGAATGACATCAACATTGTTTTGGGGCTCCAATACCTCAACCGAGTCTTCATTAGCTTCATCCTCCTCCTCTTCATCGGACTCTTCATCTGGAAATTCATCATCCTCCTCTTCATCGGACTCTTCATCTTCGGGATCCTCTTCATCCTCTGATTCTTCACGGCGACAATCAGAGCCCCAGTGGCCGGGCATGTCCATGGAATCTTCGCTGAAATATAGGTTGTCATTCGGTCCGAAGAGAGGTTTGGAGTCCGAATCTCCATAAAATCGGCCATCCACACTCCCGTCACTCCTGTTTGAAGATGAACCTGTGATTTAAACAAATTTCACATTAGTTGAATGTGTCACCCTAAGAGAAATCAGTAATGGTGATCGAAAACTTAAGCACTTACCATCATCACTGCCGGCCATCATGCTCTCCCATGAAGTTGTCCTCATGTTTCCTGTGATTTAAACCACAATTACAATCACAAACCACAAATCCCTAAACCACAAATACAAGCACATACCACAAATACAAGCACAAAGCAAATACAAGCACAATTTCCTAGCCCTAAACCACAAATCCTGGTTTCAAACAGAGCCCAAATCCATTAGATCTCAAACTGAATAACAAACCATATTTTAGGCCTTTGAAATCACGTGATCACAAACCACAAATCCCTAAACCAAATCCCTAATTTCCTATCTTACTAAACCACAAATACAAGTACAAAGCAATCACAATCGTTTTCCAAGAATAGTCATCAAACAGAGTCATAAACCCTTAAACCTACGAAATCCTAGCCCTAAACCACAAATCCCAGTTTCAAACAGATCCCAAATCCATTAGATCTAAAACTGAATAACAAACCATATTTTAGGCCTTTGAAATCACGTGTAGCATGTAATCCCGTGTTATGAGGACTTCGAGTTTGGATTAAGAAATAATACTCACCTTTGGGTTGAAGTGGATGGTAACTCGGCGATGGGCGATAGCTTCCTCAAAACTTCTTCTTCCCTTTTTCTCTGGAGCTTTCAAGAGGGCATTGAATTTACTGAAATGTGAAGTGAAGGGAGAAGAGGGAAGATTATACTTTTTTAATTTTTTTTTATCTGCTAGGACTAAAGGAGCAGTTGGCAATTTGGAATCCCTCTTTATTCTTCATGTTCATAATTAACGTCCACGTTATGGTTGACAATTAATATGTTGGTTTAGTAATTTTTTTGTTGGTAAGTCCTAACTTTATAAGAAATACAATATGGTGTTACGTCAAAATAAATTTATAAATGAATATATTTACATAAATACAATCCAAAGTAAGTCAAAGTGACTAATAAGGTTAATAAAATAATTATAATGTTGATTTACAAAAGAAATTTTTTAGCAAAAGAATTAAATTTATAAATGAATATATTTACATAATGTTGATTTACAAAAGAAATTTCTTAGCAATTAGGTGAAAAAGATAGACAATAGGTGAAAAAGATAGAAATTACATAAGACTTATCATGGAGTCATTCATTCAAACACTAGTGTATATATAGATACTCATGCTTTCTATTAATTGAATTGTATAGTATGAGGTGGATTAGTAAAGAGGTCGATTGATCGATTCATTGTTGCAACCGTCTATTCATATGTTAAGCCGAGGATGCACTATAATCACTACATTAATATGCATGTTCGTTAACAAGATCGTCCGACTATTCATATGTGAACCAAGCTCGAGCTCGATGATCACTTAAACAAACCGAGCCCAAACAAAATTTTGAGCTCGATCGAGTTCGAGCTCGTCTATTTTTGTATTGTGTGTCCTATGGACCGATAATAAGCATACCAAAAATAGAAACTAAAACCCTAATAAGGATAGAGTGAACCCATCACATAAAAGATTACAAAAGGTTCGGATTGAGTGCGGGTTTGGGTCAATCGGGTTATAGGTCAATTATGGTCGGGTCTTTATAGGTTATCGTGCGGGCTCGGGTCGACCTAACAGGTTAAGATTACAAAATGTTATTTATTATATATTTTTATAATAATAACTAGATTTACGGTTTGTGAACCAAGCTCGAGCTCGATGATCACTTAAACGAACCGAGCCCAAACAAAATATTGAGCTCGATCGAGTTCGAGCTCGTCTATTTTTGTATTGTGTGTCCTAAGGACCCATAATAAGCATACCAAAAATAGAAACTAAAACCCTAATAAGGATATAGTGAACCCATCACATAAAAGATTACAAAAGGTTCGGATTGAGTGCGGGTTTGGGTCAATCGGGTTATAGGTCAATTATGGTCGGGTCTTTACAGGTTATCGTGCGGGCTCGGATCGACCTAACAGGTTAAGATTACAAAATGTTATTTATTATAGATTTTTATAATAATAACAACATTTACGGTTTGTGAACCAAGCTCGAGCTCGATGATCACTTAAACGAACCGAGCCCATACAAAATATTGAGCTCGATCGAGTTCGAGCTCGAATTCGAGATCGTCTATTTTTATCCGATTTATAAATAAAAGGGTACAAATCACCATGCATGTCCTTTTTTTTTCACTCACCATATAAAAACGTAAAAATCACCATGCATATGATTTTGACCTTTGCATGTGAAAATCACCATGCATGGCCGAATTATAAAAAAGGTAAAAATCACCCTTTTAAGTAATTGTATATCACGATTTGTCTTTGTATTGTTTAAGTTGTTTTATTAAAAACATAAGACATGCATTTGGACATAAGTCATATTTTACTATATAATCAATACATCAACACCAATGACATATTTGTAAGGTGTGAATCTCCATGTCCTTTTTTTTTCTCTCACCATATACTAAAACTTTTGTTCAAGAATTAATTAATTGTATATCAACGTATTTTTGTATTTTTTTTTGCTGAGCGTATATTTTTTTTACTTGTTTGTGTTTGGATTGTTTAAGCCTTGTTTTATTAAAACCATAGGACTATTTTTAATGTTTTTGTCGGACCTCAACTACAATTTTGTGATTAGCTAATATAAAGACAAAAGAAAAAAACAAATGCACTTACAATAGAAGAAATCTTACTGCAACTGTCATCATTAACGGGCGGCCCAATGTCAAAACCAAAACCTCCAATTTCGCCTAACAATGTAGATGTAATCATTAACTCTATAAAAGGCGTTTGTTGTAGTATTTGGTTTCTTTAATTTCGGCTATAAGCATGGAAACATTTAGAATTTCTATTAATTTTTAATTACCAAACTTCTCAATGTTCATGCACTTACCAATACTTGAATATTTATTTTGAGCAAAACTTTTGAATTAAGATAGCCCAAATTTGAATTACCAAACTTTTCACCAAAATTTGAATTACCCAAATTTGAATTAAATTGCCCAAATTACTTTACCAAAATTTGAACTTGTTAATTACCCAAATTTGAGTATCATACGTGTGCAAGCTTTGCCCAATTCACAAGTCATGCATTAATTACAGCCGGTTTCCAAAACAACTATGATTGTAGGTGTAATCATCACTCCACTAGTGCTACTATATTTTGTGTTTTCTTTTGTAATTGTTTTTGTACCACAAGTAGTACAACTTAAACTTAAGCTATTATAAATCCTAAGTTTGTACTCGGGTGTTTTACAATAACAAATGCATTGAATTTTGACCTAAGAATTTATAATTTCATATAGTGTATGTAACAAATGCATTTAATTTTGACCTAAGAATCCATATCCAAAACCACCATTGATGGATCGTAAGTCTGTTAGAATGGGCGTCCTTAACTGGGTTAAGGGCGCCCTTAAGTGCAGCGGAAAAAGACTTAACAGGAAAACAGAATGCGATAATGGACACGAGTATTTATAGAGGAACCCCTCTAAGACCAACTAGTCTTATGGGTAAACCTCTACATCCGCTTGGAGGATTTTCAGTAGCCGTCCTTCTCTTATTAAGAGAGAGTCCTTACAACTTAGGCGAGTCGTTACACTTCACTGAGCTAAGAGTCCGTCCTTAGTCTCACTAGTAACACTCCTTTCCGCCTAACAAGTAACCTAACACTCTTAGCTATAAGGAAGCTATTACTCACGTCTCTCACGGTCCGTTGTGAGAGACAAACTACAACTCTAACTATTTTGTGGTTTGATTTGGATTTGATTTGGTTGGACTTTCTTTCTCTTGCTTCAAGCTCACTTGGTCTCCTTGTTCTTCGTTCTTGAACTTGAATGCTTCGGGAGAGCTTGAGAGAAAGTCTGAAAAGTCCACACCGCTATGCATACCCCTTGGAGGGTATTTATAGCGGAAGTGGTTCTTGTCCTCTAGCGTCCTCTGAGACTTGGCAGGATCCTTGATCTTTGATCAACGGTGCGATGTGCATCTTGAGGAAGTCAACTTTGTTGAAGCTTGTGAAGCCTCCGCGTGGATAGGGGACCATTGCTGATGTCGTGCCTTTTAGTTAGTTTTCTTAGGTGGTTTTCTAGTTTGTTTTGCATATTTTCCTATGTGTTTGTGTGCTTTGCATAAGATTTCACCTCTCTTCCGAGAGTTGGAGTCGTTTGTGTGTTGTTTCATGTTGTGTAGGTGTTTGGAGCCGTTTGGAGGAGTTTTTCTTGCATTTTCGGAGCTTTCTAGGAACCGTTAGTTCTCAAGAGTCAAGTCGTCAAAGAGTCAAGATCCAAAGTCGCAACCAAGTGAGCCTCAAAGGAGTCAAGAACTCAAGGAATCCAAGGAGAAAGAGTGGAGAAACGCCACGCAAAAGCCCAACCATTTGAAGCAAGACCGAAGCAAACCGAGAAAAGATCATGTTCTGCTATAGGTCGGCGCCGACCCCCATATGGTCGGCTGCGACCCCTCTCAGCACCCGAAGAAAATCCGTGCGCTGCAAGTAACACTTTTGGGCGGGATTTTCGAAACCCGAAAAAGGCAGGCGGCTGTGGCAGTGCTATGGCAGAGTTGTAGCAGACTTGTGGCAGGGAGGAAGCTTCCTTCTATTTGCTTTTGTGGGCTTCTTCATAAGACCCATTTTGTCTCACTTTCTAGGTAGCTTTTCCAAGGAGGGAAAAGGCTCAAGGGTGAAAAGGGGAGAGAGAAGAGAGTGTTGACTGAGGGTAGGAGAAGAAGAAGAACGTGAAGAAGAAGAGGAAGAGTGTGGGTTTGAGAGAGAGATTGCTTGTAAAGGGAAGTGGTAGAGAAGGAAGCTTGTTTTAGTTGATGTTCTAGGAAGAAGAAGACATTGGGGTGTGAAGAAACTTGTGGGTTTGCTAAAGTGTGTAAGTTTGGATCTCTTTGATTTATTGAAGTCGTTTGTTTGTGATGAGGTCTTGCTCTTCTTTAGTGTCGTTTGTGTGTATGATCATGTGTGAGTAGTTAGCTTGCTAGGGTTGGGGTGAAACCCACCATGAAAGTGCATTCATGACCTTGATATTTGGATCCATGCTTAATTTGAAATCTCTGCCCATAAATCCCTCTTGTGTGCTTAAAACCCTTGAAGAAGGGGGAATGTTCTTGTTTGCAAACTAATTGCAAGATTATGTTGTGAATGTGGACTATCCGGGTTAGATGAAAGTCGAACCCTCCGAAGAATAAGTCGGATTGCATGTTAATCCTTTCATGTAAATGGAGGCTCTTGATGTGTTCTTTTGTGATGAAAGTCACCCATGAGGTTTCAAGTTAAGTTGGTTCTTTATCATTGTTTGAATGTAAGCTTGTGGTGTGGTGAATCCCCTCCCCTAGTTGTTTTTCCCTGATTTTACAAAACCAATCTTCGTGCCCAGAAAAAGGTCGGCCGCGACCAGTTGCAGGGTCGGCCGCGACCTCCTCTGTAGTGTTTTCCGTGTGTTTTGTTGTGTTCAGTTGTGGGTCGGCATCGACCTCCCTAGGGTCGGCCTCGACCTATTCCTGAGACATGTGTTTTGCATTTGTTTGCTTGATTTGCCTTGCTTTGTTTCTCTTTTGCTTTTGAAGTGTGATTGCTAGACTATAGAACTACTAACTCCCGTGGACGATCCTGACTTCGCTATACTCAGCGGGGTCTTGACAAATTTATTTGTGAAGGTATACCCTCTCAACAAATTGGCGCCGTTGCCGGGGAGTTAGTTTAAGTTTCCAAGTCTAGCTTTCTTTTGGGTGAGGGACTATCCCGAACCCCTATTTTGTTACTAATCCGTTTCTCTAGTGTTTTGTACGCAGGTGTATGCCCTCTAGTTCTCGGAGGGTGATTGACCATTTCCCCTTTGATCCCGAAATAGAGAGAACTCTTCGTCGAAGACTAAGAGAACGAAAAGCAAATGGCCGACGCTAAGGCTCTTGCTCATCAAATGGCCGAACTTCGAGCTCAAATGGAGCGAGATGCTCAAGCCGCAGCTGCGCGGCAAGAAAGAGATGAGGCTGGCCGCCTCCGAGAACAACTTGATGCTATTCCGAGGAACGCTAAGCAATACATGCATCCTGAGCTTAGAGTTCCCGAGTCCGCTATTGTACTCCCGGTGATTGAGAGCGCTTTTGAGATCAAGTCCCACTTCATCACTCTTATCAAAAGATCTCAATATGAAGGCAAGCCCACCGAATGCCCCATGGAACACATCAAGAACTTCACTGATCTTTGTGACACTATTGCCGCCGATGGTGTCTCACTTGAGTATGTTCTCCTCAAGGCGTTCAAGTGGTCTTTGTGTGGGAAAGCTCTTCATTGGCTCGAAAGTTTGCCCGCTAGATCCATCACTACATGGAAGGCTTTGCACGACTTGTTCATGACGAAGTTCTTTCCACCGGCCAAAACCACCGAGCTAAGGAAGCGCATCACCTCCTACCATCAACTTCCCAACGAGACATTTGTTGAAACTTGGGAGAGATTCAAGGAGCTTCTTCGGCAATGTCCAACCCATGGACAACCTCCTTATGTTCTTCAAGCGATATTCTTTCAAGGGATAAATGCCGCAACAAAAGACCGCATCAACCTCCACACCGATTGCGGTTTCATTGAGATGGATCCCGATGAGGCATGGGGTCTCATGGACAAACTCACCAACTATGATGCCATGTACAGGACCCAACAAGCCGTCCGGATTCCACCAAGAAAGCTCTATAATCCTAACAGTGAGCCAATTGATCAAGATGTGAAGTTTCAATTTATGCAAGATGAGATCAACAAGCTCAAGAAGCAAGTGAGATACTTCAAGTCCGCCAGCCCACCATGTCAAGAGTGCGGTTCTCAATCTCACACCGCCGCCTCTTGTTCTAATGTGGAGCAAGTCCGGGCCGCCGAGGCTTATGCGGAGGCAAACTATATGCGAGGACCCTACCGAGGCCAAAACAATGTTTATGCGGGGAGGAACAACAACTATCCTCAATGGAATAACCATGGCCAAGGTCAAGGTTATCCACCTCCCCCGCAAGAACAAAGGGGCCCTCCTTATAGACCTCCCGGTTATCAAGCGGAGCCATCATGGGTCCAAGAGTTGCAAGAAGGATTGATGCAAGGGGTGAGAACCGAGCTCACCACTCAGTTGAAAGGAGTCCACACGAGATTGGGAGATCTTGACACATGGAGAAAGAACGTTGACTCCCAACTTAGAGATCTCGCAGCTCAAATCCCAAGACCTCAAGGGCGCTTACCGGGCCACCCCGATGAGAACCCAAGAGGACATATTGCCGCCGTTCATCTAAGAAGCGGAAAGAAGTTGCCGGACCGAGTTGTAAGTGAAGAGCCGACAGAAAAAGAGGACGAAACCCCTCTGGAACAGGTCGTGGCCGACCCACCCTTGGTCTCCACCGACCCTGTCCCTGCTACAGAGGAGATCGCAGCCGACCACCCCCAGGTCGCCGCCGACCCTCCTCAGAGAATCCCGATTTCCGTCCCCTTACCTCCGACAACGAAGGTACTTCCCTACCCATCCAAAAGGGGTAATGATTTCACGGAGGGAAAGTTCAAACACTTTGTGAAGGTTCTCCAAGGCCTCAACATCACCATTCCCTTTGCCGAAGCGTTGAACGAGATGCCCGCCTACACCAAATTTCTTAAAGAAATCTTGTCAAAGAAGCGGTCGATGTCCGAATTGACCAATGAAGTGCGGTCCATAGAGCTGCCGGAAAAACTTGGTGATCCGGGTAAGTTTGCTATTACCATTGGCATAGGTGCACACCGATTCAAAGCTCTATGTGATCTTGGTGCAAGTGCTAGCCTTCTCCCTCTTTCTATATGGTCCAAGACCAACATGGGTCCTTTGGTCCCGGTAAACATGAGGCTCTATATGGCGGATGGCTCTTGTGTGCAACCCACCGGTATTGTTGACGACTTTCCTATCCAAGTAGGCAAGTTCTTTGTGCCCAATGACTTTATTGTGATGGAAATGCCGGAAGATCCCGTCGTCCCGATCATTCTTTGACGGCCATTCCTTGCCACCGCCGGTGCCGTTATTGACGTGAAGAAAGGTCTCCTCACTTTTGAGATTGGAGAAGAGGTGGTAGAGTTCCGATTCAACCCTACCATGAAGGAGACCGGTGAAGTTATGGAGGTCAAGGCATTGCTTGAAGAGTACCCGAGAGAAGATGACGAAGAAGAACTAGACCTTCCCTGTTGTAGGTCGGAGCCGACCTTCCCTAGGTCGCCCGCGACCACCGAGAGGATCTCGCCAACATGCTTGATTGAAGATGAAGATGGCGAAGCGAAGGAGTTTCTGAAGGCGGATGAAGACGATGATATTATCACACCACCACCGCCTACTCCGGAGCTTAAGGCTCTCCCCGAGTCTTTGAGGTATGAGTTTCTTGGTCCAAATTCCACTTTTCCGGTTATTGTCAATGCAAATCTAAGTGTGGAAGAAGTTGGAAAGTTGCTTGATGTTCTTAGGATTCATAGGAAAGCCATTGGGTACTCGCTTGAGGACTTGAGTGGACTTTCACCTTGCTTGTGCATGCATCGAATTTTTCTTGAGGAAGGCCATAGGCCAACCATTGAGCATCAACGGCGACTTAATCCAAATATGAAGGATGTTGTGAAGAAGGAGATTTTGAGAATGCTTGATGCGGGAATCATATTCCCGATCTCGGATAGCAAATGGGTGAGCCCGGTTCATGTAGTTCCAAAGAAGAGTGGTCTCACTGCTGTGGAGAATGAGAAGGGCGAATTGATTCCTACTAGGACTACTACTAGTTGGCGCATGTGCATTGATTATAGGAAACTCAATAGTGCCACTAGGAAGGATCATTTTCCTTTTCCCTTTATTGACCAAGTGCAAGAGAGATTAGCTCTTCATGACTACTTTTGTTATCTCGATGGCTATAGTGGTTTTTGGCAGGTTCCGATACACCCCGATGACCAAGAGAAGACAACTTTCACATGCCCTTACGGAACGTTTGCCTATAGGAGGATGCCATTCGGACTGTGCAATGCACCCGCTACCTTCCAACGGTGCATGATGGCCATCTTCTCCGACATGATTGAGGACATTGTGGAGGTGTTCATGGATGACTTCTCGGTGTACGGTACCACTTTTGACTCTTGCCTTGCTAATCTTTCTAGAGTTCTCAAGAGATGTGAAGAAACCAACTTAGTGCTAAATTGGGAAAAATGTCACTTTATGGTTAGAGAAGGGATTGTCCTAGGTCATGTGGTGTCTAAGAGAGGAATTGAAGTGGATCAAGCTAAAATTGAATTGATTGAAAAATTGCCACCCCCCACCTCCGTAAAAGGGATTAGAAGCTTTCTAGGACATGCCGGGTTTTATAGGAGGTTTATTCAAGATTTTTCGAAAATTTCCAAACCATTGACTAACCTCCTTATGAAAGATGTTGTGTTTGAGTTTTCTTCCGAGTGTCTTGAAGCTTTTCATAGGATCTGGAATGCACTTGTGTCGGCTCCTATCATGCAACCACCGGATTGGACACTCCCCTTTGAGATCATGTGTGATGCAAGTGATTATGCCGTAGGTGCGGTTCTTGGGCAAAGAAAGGAGAAGAAGCTTCATGCTATCTACTATGCACGCAAGACGTTTGATAAGGCCCAAGGCAAGTACACAACAACGGAGAAAGAGTTTCTAGCCGTGGTGTTCGCATTTGAGAAGTTCCGGTCTTACTTAGTGGGCTCGAAAGTGATAGTCTACACCGACCACGCGGCTGTCCGTTACCTCATGGACAAGAAGGACGCTAAACCGTGCTTGCTCCGGTGGATGCTCCTCCTTCAAGAGTTTGATCTAGAGATACGAGACAAGAAGGGAGCGGAAAACCTAGTGGCGGATCACCTTTCAAGGCTACCAATCGAGCACATCACGGAGTCCGGAATCATAGTGCCAATCAACGACACCCGCCCGGACGAAACTCTTCTATGCAATGAAGTGTCGCGAGAAGGAGGCTCCTGGATGTTGGGACGCTATCAAGGACGCTTGCGTACTTGTTAGTGTACCACACAACCGTCCCTTAGTTTTGATATGACAAACTCACTTTGATTCTAATAAAGTTGTCCAAGTGTTCAGGAACGCCAGTGACCAAAAGGACAACAAGTGTGTATGGGCGTCCCATAAGCTTAGGGACGCTAGCTGACAGGAAGTAAGGACCAGCTAGAGACTACTTGAGCAAGGACGGAGTCCCAAGCAAGTAGGAACGCAAGAAAGGAGTCCTTACTCACTAGCCGACAGGATGACGTCACTCGACAATGTTTGATCATCCAAGGACACGTGGAGACCGATCCTGTAGCGGAGTCCAACACTACGTGGCGGACGATCCTGTTGCAGAGTCCATCAACACGTAGCGGCCGATCCTGTAGCGGAGTTCATCATACACAGCTGGATACAGGAAGCTTCCTCATCACCGCCCTACTACGTGGAGAAAGATCCTGTAGCCACGTCCACGAAGGGCATGATCGTCCCAGTGAAAAGACGCCCTTCCCAAGTCCTATAAATAGCCCCAAGGCATTTATTGTGACGCTAACGCTTTCAGGAATATTCAGAGAGAATCAAAGGAAAGCGACTCACTCAAGAACACGAAGAACCAACTCAAGAACTCTAGAACAGTGCTAGAACTTGTGTTAGATCGAGTGAGATTTTGTACCCCAACCACAAAACAGTTTGTAATCAGAGAAACCAAAAAGAGAGAGAACGTTCTGCGAAGCACTGCAGAACGTAGGAATAGAGTCCTTTAGTAGATTGAACAAGCTTTAGTTGTAGGCTTAAAGGAGTCCTTTACAAGTGAACTTAGGGAAAAGCTAAGTGTCAGAGAACTGTAAAGACTCGCCAGTACAACTGTAAGAACGTTCAATATAAAGGAAAGAACTATTCAAAAATCCTCCAAGGAGGTAGAGGTTTACACTCAAGGACTACTTGGTCTTGAGTGGTTCCTCTATAATTCACTGCGTTCATTTATTACCTGTTTAGTACTTTATTCCGCTGCATACATCAAGGACGCCCCTACACCTCGTAGGGACGCCTGACCAAAGGACGCCTTTACCAAAGTAAAGAGCGTTCCTCAGTACTAACGATCCAACAATTGGTATCAGAGCAGGCGCTCTAGATTCTTACTGAGTTGCAGGTAGAAATGGACATGGAACCTATAGGAATCTCCTTTGTGAAGCCTCCGCGCCTGACGGACGGCAATTTCAACCGCTGGAAGATTAGATTTGAGAACTTTGTAAGGAGTCAGAACTATCAGTGCTGGAAAGTGATCATGAAAGGCGACCTTGCCGTTCCTACTGACAAGAAGGATAAAGAGGACGAGTGGGGTCCTGATGAATTCAAGTTGATGGAAACAAATGCAAAGGCTATTTGCTTCCTTCAAGCGTCTCTTTGTGAAAGGGACGCCAGCAGAATTAGCAATTTGGCAACTGCCAAACTACAGTGGGAAGCTCTTGAAAAATTCCACGTAGGAACTGCTGAAATGAGGGAAGACGTTCAGCTTGAAATCAAGAGAGAGTTCTATGCTTTCAGAATGCTACCCAACGAAACTGTCGATGACTATTCATACCGCTTTGAGCAACTTGTTACCAAGATGAGGAACTTAGGCGTTCCCGAAGCTGAAGTTTCAATGAGAAACAGAGTTCAAGTGGTTATTGATGGTCTAACAGGAAAGTGGAACTTTGATAGAACCACGTTCAAAGAGAATACAGCTAACAAGACTCTCGATATGGAAGAGATCTACGGGAAGCTAAGAGGATATGAAGCACGAAGGAACTCCGATTTAGCTGAGCTAGCAAGGAATCCTCAAACAGATATAGCACTGATAACATCAACACCAGAGTACGCTGAGTATCTTCGTCGTAATCAAGAACTTGCTTTATTGATAGAAGCCAACAAAAATGATAACCGTGAGAAGATGCGCGTTCAAGCGTTGAGAGAGAAGGAAAGAAAATCTAAGGAACAGCTTGATGAAGAAGAAGAACTTGCTCTTTTTCACAAAGTACTTCGTTCTTATGGCAAAAGGAACAAATATTTCAACAAACACAAGATGCCCAAGAAAGAAAGTCCCAAGTACACTGAAGCAGAAATGAAAGAACTTACCTGTTACAAATGTAACAAGAAAGGACACTTTGCTAAAAAATGTACAACGGGAATGTCCTCAAAGGAGATGAAGACAAAAGCCCTCATTGGAGCGTTCGCATCTGCATGGGATAACGTCAGTTCTGATGATGAAGAACCTGATGAACAAGAGGCATACATAGCTCTTAAGGACGCCTCTGATAATGAACAAGTAGCATACATGGCTATGGAGGACGTCGAAGTTGTTGAGGAGGACGCTCCGAAATCTGAAAATGAGGTAACCCGTGAGTCTATGATGAGTTCTTTAGAAAATTGTTCCAAGTCCAAGCTTATTAAACTCATTGGAAAAATCATGGATGAAAGTGTGATCATGCAAAATAAAATGGATGAACTGGAACTTGAAAATGAAAATATTGTGGTTGAATGTGAAAACTGTAGTTCCATGACCATTCATCTAGAGTCTTCATGTGAAGAAACTAAATCTCTGAAAACTGAAATTATGTGTCTTAAACTTGAGAACGCTAAGCTCAGGGAAGAAGTGAAAGTGTTGGGTAAGAGTCCCATGGTAGAAGAAGTTAGACCTATGGTCTTTGTCCCAGCCAAAAGGGGACTAGGCTATGAATCTGACACTAAGAACTCTCTTCCTAGCGACTTTGAGGCAAGCAAAACTTCTGAACTTGAACTTGAACGGGAGAAAACTAAGAATCTTCTTGAGCGAATTAGAGTCCTAGAAAGTGGAGAGTTAGGTCAAGAGGACTACTACACTAACTCCACAAGTCATAGGATCTACAAGAAAATTGCTAAGGGGGAAGGTTCTAAAGTTTGTAACCCTGAAAAGATGAAGAAGAACAAAATCCAGCGTCCCAATAAGAAGTACTATCTCGGTACTTACTATAGGACGTGTTGGTACTATGGACAAGGAGACCACTTTAAATATGATTGTGTAAAACTGAAGGAAGACATTGAAAGTGGTAAAGCTGCTAGGACTAACATTGAGAATAATAAGTCCGTTCCTAAAGCTAACACTAGGCGTCCTAGACGTTCTAGGAGTTCTTTCCGCAAGCATGCTATTTCAAATGATGTGAATATAAATGACTACATGCCAGAACCAGAGTTCTATTATTGCAACGAACCAGGTAAGGAACACCTTGCCTGGGTCGCCAAACACTAACTTTGTTTTGGCAGGTGGAAGTGAGGGGACGCCCATGGATCATTGATAGCGGCGCCTCAAATCATATGACAGGAAGCCAGATCCATCTCACTTCTATCCAAAGTAGTGCCACGGGAGGAACTGTCTCGTTTGGCAACAAGGGCAAGGGAAAGATCAAAGGGACGGGAACTGCCATTCTTAATGCGTCCATCAAAGCATCAAATGTCAGTCTTGTTGAAGAACTTGGCTTCAATCTTCTTAGAGTCTCTCAAATGTGTGATAAGGTGAAAACCTAGTCACATTTGATTCAAAGGAGTGCCTTGTTATCAACAAGAAATCAAACAAGGTTGTTCTCAAAGGAGTACGCCAGAACAATGTCTACATCTTCAACCAGGAGTTCAAGCCTAAATCAGAGTTGTGCCTATCTGCTTCAAAGGAGGACGCTGACCTCTGGCATCGCCGTCTTGGCCATGCTGGACCAAGCACAATCCTTAAGTTACATCAAAGAAATCTTGTGAAAGGACTTCCCCGGATTGACCTTGAGATTGTTGAACAGTGTGAAGCCTGTATCAAAGGGAAGCAAACAAGAACGTCCTTCAAGTCTAAAAATGAAGTAAGTACGAAGAAGCCTCTGGAACTTCTTCATATGGATCTTTGTGGACCAATGAAGACGCAGAGCTACGGTGGAAAGAGTTACATTTACGTTCTCGTAGATGATTTTTCTCGATTCACTTGGGTTCTTTTCTTAGTGTCAAAAGCAGATTGTTTCAATGCGTTCAAAGTCTTCATCAAACAAGTGGAAGTTGCCCTGGAGACACCTCTCAAAGCTCTAAGATCAGACCATGGGACGGAGTTCCAGAACTCGGAGTTCCTGGCCTACTGTGATCAACATGGAGTCTCTCACAACTTCTCAGCTCCAAGAACTCCTCAACAAAATGGAGTCGTTGAAAGAAAGAATAGGATGTTGGAGGATATGGCAAGGACTATGCTTTTAGCAAAAAACGTCCCTAAGTATTTCTGGGCAGAAGCTGTTGCTACAGCTTGCTATATTATCAATCGTGCCATGATCCGTCCATTGTTGAAGAAGACGTCCTATGAGTTGTTGAATGGAAGGAAGCCTCGCATCGACTATCTCAGAGTTTTTGGGTGTAAGTGTTTCGTCCACAACAACGACAAAGAACGACTTGGAAAGTTTGATGCAAGGAGTGATGAAGCCATATTTCTTGGATACTCCCTCACAAGCAAAGCATATAGAGTTTTCAACAAAAGGACTCTAAAGCTTGAGGAGAGTATTCATGTTGTGTTCAAAGAGAGTTCTTCTCACAGAGAAAAACAAAGTAAGAAAGAACGCTCTTCCTCACAACAGCAGGACGACTCTGAAGACGAAGTTGAAGATTGGTCCTCAAGAAAATACTATGTAGCTAAGGACGCTTCTCCAAATCCTGAAGAAGTCTCAGTGGACGCTCCTAGTGTTGTTCAAGGAGTTCCCTCTCGAAGTGAATCTCCAGTTCAACAAGATGTAGCTGAATCAAATCAACAAGGCGAGCAAAGTCAAGGTGTGGACGCTCTCTCTGAGGGGGAACACACTGAGGACTATGCTCAAGGCGATAGTGATGATTCTGATGGAGACATTGATCCAAGATTTGTTCAGCTATTCCAAAGGGAGTCCCGCTTCTCCAGGGACCACCCAACTACTCAGATTATCTCAGATCCTTCTCAAGGAGTTCAAACCAGGTCAGCTACAAGCAAGTCCCAGAGTGCAAATTTAGCTTTTTGTGCTTTCAATGCCTTTGTCTCTATGGTGGAACCAAAGAACATCAAGGAAGCACTCCAGGACGCTGACTGGATTCAAGCAATGCAAGAAGAACTTAATCAGTTTGAAAGGAACAAAGTTTGGTCCCTCGTCCCACGTCCCAAAGGCAAAAACATCATAGGGACGCGTTGGGTGTTCAGAAATAAACTTGATGAGAGTGGACGTGTGTCAAGGAACAAGGCAAGACTGGTGGCTCAAGGATTCAAGCAAGAGGAAGGCATAGACTATGATGAGACCTTTGCTCCTGTTGCTCGAATTGAGGCCGTTCGTCTTCTTATTGCCTTCGCCGCTCACAAAGGATTCAAGTTATTTCAAATGGACGTCAAAATTGCCTTTCTCAATGGAAAACTCAAGGAGGAAGTGTATGTTGCTCAGCCCCCTGGCTTTGAGGACGCCTCTCACCCAGACCATGTGTACTACTTAGACAAAGCTCTCTACGGACTCAAGCAAGCCCCTCGTGCATGGTACGACAGGTTTGCGTCCTTTCTCTTGTCTCATAAGTACATAAGAGGTTCAATTGATAAAACTTTGTTCATTAAGAAAGTTCACAAGGACATTTTGATTGCCTAAGTCTACGTTGATGATATAGTCTTTGGTAGTACTAACATGAAACTTGTAGATGAGTTCAAGTCCTTAATGAGTAGTGAGTTTGAGATGTCCCTCATTGGAGAACTAAATTTCTTCTTGGGACTCCAAATCAACCAACTCAAGGACGGGACGCGCATTCATCAACAAAAGTATGTACGTGAAATGCTTGAAAAATACAAGATGAACGCGTCCAAGCCAGTTGCTACTCCCTGTTCTCCAAACTCGCGTCTTTACGCAGATGAACAAGGGAAGGACGTTGATCAAAAACTCTATCGAGGGATGATTGGTTCTTTGCTCTATTTGACCGCAAGTCGTCCCGACATCATGTTTTCCGTTTGCTTGTGTGCACGCTTTTAAGCCAATCCAAAGGAGTCCCACATGAAGGAAGTCAAGCGAATCTTTCGCTATCTCAAGGGACGCGATGATATTTGTCTTTGGTACCCAAGGAAGACGTCCTTCAAGCTTGTTGGCTACTCGGACGCTGATTATGCTGGTCATGTGATTGATAGAAAAAGCACTTCAGGAATGGCACAGTTCCTTGGTTCATGCTTAGTCTCTTGGGGATCTAAGAAACAGAACTCTGTGGCGCTTTCAACTGCGGAAGCCGAGTACGTTGCTGCTGCCTCGTGCTGTTCACAAGTTATCTGGATCAAATATCAACTCGAGGACTACGGTATCAATCTTGAAACTATTCCTATTCGTTGTGATAACACGAGTGCTATTGAAATCTCTAAGAATCCTGTTTTTCATTCACGCACAAAGCATATTCATATAAGGCATCATTTCTTGCGTGACAACGTTGAACTAGGACTCATTAGTATGGAGCATGTTAGAACGGAAGACCAAATAGCTGATATTTTCACTAAGGCACTTGATAGGCGTCCCTTTGAGCATCTCAGGTTGCTCCTAGGGATGATAACTTTTAAGTAGCAAGTCCCGTTCTACTATTCTCTCAATGATTGGCTATGTTTAGTAGATTCCAAGTGTTTAAGGACTGTTATGCTTTGAATTCATATTTGCAAGGACGCTAGTCTAAAACTTCATGTGTTTGCTACTTTGGAACGCCATTCAAATTTTTCTCTATTGTGTCTTGAAAAGAGTATCCCTGATCACCCAACCCTCATTATAAGCCGAAATGATGGGAACTCTAAGCTTACCCTAGACGAGAACTCCGCAAAAGCGTCCTATGAGCTTCATATTTTTCTTTCACGGGACGTACTTGCTTTGTTCTCAAATGGTTCGAAAGGTGATCACAAGGACGGTTGAACTAGTTAATGGTTTACTTGAAGAGGTGAACTTTGCTAAGTATGGGAGAACGCTCAGTGCTTGTAAGAGAGGACGCCAGTTCAATTTTGAGAAGAAGTTGAAGTGTCAGAAATTTTGAACTTTTGAAAGGGCAAACAGTGACCGTTTTACTTGCTCAACTCTTAAGGGGGAAGTTTTGCCACGTGTAGCACAGAAAATCAGTGTTATTTACAGCTTGTGCCACCGCTTCCTCTATATAAGGCAGTAACAGTCGCTATCAAAAATTTATTGCTCTCAACCACTTCCTCGCTCTCAAATTTGCTCTGCCCTCTCTCTAGAACTCCGACGACTTTCTCACTCTACAAGTCATCAGAATCATGTCTAAGCTTCTAGGGAACGTTGCCGGATCTTCTACCGGCGGTAAGAGAAGACGGTTGGTGAAGTCCCACACTATAGAGAAGCCCAAACCGCTTGTTCTCAATGAATCTCTAGTGGACTTCATCAACAAGAAGCCAAAAACTTTGTACATGTTGATACGGGAACGCATGGACAGGCCGGAAGTAAAAAGGGACGTCGTCAAAACAAGAAATTATGAGAAGTTCATCGAACGCTTCGTCATCCACGGCCTCCACAAAAACAACTATCATGACTTGCCTGGCCGGATGGAGGACGTGCTCTTCTTCTCGCAATCCGGTGGTGAGAATCTTGCTCCCTTACTCGATCTCATTCCCGACATGCATAACGCCGTCCTATCTAACTTCCCCATGTACCCCAAAGACTCCCCCGCCTATAAAATGTTACAAAAAAGGCTACCCAGTCCTTCTCCCCCACCTCCTCAAATTCCCACCGTCACATCCAAGAAGCTCCTCAAACGTCCAGCTCCATCGTCCCCTCTCTCTAAATCCTCCAAACCCACCGAAATTGTGGACAAGTTTCCACCCCATTTCAAGGAGGGACGCTCCAAAAAGACCCATGACCCAAGGCCCCTCAAAAAGGCCAAGTCGTCAAGCGTCCCCTCCTCCACAAAACGGCCAACCTCCACAAAAGGCACCTCCAAACTTTCAAAGCAATCCTCTCCTCCTCAAAAGGCCATTCAAATCAAACAACTCCCAACCCCTCCACCGTCCCCTAAGCCTTCAAATGAAAACGCTTTAATTCCATTCTGCCCCTCTCCAATAAACTTCGCCCAATTCCCCTCCGCCCCTGCCCACATTTCCCCACCAAAGGACCCCGAGACTCCCCGGTCCCGCCGTCCTTCATCCGAAAGTGGTCCAGAGGACGTCGAGAAACGTCCAGCGCTTGAGCACACATTTAAACGCCGCAAAGTCGGTGAATCTCCCAAGGTGCTACTGGTCGAAGCAGCTACAGAGCCGGAGCACATCTCCACCTCCAATTCCTCCTCATCAAGCTCTTCTTCAAAGAGCATACAAGGAACGCCTGCCGGTGAGTCCTCACCCTTTGTTGATATAACTGGGGACTCCAACGACGAGGCAGAAGGTGTTGAAAGTGCTCCTGCTGCAAAAAAGGCAGAAGTTATTGCGGTTACTGAGGACGCTGGCGAGCACCAGGTCGCTCACAAGGACGCCGAGCCTACACTATCGGATGAGCTCGAGCGTGATGCACAAGAAATCCCACCCTACAACCAATCCCTTCCCCTCCTCAATCCCCTCCCAACTCCTCAAGAAAACCCCTCCCCCACAATCCAAACAGAATCCCACCATGTCCCTGCGGACGCTGATCCTCCAACTGAAAATCAAGAACAAGCTCAGGACGCTGAGGACACGTCCCAAGGCAGAGCTTCCTCCGATGCCGATCAGGCCACAGCTGGTGGTAATAATGAAAATGCACAAGGCACTGAGGACGCTGCTGGCCCGGACGATGCTGAGAACGAGTCCGAGAACAGTGCTGATGAAAGTTCAGATGATGAGGACTCTGAGTCGCCAAAAGGCAAAAAGAAGCGCAAGGACGATGGCGCAACTGTCAACGTTCTAGGCCCCTTGGTCTATTCTGAGCAATGGCTTGCCTCCTTCACCAAGGAAAAAGAAGTTCTGGAGTTTCTTGAGCTTCTCAGATTTCAAGGATGGCTGAACGTCGGACCTGCCCCTTCTGAAGTTGACAAAGAACAGGTCCGAGCGTTCTACAAAAGCTTGCGCTACAAGTCCAAGGACAGCTCTCTCCATTTCAAGATAGAGGACGAGAAAGCCTTTGTCAATGAACGCCAAGTCCGTACTTTCATGGGACTGAGCACTCAAAGGCCTCCGTCCAACGCACTAAGCTCTCTTCCAGAGAACGGCTTTGAGCTGACAGAGGACGAAGAAGTTGCTATGATTGAAAGAGTGTTCCAGGGTAAAAGACCCTATGGACTTGACAGGGTGGCTCACGTGTTGAGCAAAGTCGGCGCCATTGCACATTACTTTATCTGCCGCGCCGTCCTTCCCAGGCAAGAGAAGCGTTCTATAATTCAAACGCATGAGATCATATTAATAGACGCCTTTCTCGAACGTCGTCCCATCAATCTTGCCAGAATTGCAATGCAACATATGGCTAAGTGTGGGAGGAAGCGACATGCTTTGCCATACCCTGGGCTAGTCAAGCTGATCCTAAAGTCCCAAAACGCTTATGATGAGTCTGCTCCTACTGAATTGCTGGGACTCAACTGGGATCAAAAGAAAGGACTGCTCAAGATAAGGCACAATGAGGAACTATCCTCAATAAAGAAGCAGTTAGAGGCTGAAGCTGAGGAAGCCAGGAAAAGAGCAGAGCAAGAACGCCTAGCAGCTGAAGCTGAACAGGAACGCCTTGCCTCTCTGCATCAAGAGCCCCTCCATGAAGAAGAGCAAGCTGTGAATTTTGACGTTCTTGATCAGATGTTAATGGCCTCTTCACCTCCTTCCTTGCCTCACATGGACGCTCCTTCCTCCAGCTCTGGTCCAACGCCTATTCCTGCCCCAGCAAATCCCGAACAACATCCTCCGGCAGAACTCATGGGTGCTATTCTTCACAACCAGTGCCTGATCTTAAATTCTCTCAAAGACTTATCTTCGGCATTCACCAAGTCGGCTGAACTTCAAGAGAAGCTTCTCAAGTTCTACCAAGATCAAAGCCGTCCTTAGTGATCGCCGTCCTCAACCCCTTTATGCCTAAATTGTTTTGCCTTTGCTTCTTTTATCTTTCAAACACTTTGGTCTGTAATGACACGTACTCTCTTTTGTTTGAATGGCAATTACATGGTTTGCTTGCATTGTGTTTGTTTAAGCGTTCCACTGCTTATAGTTGTGTGTTTATGCTAACGTCCTTATCACTTGTTATCCTTTTCGATGATGCCAAAAGGGGGAAGTGTAGTTTTGCAGAGATGCGCTATAAATTAGTTATCTAGAATAAGCAAGTGTTAAGGGGGAACTATTAAGTGAAAGGTCTAAAGAACGCTCATGCTAGAATAATAGAGGACGCTTAGAAAGTTTTCTAGGACGCCACTCCCTCCTTAAAATCCAAATGTTAGAGAATCAAAGAATGAAAACTTGTGCTTATTGAAATTTCTCTAAGTATTAGAGGACGCTTCTAAGTTTTCATGCATACTAAGTTCCAATGTCAAAACTTTTTGCTGAAGAGTTTGTCATCATCAAAAAGGGGGAAATTGTTGGGACGCTATCAAGGACGCTTGCGTACTTGTTAGTGTACCACACAACCGTCCCTTAGTTTTGATATGACAAACTCACTTTGATTCTAATAAAGTTGTCCAAGTGTTCAGGAACGCCAGTGACCAAAAGGTCAACAAGTGTGTATGGGCGTCCCATAAGCTTAGGGACGCTAGCTGACAGGAAGTAAGGACCAGCTAGAGACTACTTGAGCAAGGACGGAGTCCCAAGCAAGTAGGAACGCAAGAAAGGAGTCCTTACTCACTAGCCGACAGGATTGCATCACTCGACAATGTTTGATCATCCAAGGACACGTGGAGACCGATCCTGTAGCGGAGTCCAACACTACGTGGCGGACGATCCTGTTGCAAAGTCCATCAACACGTGGCGGCCGATCCTGTAGCGGAGTTCATCATACACAGCTGGATACAGGAAGCTTCCTCATCACCGCCCTACTACGTGGAGAAAGATCCTGTAGCCACGTCCACGAAGGGCATGATCGTCCCAGTGAAAAGACGCCCTTCCCAAGTCCTATAAATAGCCCCAAGGCATTTATTGTGACGCTAACGCTTTCAGGAATATTCAGAGAGAATCAAAGGAAAGCGACTCACTCAAGAACACGAAGAACCAACTCAAGAACTCTAGAACAGTGCTAGAACTTGTGTTAGATCGAGTGAGATGTTGTACCCCAACCACAAAACAGTTTGTAATCAGAGAAACCAAAAAGAGAGAGAGAACGTTCTGCGAAGCACTGCAGAACGTAGGAATAGAGTCCTTTAGTAGATTGAACAAGCTTTAGTTGTAGGCTTAAAGGAGTCCTTTACAACTGAACTTAGGGAAAAGCTAAGTGTCAGAGAACTGTAAAGACTCGCCAGTACAACTGTAAGAACGTTTAATATAAAGGAAAGAACTATTCAAAAATCCTCCAAGGAGGTAGAGGTTTACACTCAAGGACTACTTGGTCTTGAGTGGTTCCTCTATAATTCACTGCGTTCATTTATTACCTGTTTAGTACTTTATTCCGCTGCATACATCAAGGACGACCCTACACCTCGTAGGGACGCCTGACCAAAGGACGCCTTTACCAAAGTAAAGAGCGTTCCTCAGTACTAACGATCCAACACTGGAGTAGGTCGGCCCCGACCCCCTGTTGGTCGGCCACGACCTCCTCTGCCCCTTCTCCGGTTGTTGATGATGGTCGAGACGGTATGCAAGCGACCCCGCGCGAGGTCGCCCAAGATCACATCTTTTACCTCTCTTGTGTACTTCCTAATCCTCCTTCCCCTTCTCCCATTTTGCACTCAATAGATGCTATTAAGGGGGTGCAAGCCCCGTGGTTTGCGGATTTTGCCAATTATGTTGTAGGTGGCATTGTGCCGGATGCATTGACTTCCCAAGCCAAGAAGAAATTCCTCCACGACGTCAAGCGCTACTATTGGGATGACCCTTACTTGTTCAAGCAAGGAAGTGATCACATCTTTAAACGTTGTGTGCCGGATGAAGAGATAGAAGGAGTAATCCGTCATTGTCACACTCTTCCGACGGGAGGCCATGCTAAAGGATTCAAGACCACCGCGAAGATTCTTCAAAGTGGATTTTATTGGCCTACTATCTTCAAAGATGTGCAAGCTAATGTGACCACTTGTGGTGAATGCCAAAGGGCGGGCAACATTACATGGAGAAACGAGAACCCGCTCACCGGAATCTTGGAAGTAGAACTCTTAGATGTTTGGGGTATAGACTTCATGGGACCCTTCCCCTCTTCGGGTCCCTATAAGTACATACTCGTGGCGGTTGATTATGTTTCCAAGTGGGTTGAAGCCGTAGCCACAAGAACAAATGATGCAAGAGTGGTGGCTAAGTTCATGAAGACGAACATATTCCCCCGATTTGGTGTACCCCAAGTTCTCATTAGTGATGGTGGTTCACACTTCATTGAGAGGAGCTTTGAATCTCTTTTGACCAAGTATGGGGTGTCCCATAGGGTGGCCACACCTTATCATCCTCAAACTAGTGGTCAAGTGGAGGTCTCTAACCGGCAAATCAAGAGCATTCTTGAAAAGACGGTGTCCCGCTCAAGGAAAGATTGGTCCTCCAAGCTAGATGATGCTTTGTGGGCATACCGCACCGCCTACAAGACACCACTCCGCACCACTCCTTTCAACCTAGTGTAAGGCAAGTCGTGTCACTTGCCCGTCGAGCTTGAACATAAGGCTTTATGGGCTCTGAAGGAGCTCAACATGGACCTCGACGCGGCCGGAGCAAAACGATTCATGGACTTGCAAGAATTGGAGGAATTGAGGTTTAAGGCATATGAGAACTCAAGGATCTACAAGGAGAAGACAAAGAAGTGGCATGATAGGAGGCTTGTGCCCAAAAACATGAAGGAAGGTGACCGGGTACTTCTTTTCAACTCTAGGCTTCGCCTCTTCCCCGGGAAATTGAGAACCCGGTGGAGTGACCGTTCACGGTTCACCGTATGTACTCACACGGAGCGGCCGATCTCATAGATGACCAAGGAGGAATTTTCAAGGACAATGGCCACCGGTTGAAGAAGTACTATGAGAAGGTGGACCCCGATGAAGAAATCCGAGCCACTTGGGCTCTCACCACCGTCACCTAGCTAAGGTACCCCACGTCTAGCTCAAAGACGTTAAAGAAAGCGCTTTCCGGGAGGCAACCCGTTGTTTTCTTTTTCTTAGTCTAGATAGGTAGTTTGCTTTGCATTTCCATAAATATTTTGTAGGGATCCGAGGCACTGGTCGGGTGCAAGAAGTTGAAGGCAAACGAATGAAGGGATTGGAAACTCTCTGGTGATGGTCGGCGCCGACCCCCTGATGGTCGCGGCCGACCCCCTCCGGTGAAAGGTAGAAATTGGCTAAAAATTTCGGGAAATTACAAGTAAGCCCCTGAACTTTTTCTTTACAATTTTTATCCCTTCCCACCCTTTTTTGCTCACCTCCCCCCCGACCTAGCAGTCATTCTTCACGACCCATTGCCTCCATAGCCTCCTTCAAAGCTCTCATTCACCATCTTGCTCCATAACCACTAGATCTACCTCCTTTCTTCCAAACTTCACCAAAATCCTTCCTAATCTTCCTCCCTCTACTCAAATCTCCCACAAAACCCCAGAAATTTCGACCCACCCATACTTAGAACCCACGACCCCGACCCCCCACAACCTCGGCTTCGACCCCTATTTTGCTTGCATTCGTCTTGTTTAACACTCTTTTGGTCAGCTGCTTGGGGATTTCAACAGATTTAGCATTATGCAGGGACAGGTGGAGGGAGGAGATTCGAGTGTTGGATGGGTAGACCCGGTCCTGACCGACAAGCTTTAGTTTCTGGCCTTGTTTGGTGTTTGTTTTGTGCTTTTGTTTTTGCTTCGATTTCTGCGCTCTATCCTTTGTCAGTTGTATTTTGTTTTGTGTGTGCATTGTATGCTTCTAGGTTTCTGTACTCCTCTGTTGGGTCTTTTGGACGCACCCCCCTTGCGATAGCCAGGGGTGCCCCCATCCTGACCCCCCAGATTCTCCAGAAGGGGAATTACACTGGGTTAAATGTTGTTGTTGATGTTGTTGTTCTACTCCCTTGCTCTTAAATTCAAGTTTACTTGAGTAATTTTGAGGGTTAAGTTTGAAATCTAGATTTGGGTGTTCTTGAGCTTGACTGTTGAAATTTGGGTTGTATGTGCTTAGATTTACATGTTTGGTTGTGGATTGTTGAGTTTTGGCATGCTTTCTTGCTTGATCTATGCTTGTTTGGGTGATTTTGGGTCAATAGAATTTTTCCATGATTTTTGGTAGCCATTGGAGAGGCTTAAGCTGAATCTTTCGAATGTGTAACCTGTAGCAGGTCGCCGTCGACCACCCCCTGGTCGCCGCCGACCACCGACAGAGTTTGAATATTGTCGTTGCTTGTTTTGGCGCGTACTTGTGTATGTACGAGCTCCCATGGGTCGTCCCCGACCCCGGATGTCTCGTAATATCTTTGAAAACATGTTATTTGAGTTGCTCTTGCCATGAATTGATTGATTTAAGCATGAGTCATTCCCATTTCTTGCTTCCGTTTCATGATTATGCATGCTTGGTTGAGAATTTTTCCTATGAAATTGAAAGTGTGTGCTTCTTGCAAGTATGGGGTGACTCTTTGGCAAATTGGTTGTGTGACCCTTGTGTGGTGTTTGTGTTGTTTGAGTTGGAAATTACCTTGGAAGTTTCTTGTTGGTTTTGTAGAAAAATGGCATCATCCTCAAGGGCAACCAAGAAGCAAAAGAAGGGCAAGGATGTGGCGGTGATGGATGACGTGGTGATCCGAGACGAAGGGCAAATGCAACTTTATGTGGACATGATGGCGGAGACGGTGAAGGCGCGGTCCTACTATCCCGATTCGCATGTGAGCCTTCATATGCACTCGACGGTGGAGGAGGCGTTTCCTTGAGGACCCCGTCCCGAGACACTACCCGGCGCTTACTTGTGAGTTCGCCGCCACCCTCACCATCTCGGAGCCGCACAAGAAGGATTTTGGCAAGACCATGATTGAATTTCAAATTGGCGGGAAGAAGCATTCCACCACTATTACCAAGCTCAACAAGATGCTTAGCTTCCCTACACCATCGGGAACCTATGCCATAAAAGACTTCCCCGTCCAAAAGATGTGGTCTTACATCGCTTGCAAGGGCGAAACCACGAGCAACCCACTCGCTCGGGACATCGCTAGCCCGGTCTTCAAGGTGATCTTGCGCATTCTCGGCGCTGCTATTTGGTGCAAGTACGAGCTCTCCCGCCCCACCTTGCGAGAGCTCGCGGCTTGACCTCCATCCTCTTCACCAACGCTCCCACAATGAACTTTGCCTATGAGTTCGTCCACAACATCATCAACCAACGAAGGAACCCGAAATTTACTATGTGTGGTTGGTTGGTGGTCCTCCTTGCCCAAGCCCTCAGGGTTGATCTTGCCCGCTACAACTCCAAACCCGTGACCCGCATGGATGAACGGTACTACTTGAATACCAGGGTGGTTGAGTGGAGCAAGGAACTCAACTACTTCAACAACTTCACCGCCTCCTCCGGCGTCACTCACACGGTGCGCCTCAATGAAGAAAATTGTGAGTTATTCTACCTTCCTAATTGGTATGAAGTTTGGGCGCCCTCGGAAGAGCCCACTCCCTACTCCCAACTCCTCTCGGAAGATGAGCATACAAGAAGACAGCCGAGTCGGTTCCCGAGAGATGACCCAACCCCGAGAACAAGGCAAAAGCGCGGAAGAAGAGACTCCCTGGAAGGGGTCGGCGCCGACCATCCTGAGGTCGGCCGCGACCAATTCCAGCGGGGTGGATCTTCACATGATGGGGACGGCTTCGGGCAGCAACAGGTCGGTGGCGAGGCAGGGCAGAGCACCAATGATCCTATGGACTACACGATGGGCCCCCAACCCGGATTGTTCCCGTACTCCTCCAATCCTTCGGGATTCGAGTGGTCCGGTGGTCCACAATTCGAGCCTCAAGGTGGCGAGAGTAGCACCCAAGTTCCTCCAACCATGGAGATGCTCGACGCCAAGATGGACGCCCTCGGACTTCAACAAAACTTCTTGTATTCCAAAATGCAACACTACCATGACCAAAACTTGGCCCGTTTCCAAGATGCAACTAGAGGCTTTGACAACTTCCGGGAAGAGTACTATGAAGACCGCCAAGCCTAATTTGCCTACAATGCTTGGCTTGCCCAAAAGATGTTCCCGGAATCTCCGTTCCCTCAACCTCCTCAAAGGTGAACCTTCTCCAACAATGCTCCAAACCCAAGTTAGTTTCTCTTTTCCCTCTCTTTACTTTTTAATCAATGGGGACATTGATGTTTTAAGTTTGGGGTGGTTTGGGAGATGCTACTTGATTGTGTTGTGTGTTTTTGCTTGTGTGTGCATTTGTAGGTTTGTTTGTGCGTGTGTCTAAGCATGATTGAGTCTTCTCTTTTTGATTTTTATGATGGATGAATACCCTTGCTAAGATGTCCTAGGATAGTGATTACAAGCATCATCATGTAATTCCTTGTAACTTGCTTTGAAAGATTGCCCACCATGACTGAGCATGCATGATTCTAAGTGAAAAGCAATCCAACAATTTGAACCTAAGTGAGAAATCTTTTGGCCACAAGGAATGTATGTTTTATTCCTTGGTTTTTCATGTGTGATTTTTACTCTTCCAAATGCATTTATCACTTGACAGTGGCATGCTTATTCTTGATTTGAAACCAATGGAGATGCATTCATGACTTGTTAGATCAAATGATTTTGAACTTATTTTCATGAGCCTATTTCTATCCTTTTCATCCTACCTATGCATGATCCCTTGATTTGAAGCCCCTTGTTTGAGCCTAAAGCCTTATTTCTAGCCCCACAAAAGTATCCTAGCCATTATAAGCTTGACCCCCTTAATCCGGGAATTAGGACTTAGAGTGGATTGTGTTGTTCTTGTGGATGAGGGGTGAAAATGAAGAGATGAGGGAGGTGGAGATTGAAGGAGTTGTCTTAAGAGAAGAAAAGAACCGAGAAAGATGAAGTGTTGGCTAATAGTGCACAAATGTTGTGAAAAGAAGGCCCTCTGCTGTGGGTCGTGGCCGACCACCTAGTGTTCGCGGCCGACCCCCTCCAGCCTCAAACAAAAAAACCGAGAAAAGAAAAAAAAAATTCAAAAAGAAAGGGTATTGTGTGAATAAGTGCTAAGAGCCAATGCTTCTTCATAAGAAAAGACAAAGGAATAGGTGAAGTGATGTGTGCTTTAAGGATGAAGTGTTTGGTGTTTGGAGGAAGAAAGAAGAATTGGTTGAGTGTAGTTGAGTTTTGAAGTCTAGGAGTCTAGGTTCCCGGATTCATTAGCACCACAAGGCCAAACTATTCCACACCCTTTGAAATACCGAGCTCCATTACAACCCGGCCGAATGAAACTTCTTTGAAGTCTTCATTGAGCCACCTAAGTTCTTTTGATGATTTAACATGTTTTGATTTCTTCGGTGGAGGATTTTGAATATAATTTCCATTGTCTATGAGGTATTGCATTTGAAATTGAGATTGAGAGCTCATTGATATATCCTAAACACTTGAAAATGAGTGAAACACATTGCCCTTGTGAGGTTGGATTGTTATTGCTTAGAGTATACACATGTGTGCTATGATATTGAAGTTGTTTGCTCATCATTCTACTTGTGCTTATTTTCCTTAGAGGCATTCTTTGAGCTTGTTGCTTGGTGTTGATGCATGAGAGGTATTGCTTGAGGACAAGCAAGCTTAAGTATGGGGTATTTTGATGTCGTGCCTTTTAGTTAGTTTTCTTAGGTTGTTTTCTAGTTTGTTTTGCATATTTTCCTATGTGTTTGTGTGCTTTGCATAAGATTTCACCTCTCTTCCGAGAGTTGGAGTCGTTTGTGTGTTGTTTCATGTTGTGTAGGTGTTTGGAGCCGTTTGGAGGAGTTTTTCTTGCATTTTCGGAGCTTTCTAGGAACCGTTAGTTCTCAAGAGTCAAGTCGTCAAAGAGTCAAGATCCAAAGTCGCAACCAAGTCAGCCTCAAAGGAGTCAAGAACTCAAGGAATCCAAGGAGAAAGAGTGGAGAAACGCCACGCAAAAGCCCAACCATTTGAAGCAAGACCGAAGCAAACCGAGAAAAGATCATGTTCTGCTATAGGTCGGCACCAACCCCCATATGGTCGGCCGGGACCCCTCTCAGCACCCGAAGAAAATACGTGTGTTGCAAGTAACACTTTTGGGCGGGATTTTCGAAACCCGAAAAAGGCAGGCGGCTGTGGCAGAGTTGTAGCAGACTTGTGGCAGGGAGGAAGCTTCCTTCTCTTTGCTTTTGTGGGCTTCTTCATAAGACCCATTTTGTCTCACTTTCTAGGTAGCTTTTCCAAGGAGGGAAAAGGCTCAAGGGTGAAAAGGGGAGAGAGAAGAGAGTGTTGGCTGAGGGTAGGAGAAGAAGAAGAACGTGAAGAAGAAGAGGAAGAGTGTGGGTTTGAGAGAGAGATTGCTTGTAAAGGGAAGTGGTAAAGAAGGAAGCTTGTTTTAGTTGATGTTCTAGGAAGAAGAAGACATTGGGGTGTGAAGAAACTTGTGGGTTTGCTAAAGTGTGTAAGTTTGGATCACTTTGATTTATTGAAGTCGTTTGTTTGTGATGAGGTCTTGCTCTTCTTTAGTGTCGTTTGTGTGTATGATCATGTGTGAGTAGTTAGCTTGCTAGGGTTGGGGTGAAACCCACCATGAAAGTGCATTCATGACCTTGATATTTGGATCCATGCTTAATTTGAAATCTCTTCCCATAAATCCCTCTTGTGTGCTTAAAACCCTTGAAGAAGGGGGAATGTTCTTGTTTGCAAACTAATTGCAAGATTATGTTGTGAATGTGGACTATCCGGGTTAGATGAAAGTCGAACCCTCCGAAGAATAAGTCGGATTGCATGTTAATCCTTTCATGTAAATGGAGGCTCTTGATGTGTTCTTTTGTGATGAAAGTCACCCATGAGGTTTCAAGTTAAGTTGGTTCTTTATCATTGTTTGAATGTAAGCTTGTGGTGTGGTGAATCCCCTCCCCTAGTTGTTTTTCCCTGATTTTACAAAACCAATCTTCGTGCCCAGAAAAAGGTCGGCCGCGACCTCCTCTGTAGTGTTTTCCGTGTGTTTTGTTGTGGGTCGGCATCGACCTCCCTAGGGTCGGCCTCGACCTATTCCTGAGACGTGTGTTTTGCGTTTGTTTGCTTGATTTGCGTTGCTTTGTTTCTCTTTTGCTTTTGTAGTGTGATTGCTAGACTATAGAACTACTAACTCCCGTGGACGATCCTGACTTCGCTATACTCAGCGGGGTCTTGACAAATTTATTTGTTAAGGTATACCCTCTCAACAATTGCTGGGAAAGCGACATCTTTGGAATTGTCTACACGTGCCCAGACAAGGGAAGCTTCCTTCTGAGGACTACGGCCGAATTTGATGTAATCATGTTGGGGCGGCCTTGATTTAAATTTGAACTTCGTCCGTATTTTGGCGCGCGTCCCTTCTTGATGAGGACGCCGTCCTATCTGCGCAGGGACTTCGCCAATTACGTTCAGCTTTGGAAGTTCCGATGAAGTGCGTCCCTACATGGTTAGGGACTCTCGTTCATTTGTTGTCCTTTTCGCTCATGTGCGTCCATTGGACTTACCTGAGATCAACACTTGGACAACTTATCAAATACCTTTGAGTTTGTCATTATCAAAACAAGGGACGATCATTATTGGTTTAGATATTAATGACTGGCGTCCTTAATATCGTCCCAACAACCATTAATGTCATCACAAGTTCACAACCACGTCCTTACAGTCACCATTTATGTCATAATAAACCAGCCACAAAACGCACCAAATCCAAACACATTAATATTGTCCATTCAAGCAAATCCACCATGAGGTTACAAACAAAAAACCACTTGAAAAGTACTTCAAATTAAAACAAAACAATGCAAAATGCTCATATGCATGGAGAGCAATATGAGAGAACCACCTTGGCACCATCCACCATTCCACCATTCCCATTTCACCTAAGTTACCACAAATGAAATAAAATTAGAGTAATTCCACATTTCATAACAACATTAGCTAAAGATGATCAATATGTTGTATAGTAAAAAAACCTTATGATTTTCACTTGGTAGATTTGTTTGAGGAGATTGTCCAACTCGAAATCCAATCTATCGTTAACATGAAGCTTGTTGGTTTGAGCAAACCTTTCCCATCCCAATCCGAGTTCCGCAGCCTAGCCTTTAAACCTCTTGTGCAACCGGTATTGAACGACAAACGATCCATGTTCCGTTTTCAGAATCATGGTCTTGGCCCTTGTCGACTTAGCAGGCAAGAATTTTCTTGCAAACTCGGAAGGTACACGCTGCAAAAAAGTGTATACAGTTAGTTAAACAAGATTCTAACAATGGATTACTATACACTGAGTTTGAAAAACCTTACAATTCCATTGTTCCGAACAAGATGTCGGCTTTCAACTGTCACGATGAAGTGTGGTGGGTTGTATATGAAGGATGTGGAGTCCTCGGAGTCCCTTGTACTCTCGTCATCACCGCTAGAGTATGATATTCCGTCAGAGTCGTCGGAATCGGAGGGATTGTCATCGGAGTCGTCCTCATCTGTTGAGCAACTTCTCGGGGACTCTTGAAGAGGATACTCGAGGGAATAATCGTCGGACGACGGGCCATCGTCGTACGAGTCCGTCCATGATGACGAATTACCACCATCGCTCCCTGAATCTGCCGAATCTGCCGTTAACATATTAGGGCTTAATTAGGGTTTAATTATCCTAACTCACAGATCACTAAACCGTAATCAAAACATCATCACTTACCATCTTCGGTGGCTAAGTGTTTTAACACATCTGTCTCTATATAGTACTCCATTGTTCTTGAAACCCTAGCATCAAAGAACAGGGTATTTTTCGTGATCGGATTTACAGAAAAAAAAACGATTTTCCAACTCGAAATCCAAATTAAACCTTGAGGCTTTAGGGTGATCGGATTAATTTACAGAAAAACTCACCGGCGGAGATATTCGTGAGCGGATTCGGACGAGCGAGATTTCAGAGGAAGAAATTGGGAAGAAGGTTCAAGAAATTGGGAGTCAGAGTGTTTTCTATGGATGAGTGTGAGAGAAATTTCAAGGTTAATGGGTTTTATTTATCCGTAATTTCTAGAGAAGTTAAACGGACAATTTTGTGGTACATTGTAAATGGGTTTTATTTTGGCCGAAAAAAGATAATCTCATTTGAAATGTAAACATAATTAATATAGTTAGAGTGATCAATTCATTTTAAGTGGTACATTGTAAATGCAAGTGAACATACATTTTTTAAATATTTTGCCGGAAATGCAAGTTAACAATGAAAAATGGATTTTTGAGTGATCAATCTATGGAATCTAATCTAACCAAATACTAAAGTTTAAACATTCATTCTTATATGTTGTTATGTTTCTAGACCGACCGAATAATCCGTTTCGAGAACCGACCGAAACAGACTCAATCCGACCCAATTTAAACCGGATGCATGTATAAACAACCGGTTTCAAGATTCAATAATGACAAAAGTGTATACTAATTAATAAGAAAAAATTGTAAAGAATATAAACGAAAATCACTTGAATTAATTTCCTTATTCGTGATATATAATTGAGTAAGATATTAAGTATGCATAAGGAAATCGGATAAGATATCAAGAAGATTATATAAGTTATTTTTTTGAAAATCAATGCAAAATTTTAACAAAGACGTGGCGCAAATTTTAACAAAGATTTCGTTCCGATTTATACTGTATTATAGTAGATAAGTCGATATTATCATTCAACTGAAAACCATTTCAACCAAAATCAGATTCAATCGAAAATTAAAAAAATAGACTCAACCCAAAACCGACTCAATCTAAACACGAATTAAAGTAACTGATTATAATGTCACTATGTATAATGTCACTATTATAATATTTCTTTCACAATTTCGTGTATGATATAGTTTTGATTAACAATATATATAATGTCACTAGCCTAAGATTGTTTTCACAATTTTGTGCATGATCGATCTAGTTGTGATTAAGGGTTAAGGGGTTTAGGGTTAAGTGCTTAGGGTTTTAGGGTCTAGGGCTTAGTGTTAACTTAGGGTTTAGGGCTTGTCGTGCACATGATTTTTTTTTTCTTGAAATGGCTCGGAAGAAGTTTGATTTCCTTTTACTAAAAAATGAAAGATAATGACAATTGGAATAAATAGCCTGACAAGCATTTATTCGCGCAGGTTTCCAAATTCCTAAATATTGGGAGGGTGATCATTGGAGAATCATAATGCCTTTTTTTTTTTGAGAAATTAGTACTAAATGCCCCTATATGTTAATTTGTTTGCAAATATGACATTTTTTTCGATTTGAAAAAATGGCAAAAAATATTGCGATGATGCTTAAAAATATTACATTCATGCCCCAAATTGCCAATTTTTTATCAAATAAAATAAAAATCGAAGTATTTTGTAAAAAATCGAAATATTACATTCATGTGTTGATTCGATTGTACGATCCGATCTATGTTGGTTACGATTCTAACAATTCGATCTATGTTGATTTGAAAGTAATTTACCTTTTAATTAGGGCTTATAGGGCTTATGGCTTAGTCCTTGTAAACGATGTTATCCGAATCCCGACTTGATCCTCCGATTCCAACGATTCTACGACCCTAAAGTCATAAATCGATTCTAGCGATTGTACGACCCTAAAGCCATTATAACGATTCAAACCTTAAAATCGATTGTACGATGCAATCTATGTTGGTTCCGATTCTAACGATTCGATCTATGTTGATTTCTAAGTAATTTATCTTTTCATTAGGGTTTATAGGGCTTATGGCTTAGTCCTTGTAAACGATGTTATCCGAATCCCGACACGATCCTCCGGTTCCAACAATTCTACGACCCTAAAGTCATAAATCGATTCTAGCGATTGTACGACCCTAAAGCCATTATAACGATTCAAACCTTAAAATCGATTGTACGATCCGATCTATGTTGGTTCCGATTCTAACGATTCAATCTATGTTGATTTCTAAGTAATTTACCTTTTCATTAGGGTTTATAGGGCTTATGGCTTAGTCCTCGTAAACGATGTTATCCGAATCCCGACTCGATCCTCCGATTCCAACGATTCTACGACCCTAAAGTCATAAATCGATTCTAGCGATTGTACGACCCTAAAGCCATTATAACGGTTCAAACCTTAAAATCGATTGTACGATCCGATCTATGTTGGTTCCGATTCTAACGATTCGATCTATGTTGATTTCTAAGTAATTTACATTTCATTAGGGTTTATAGGGCTTATGGCTTAGTCCTCATAAACGATGTTATCCGAATCCCGACTCGATCCTTCGATTCTAACGATTCTACGACCCTAAAGTCATAAATCGATTTTAGCGATTGTACGACCCTAAAGCCATTATAACGATTCAAACCTTAAAATCGATTGTACGATCCGATCTATGTTGGTTCCGATTCTAACGATTCGATCTATGTTGGTTATCATAAGTTGGTTACCCGAAAACCAATTCAACCGAAAACCGATTCAACCAAAACCCGATTCATTCGAACATTGAAAAAGTCTAGTTCACAAGTATTTGTCATTGTATTTTCAAAACCCGATTCATTCGACCCTAAAGTCATATTCGTATCTTTGTATAGAAGGAAAGATGTTTTATTTGCTTTTGTTAATAATTTAAAAATACAATGACAAATAAAGTTAATTACATTGGGCGGCTGACAATCTTTAATTAACCAGCGCAGGTTTCCAAGAGTGTAATCATCATATCAGTGCAATGATTAACTTTTTTTCCAAAGGCAAATGAAATTGACCATTTAAATAATTAAATAAACAACGGATGTACATTCTAGCCTTTTAGTGTCCGCTTCAATTTTATCATGTACTCGAAGTTTAGCTTGTTTTAAGTTAATGATTGTATTTGTTTGATCATAACAAAAATAAAACAAATATCGACCTCATATAGTCCTAACATATAATTCCTTATGCAATATATCTATGTACAAATGTTGTAGCCTTATTCTAAGTTGTAACCGTATACGAATGGAGGAGTAATCTTATTAATTACCATTTTCAAATTAATTAGTCATTCATCCTTGTATACAATAATTCATGAAGCCATATTTTCTAATGCACAAATGACTCAATCTCACTTAGTTTGAGGGATCATTTCATATTTCCTTAATGAACAAATGACTTCAATACTCATTCGAGTTTGTAATGTTCTAGTGATTAAACTCATACGGAGTTTTACCATATGGAATCACAATATTGCTTACAAGGGTACCTCACCTAAGTTTCTATATATTGCATAAGGAAATTGTACATACATTACACATGTAGTGTTTAGGGCCTAGGGTTTAGGGTTTAGGGCTTTTAGGGCTAATGGCTTATGGCTTAGGGTTTACGGTTTAGGTTAAATGGCTTAAGACGATTATACAATATGTACATATATATGTCACGTGTCCTTGTACACGATGTGATGCAAGAATTACATATACGTCTAAGGAGAGGGAGTTGGAGGTCAATCGACGAGCTAAGCCAAGACCTTTCCGTAGGTCAAGAGCTTTCAAGTTCAAGAAGGTCTTCAAGTATGACAAATTATCCTTTCAATGCTATCAAGTCACACGTCCAAGGCCTCCCCGAAAAAGGATTAAAACTTGGAGATATTTTCGGGAGTTTGAAATCCCGTCACAGCTTGAGTAGTGTTCAGTAAAACAGCCATAACTTTGGCTATAAAATTTATCTCACGTCCATTCAAATTGCGTTGGATAGATAATTAAAAGATCTACAACTTTGTAGTTTACGGAGAATTCAGAATCCAACTGTAAAGAGGTCAAAATCGCGATATACTGAGAGCTGGTCAAGTCTTACGGGAATCTTATCTTTAGCTTTAATTCTATCCATATCTAGATATTGTCTTTATGATATTTTCGGCCATAGGAGGTTTGTTAGGGCTGAAATATATCTTGCTTTATTTATTATTTATATCTTTTGAGTTTTTAGGTTTAATTAGTTAGATAGCTTCTTTTCCAAGCAAAGTTCTATCTTAGGCAAGTGTTAGAAGATAGAATTTTGGCTTCCTAGTTTGTCTATTTAAACACAATTTTCCATTCAATAAAAATCAGAGATTGAGACCTGGGAATTAACTTGTGATAAGTTTAATTCCTTAGGTTTTTGATCCCGAAAACTATCTTCTTGACTCAAGCAACTCAAACAATCAAATTCCGCTGCAATCTTGTTCTTCAAACGACAAACTTCTCTTCCATCGATCATTAACTTTAACAACAATCTTGCGCACATACCAATCCGAGATCTATATCCTTGGGCATCTTCAACGCGTGGCGGCCTTCACTCCGAAGGTTGTCACGTATCACGATGTTATCCGAATCCCGACTCGATCCTCCAATTCCAACGATTCTACGACCCTAAAGTCATAAATCGATTGTACGATCCGATCTATGATGGTTCCGATTCTAGCGATTCGATCTATGTTGATTTGTAAGTAATTTACCTTTTCATTAGGGCTTATAGGGCTTATAGGGCTTATGGCTTAGTCATTGTAAACGATGTTATCCGAATCTCGACTCGATCCTCCGATTCCAACGATTCTACGACCCTAAAGTCGTAAATCGATTGTACGATCCGATCTATATATGTTGGTTATCAATAAAAATGATCTAAAACCTAAAATATTGATAATAATATAAAAGTAAAAAAAACATTGTTTGATTATCTTTGATAAAATATTGATAATAAAATTAAAATATAACTCCATAGTTTTTTTGATTTGGCAATCACAACATTAGTTCAATATTGTTTATAAATGGATTTATGCAGGTTTTAAACTCTCTAAAGCCTAAAACGAAATCAAAAATACAATATTGTTTGTAAATAATCCTGGTGCATTCAATGTCACTTTATGTTAGGAAAATGAAGCCATGCATTGGCGGGACACATGCATTGGCGGGAGACACAATAAGCAAGACAAATCAATTCCTTCTAAAACACTCAAAGAGATTTCGAGTATTCATCAAATCAATCCTTCAGCTCAAAATTTTCAAAATTTCACTTCTCTCTCAAGCCAAACTTTCAAACTTTCAATTGCCTCTCAAGCCAAAATTTCAAACTTTCAATTGCCTCTCAAGCCAAAAATCCATTCTTCAATCCAAAGCACTTTATAAGGTATCTTTCAATTCATTGAGTGTGTAAATCCTTCCTCAAATAAATCTGTAATTTCTTCAATCCCTCTTTCTTTTTTCTTAATCGATGTTCTAATCTTTCCAATTTGTGTAGATTTTGCTCGAGCTATTTCGAGGATGGATCATCAAGGATCATCATCAAGTACCAGATCTCCATTTAGACCAAAGAATGCGTATTGTTACTGCAATCCACCAACTAAAGCTACAATTCGCATATCCGAGTCACCTAAAAACCCGAATCGTTTGTTCTTCAAATGTGACCATTGTGGGTTCTTCAAATGGTTAGATGGCTCCAACGATATAGACGAGGCCCAACACTTTGGTGCTTATCGAGATGATATCAAGCGTGATCTGAAGGAGCTAACCTCCTTTGTGCATAGAATAGTTCAAGTATCATTTGTCTTGTATTTTATTTTATTAATCATTATGCTAAGTTAAATGAAGAAGCTCATGTAATCCATAATGGATCTTTTGTATTTCAAGTTTCTTTTTATCTAAGTTTAATGTACGCTATCCATAATGGATAATTTTATCTAATTTTAATGTATGTTATCCTATGCTTCATTTTATCTAAGTTTAATGTATGGTATCCTAAGCCTTACTATGTTTATTTCTATGTTATACTTATTTCAATGTGTGTTATAATCTATAAATATAAATAAAATTCAGCCAAGACATATCAATGCTTGATAAGATACAAAACCCAGCCAAATAAAAAAAATGAAATAAGATACAAAACCATCCAAATAAAAAAAACTAGTGGCATTTGATTAATGAGGTAAAGATACAATCAATGCTTGATAAAAAAAAATACAATAAATTCATGATATTAAAAAACGAAGGCTAGATAACACTATTAGGCCATTGGTAAACACAAAGGCTTCAGATTAAGTATTGGGCCATGCCATAGCCTAGCCCACGATAACTATATAGCCCACATGCAGCACTATGATAACATATGCTGCAATTTAGGACGTATTTAACGTAGCAAGTTATACTCACTTTGCCCTAAATCAATATACGATATATCCACACAACATATCATGCATTTCAATTTAAAACATCAAATATACAAACACCAAATATCCAAACGACCAAATTCAACCGAAAAACAAATATCCAAACGACCAAATGTTCGAACTAAACTAAAAACACAACCAAAGTTAAAAATCCTTCAACAAAGCACATTCATTCATGGGCTGCATTGGAAACGTCCTTTCGCCGTCCGACATGGCAAGGAGCCTCGACGTTACAGCGCCACAATCCTCTAACATTTCCACACGCCTTGAAAGTGCAACTGCAATATACAACACGATATCATTCATTTTACATTACTGAACCGATCTAGAATACGATCTCATGCATTAGCAAGTACACATTAACAAGTATGGATAATACTTAGCATTAAAAGTGATATAGACATTACCATCTATACTCCATCTATTGTGCAGCCAACTCCAATCATCATGCATACCTAGAGAAGATATGCGAACGAAAAAATATTTGGAGCACCAATTCGGTGGAATACGATAACTAGTACCATGAAATAGAGGATCCTTTCCCGGTTTACTTACGAGTGATATTCTTCCATGGTTGGCATACTCAATATCATAACAACTCATGAGATCAGCAATCTCATAACCCTCATGCATACGGTTAGTCACATATTCTATGCAGTATAGTATACGCCATGTTTGAGGTGTAAGTTGAGCGGGAGATAGACGAAACACTTTCAAGAAATCCCTAGTGAAATGTGGAAAAGGAAAATGAAATCCCATAGAAAAGGGATATAGTGACAAACATACCCAGCCCGGATGGAAACCGTCGGATCTCTCTTCATAATGGACGGGATACATGACTTCTACTTGGTCCGAAAATCCACAAAACCTTCTAACAAGCATGTCATCACCAATGGTGAGGACATCCTGCCCTGGAACTTCCTTTTGTAAGAAGCCTTGGCTAGGGAACTTGATTATCAAACCTTCCACTTGTTGTTGATGCTTTTGCTTCTCCACATATGATTCATCAAGTGTTTCGTAGAAAATATACGGTAGCAACGGACCCTCGACTTCTTCTATATGTGAGTCATTCACATCATGCCATGAGTCATCCATCGACATGGTTGTTTGATTATGTTGAAGTAAAAAACGTTGGATGTCAAAAGACACCAAAATATCACGTTTATAATCAATAAGGAGAATTGTAACCGCTTAGAATTAACCACCATGGTTATAATTCCAACTGTAGGGACGCAAATAATCGGCCCAAATATAAGGCCCAACTACCAAGCCCATCGGGCCAAAGGATTAATTATGCACAAAGTATGATATATGAAGAATAAGTGTCTAAGATATGAAAAATATGCTACTTTAGATAAAATACATATCATTTCGGAAAAAATAAATGTCATATTATTACTTGCATTTTTTTGGCATAAGATTACGTATCATGCATAAATCGAGGGACTTAAACAATTATAACTCTTAAAATCATCGGGCAATATAAATTGTACTTAAAACAATTATAATGGATGATAGTAACTCAGTTATTTTAAATTAACTTTGACGGAAAAAAAAAGTTAAATATCGCACTAAAACAGTTGTCTTCAATCAAGAGAGATCAATACTTATAATGGAGGTTAAATTTTCTCTTTATTCGTTGCCTTCAATCAACAATAAAAATGCTCTAAGGGTGGAAAATTTGTTAAGTTAAAATAGCACTTAAATTGGTCTAGGGCTTAAAACTATCAGGTATATTTATGGGCTAAAATAAATTAAAACCCAAAGTTAACAAAATAATGTGAAGTTGATCCATAAATTTCGGCCCAATTGGAAGGCCTATTAAGTCTCATGTACCCAAACCTAAGTGGGACCCGCCCGAACCTATAACTTCGGTTACCCATTACAATTATAAATTATTGGGATAAAGATAAATTTAAAAGCATTTTATAGATACTATCACCCACTATCTACCCTTTAATATTATTCTAGTAAGATTGTTATGACACCTTGAGTGAGAGAAACAAATTCCATCATCTTGGTTGGCTTTATGTTATATAGAATTATCTGGCCCAAGCGACAGTTACGTATAGGGTGATGTATACAAGAGAAACCTTTGCCCTATCAGGAAACAATTCAAGCCCCCCACAAAAACATCTTCTGGTGGGCTTTGCGTAGCACAAAGGAATAAACTAATCACATCCAAACTAATTGAAAAAACGCAAAAAGCAAGCCAACAACAGGAACTCAATTGATAAGGTTGTTTTATTTTTGTTTGAAATTACTGCGTGCTTCTCAAAATAAAAAAACAGAAAGATATACAGCTCATTGAGCTCTCTTACCAATTTGGCACGGCCTCAAATCCCAAGTAAAAATCCCGTAAATTAACTTGTTAATTTGTTGGAGATGAAGGGCCTTCGAATCCGGGCCCGTTCTCTAATAAAGATTGTCCCCTTTTGTTACACGAGGACAAATCACTTTAAATGGATTATCTTGCTCCTCAAACTATGCCATCATGTCGGCTATTACGTATTTCTCTTCCTATGATTGGCTATCACTGTTTTTTTTTTCATGTTGGGGTATCTAAACAACATAAAAAGTTGTGCACCTGTACCGTATAAATGATCATTAATCTAATCTTTTTTTGGTAGAAGATCATTAATCTAATTTAAACTAATATTTTTTAACCCCATTATATCGGTTAGTTTTTATTGTATCGGGGACTTTCACCCAAGACATTCAAGAACGACAGTAGTGAAAAGTGTTGGTACACGCTTCATTGTTTCATTTAAACAAATTAAACAATTTAAGCAATCCCCCCTCATTGCACAATATTTATTCAACGCAAATTAAAGAAAATTTAATCACTAAATGAACAAATCCACCGAAAAATACTTTAATAAAAGAGCCAACAAAATGTACAACAAAGCCATTCACCCGTCCAACGGACGGGCCAAAACCGCTAGTGATAATAAAAGCAATATCAATGGTAATATTCATTTTCTAAAAAATTTTTAGAAAAATTAAATTATCATAAATGTTAAATTTTATCAATTACTTGATATTTCTTAAAATAAAAAGTAATGATAAAAGAGAAGTATCTTGCAGATGAACCCTAATCTAATAAGATTTTCTCCTAAAAGTTGGTTTTTTAATATGTTATATTTAAGAGATTGTGAATATCAAATACTAACTCACTAATACGAATGCTCTAATATCCCCAACATCTTAAAAACCTAAAAGAAAAAAAAAGAAAATAAATATCAATAAAGTAAAAAAAAAAAAGAAGCTTTATCACAAATGTTGTCTTTCCATAGATATCATACCTGACACAATATGTAGAGTATTATACAAATGAGCGTGGTTCATGTGAGAACCGGTCTCTATGAGAGAAACAAGAATGTATTTTAACCACTAGTTACAAATGTGGGAGCGGAGTACGAGTAAAAAGTAATTTATTTAAGGGAAATTCCGCCTGGTAACCACGAGGTTTTGCAAATTCCGCGTGGTGCCCAAAGTTTTTCGGTATTCCGCATGGTAACCACGAGGTTTTGCAAATTCCTCGTGGTAACCTTGGCCTATTATAAAAAGTTAAAATTATATGAATACTTACCCGCACTTTCTAATTAATTACAAAAATCACCCTATCTTTATTTTTTTTTTAAAAACTATCTACTAATCTATTTTTATAAAACATCTAAATTTATAATTTTAGTATTATATATATTTTATTATTTTCTCTTTTCCCATGGCATGCACTATATATTATTATTTTATAAAATCTTCTATTTTTTATTATTATAAATAGAACCACATTTTTCAAATTTGTATAAAAAACAGTTCTTTTTTTCAAATAAAAAAAATCATACCTAATTTAAAAAACAAAACTACTAGTTCTTATTAACAAAATATAAACTTGAATTTTATTTATAGTTGATCTTTTAAGGGGGTGTTTTTAGAAGTGGGTGCACTAGTTAAATAATTTGTTTTTAAAATATAATAAAATTGTTTTTTCTAAACATAATGTACATATATAACAACATTAAAAATGTGTAAAAATTATAGCCTTTTTATGACATGTACAACTCTAGGAATGTTTTATTTATAATAAATTAACTTTTAAAAATAATAAAGATTATATATTGAGTAATACTTTTCATTAGGTATTTTAAGAAAACAGATTTGATAGTTTTGTTGAAAAAATGTATTTAAATGATATTTCTCATTAGGTATAAGAAATTAGTTTGTTTATTTATGTTTTCAACAAACCTATCAAATCTATTTTGATTTTTTAATATAAATTTGAAAATTGTGATTCTTTTTTTAATAATAAACAATGAAACATTTTGTAAAATAATACTGATATATAGTGTCATGTAAAAAGAGTAAATAAATATATATATAATGCTAAAATTATAAAGTTAGTTGTTTTATAAAAATAGATTAGATATTTAAAAAAAATAAAGATAGCGTGATTTGTGTAATTAAGTAGAAAGTATAGGTAAGTTTTTATATAATTTTTACTTTTTATAAAAGGCAAGGTTACCACGCGGAATTTGCAAAACCTCGTGGTTACCATGCGGAATACCGAAAAACTTTGGGCACCACGCGGAATTTGCAAAATCTCGTGGTTACCGGGCGGAATTTCCCTTTATTTAAACATTCAGAATGCAAGTTGCCAAACATGATTGTGGATCTTCATACATAATGATTGTGTATGTCCACGTACATGAAAGACTTTGTATACATGTGCACTAATTATACGTTGTATTACATCTGAAAAAAGTCATACACAGTGGGATTTTTGCATGAATGCACATTGCATAAGTGAAAATACACAATCATCTTATTTGGAAAAGGCACAGTCATTTGTTAATTATATACTTATATGAAAAAACAATTCACTGTTGGAACGATGTTAAGGATGCAAGTACTTAGCATTGTACCAATAATGATCGTCCCTCGAATTTTGATAATGACAAACTCAACTTTGATCTAATATTTGTTCAAGTTATGTCTCAGGAACTTACAAGGACCCATATCATGCTAAAAGGATAACAAGTGTACATCAGTCCTAAGGAATAGGGACGCTAAAACACTTAGAAGAAAAGAGGACCAGAAAGTGTTCTTGCGAGATGAGGACGTTGTCCCCAACGAGTAGGAATGCGCGCAAAAATAATAGAGTCCTCCAAAGCTGTCGACAATGATGACATCACTAGACAACGAGCATGTTCTCCGAAGCTTCGCATGTAGGGGACCAGTACATGTGGAGGCTTCCCAGGAAATCCGAAGGGAAGAATGCAATAGTGTACGGACTCCCGATTTGATCACGCGGCTGAGGATGAACGAAGGGAAAAAGTGTCAGCAAAGTAATGCCCTTCCCAACCACTCAAAATACTCTCAATTGTATTCATAGTGATGTGACTTCCGACACACTCTCGAGAGCGACAACAAGAACACGAAAAACAAACTTAGAAATGAGTGACTTGTGTGTGTGAATCAAGAGGTAGTCAAAAGAAAAAAAGAAAACTATTTGTGACAAAGAACTCTTGTGCCTCACGAAGGACTGTGAGAGACGTGTGTCTAGTGTCTTTACGTTGTGAGAGTTAGGTTACAACGTAGGCTTAAAGGAGTGACACTAGTGAACATAGGGACGGACACCTTAGTTTCGAAAAGTTTGGAACTCGCTTGTCAACTGTAAGGACTCCCTCGTATATAAGATAAGGAAAGCTATTCGGAAATCCTCCCTGGAAGTAGAGGTTTACCTATAAGGACTACTTGGTCTTTGTGGGGTTTCTCTATAAATCACTTGTCTGCGTCCTTAGCTTATATCTGTCATTCTTACTTGTAAAGTTTTAATATTCCACTGCCTAAGGACTCTTTCATAAGGACGTCCTTACTCTTAGCTACTAACAACGATCCAACATTCACACAATACGATATAAAGCATGCACATTCATATTAATCGAAAATAAACAGTCATATTATTTGAAAAGGCAAAGTCAATTTAAGTGAAAATACATAATCATTCTCGTCACATTTTGCACTCTCATTACACATTATAAAAAATCACACACAGGACAATTTAGAGCATGCAAATTTTTATTAATCGTAAATGCAGTCATGCCATTTGAAAATACATATTCAATGCGCTACATAGCATGCACATTTGTATTAACCTAAAATGCAAGGTTGTATGCCCCAAACCCGTTTTCAAGAAGATAAGTGGCGCGGTAGAGGTGGGACTCCGTACGCGAAGAGGTAGAGGTCGCCTCCTTAGAGGAAGCAATCTAGGCAGGATTGAATCATACCATCGGCATTTGAGTGGTCCCCGCATTGTGAGCATGGCTGTCCATCTAGATTCGAAGGGGAGGAGTGATGTGTCCCAACCTAGGCCACATCAAGGTTCGGGCCACGACGTGCCCACATCAACACAACCAGGCCAAGACGACAAGCAAGTGGCGATTCCTCCTCTACTTGGCCCCATTACGAGGCAACGAGCTAGGATCCTTCAAGAGAAACTCCAAGCTGGATTAGCCATGTCGAGCCCGTCCCCAGACCACCAAGACAATGTCTTCACCATGCTGCAAGTAACAAGCTCATCCGAGGCATTAAAAGTGCTCGATTTTCCCATCAATGTGGCGCCCACCTCAGCCCATGATATCACAGCCACAACATCACCATGACATCATCTCTCTTTAAAGGTTGAATGCAAGTAGGTGGCTTATTTTCCAACCAAAGATGCAACTCTTCACTCGGCCCATTAAGTGGAGAGTTTTCCAGCCACCCTTCTTCTATTTAAAGGGAACTATAGCTATTTTATTGTTAGCTTTTGTTTTTTGTTCAAATCCCAGAAACTCTAAACTTGTTTTTGTTCTTGGTTTAGGGTGTTTAACCAAACTGGTTTTCGTGCCTTTGTGAGAACATCGAGGGATGGGTTGGATTTGGCTAGGGTGCGTCCATTCCTTCCATTTGTAACCTTGATTGATCAGATTTGGTGGGATTATCCAAGTCCTGATTGATCACTTATCTTTCTCTCAATAATAACAAAGTTCCTTTAAGATTGCAACTGTTTATGATTGCCAAGTTACCATCTAGCATCATCGACCTCCACTCATCTCACTCGAACCAGAACTCGATCGATCCAAGGGAAGGCTCATCAAGTGGTATCAGATCTTGTCGAGTGAGTTCCTCAAGTTGTGGGGGTAAGAATTGCTATCTCTTTTCAGTTTCGATTTGCTCAATTTCTATCCCATTTGGCTAGCCGATGACAATGCTTGTTTCTATCCCTTGTCCTTGAAATTTTGTTGAGCTCTCAACTGAATTTCATGGCCTTTTAATGCTTGAAATACCCTTCCATGGCTGCTAGCAAATGAAGAAGACAACCTCCTTTACTCAGCCGATTGTGTTCTCCAACCTTTCCTTGCCTTTCTTTGAATGCAACTCTTGCTATCCTAAGATTATTTGCCATGTCTATAATTATCAAGGCTGTTGAGTTTTCACCTGATCATTTGCTCCTAAAGTCCAATGAAGTTAATGCATGGAGTGAAAAAGCCTCGGTTTGTTATAAAAGGCACCAATTGATATTATTGCAGATTCGTATGTCATTTGATGTTATTTACAAGCATATGATACAAAAAAAAAGAGTTCTCAGCTGAGTGTTATAAAAAAAACAGTAGTTAAAAAAAACACAAGAGAAGAACGTTGCAACTTTTGCTCGAGCTTCGTTAGAATTGGGGTCGTAAGTGTTAAGTGAATCTTGTCAGCTTGCCTAAGTTGTTTTGCGACTATTCTTGTTTAATCCCGACACCATGCTGTTTTGTGAAGCCACTCCTTTGAGCACGTTAAAATTTGAATTTGAGTGTGCAAATACTCGCCCACAAGCTCACTTGGCTTGTTTTGTTACCGCCTCTATTTTGTCTTGCTGATTGAGATCCACACTAGTATTTCTAACCTTTTGGTGTGGTGCTTGGCAGATTACAACCCATTGGTGTGTGTGTCAGATGTGTGCCACAATAAAGGTGACAAACACGAGTCACTCCTCCCTTGTTTTGCTTTGAGTTTTCGAGTGTGAGTGGGAGATATCTTGTGAGGAAGGAAAGCCCAAAGTTAACCACCCGGTTTCTCTAGGCTACGTGAGAGAGTTTGGAGGTGTGAGGGAGTCCACAAAATAAACAAACACATCGATTCTAAACACAAGTGTGACCTTGGATTAAGTTAACCTTCACGCATTCCTTGTTCCTTTCTCTTTGATCATGTCTTCAGGTAATAACGGCAAAGACAAGATGTTGGACGAAGAAAGCCCCGAGGCCATACAACAAATATTCAATCAAAATCGAGAGGCCACACTCAAGGAGACTCAAGACCTGTATGAACGGACGCGCTTAGACCTACTCCGCATTCTCGATGAAAGAATTGATCAACACTTGAGTGCATCTCTTGGTCGTGAAACCTCCATTGGGGCAAGTGAGGCCCAAGGCCAACACCGCGACAATGCGCCACGGCCGGACGAGGTCCATGAGGAAGAAAATGTGGTGATAGGCACGCCGGTCAATCTACGTGACGTGTTGCCTGCACCTAGGCAGCCCCACCTGTGGAGGCCCCAGGTGATTATTCTTGCCGCTTGTTGCCAAGGCGCGTCAATGCGCGCCAAGAGCGACCCCTGGCTGTGCCCCTATACGAGCCACGCCAAAACCTCAACGAGCGTTTTGCTCCAAGAGAAAGAGGTGACCTTAGGGGCTAGGGGTATGATTATGGGTATGGATATAAAGAGCCTAGGCCAACGAGGGATCACCATCATGGTGTTAAGCTCCAGATCGAGCCCTTCGCCGGTGCCTTTGACGTCGAAGCCTATTTGGATTGGGAGGCTAAAACTGAGGTTGTTTTTGAATATTATCACTATCGTGATGCCCAACGAGTGGCAGTTGCCGCAATCCATTTTACAGAATTTGCTCTTGCTTGGTGGCAAGAAGAGAAGTATGAGAGGGAATATATGGGCGAGCGGCCCCATTGGCACATGGGCCGAGCTTAACGAGGCCATGAGGGAGCGGTTTGTGCGCGAAGATTACCAAGCTCGTGTCCAAGTCAAGTTGGAGCTACTAAAGCAAGGCCCTTAAACACCCGATGAGTACTACAAGGAGCTGCACCAGTTCCGCTCTCAAATCGGCTTCCCCGAAAGGTACATCGTTTCGAAGTTCATTAGTGGACTCAATTAGGATTTAGCTTCTTATGTGGAATTGCAACGATTTGGAGCTAATCCTCCAATTGACGAAGTCCTCCACTATACCAACCAAGTGTATCAAAGTCTGCAAAAGAGGAAGCAAGGAGGAAGTAGTCGGACTTGGGGTCAAACGTCCTCGAGCTCAACTCAAGAATTCAAGAAAAGTGAGCTCCGAGACACCAAAAGTGAGGCTGGCCGAATCTTTCCCAAAAGAGAGGCTCCGAGCATCCCAGCTAAGCCTAAAGAGGATGCTAACGCTCGCACTATAGAGATCTTAAGTGTTACAAGTGTCTAGGGGGAGGACACTTTGCTCGCGACTGTCCTACCAAAAAGCAAGTCCTCCTGAACTCCGCGGGGGACTATGAATCTAAGGATGAGAAGCACGAAGAGTGCACTACTCAACCTCCAAACCACCCCACGAAAGGTGCACTACTCGTGACATTGGATAAACTCCAACGAGCCAGTGATGGTGAAGGAACAAGTTAAGATAAAATTCGCCATTGGACCGTATGAAAAGGAGGTGGTATGTGACGTGGTGGCCATGACTGCTTGCCACCTCCTCCTTGGCCGCCCTTGGCAATACGACCGGGCTGTGGTGCACCAAGGCGTCTCCAATGAGTACATATTCCACATGGATGGAAAGAAGTTCACCCTCCACCCAATGACTCAACATGAGGTGGCCACCGATCAAGCTGCCGAAGGGATAAGGAGGAAAGCCAAGAAAAAGATGGAGCTAAAAGTGTTTGATGGAAGCTCCAAACATATGATGCTCGCCCAGGGTAAGGAAGTGGAGAAAGCAATCCAGGGAAAGCATACTTTTTTAATTCTTGTTTATAAAGAAAACCTTCTTTGTGACAATGATCTAGTTGATCTCCCATTGGAGATTTCGTCTCTTTTGCAGGAGTTTGGGGATGTGTTTCCCGACGAGATTCCAAGTGGGTTGCCACCTATCCGAGGAATAGAGCACCAAATAAACTTTTTGCCTGGAGTTGTCTTGCCCAACTGAGCCGCCTACATGACCAACCCCGCTGAAACCAAGGAGTTTCAAAGACAACTTCAAGACCTCCTTGACAAAGGTTATGTAAGGGAAAGTTTAAGCCCATGCGTAGTTCTCGTGATACTAGTGCCCAAGAAAGATGGGACATGGCGCATGTGTGTGGATTGTGGGGCCATCAACAACATCACCGTTAAGTACCGACATCCCATGCCGAGGCTAGATGACATGTTGGATGAAGTCCATGGCTCAAATCTCTTCTCCAAGATCGACTCGAAAAGTGGATACCATCAGATTCGAATGAAGGAGGGGGATGAATGGAAGATCACTTTTAAGACCAAACAAGGACTCTACGAATGGTTAGTTATGTCATTTGGCCTTACTAATGCCCCTAGTACCTTTATGCTTTTGATGAACCATATTCTTAGGGCATTTATAGGTCAATATGTCGTAGTTTACTTTGATTATATATTGGTTTATAGTCAGCCCTTAACTGAGTATGTGAAGCATATTAGACAAGTCCTTGAGGTGCTTAGGCAAGAGAAACTTTATGCTAACTTGGGTAAATGTCATTTTTGCTCCGATCATGTTGTGTTTCTTGGTTTTGTGGTGAGCAAGTCAGGTGTCCAAGTAGATGAAACCAAGGTTGAGGCCATAAGAGGTTGGCCCACACCCACGACCATGACTCAAGTGGGGAGCTTCCTCGGGTTGGCGGGATTCTATAGACGCTTCGTAAGGGACTTCAACACCCTTGCATCGCCTTTGACCGAGCTAAAAAAGAAGAATGTCCTCTTCAAGTGGGGAGGCGCCCAAGAACAAGCCTTCACCACCTTAAAGGAAAATCTCACAAATGCACTTGTGCTAGTCCTCCTTGATTTATTCCAAGACTTTCGAGGTAGAGTGTGACGCCTACGGTGTAGGCCTAAGAGGGGTGCTTATGCAAGAGGGTCTGCCTCGTTTAAAAATGAGGCCGAGATTCCATTTTTTGTAGTGGTGGATCGGTTTTCTAAAATGACGCATTTCATTTCTTGCCATAAGACCGACAATGCCACTCATGCGGCTGACTTGTTCTTTAATGAAATTTTCAAGCTCCATGGCATCCCTAAGACCATCGTGTCCGATCTGGATACCAAATTTCTGAGTTACTTTTGGAAAACTCTATGGGCTAAAGTGGGGACTAAATTGCTATTTTCCACCTCATGTCACCCGCAAACAGACGAGCAAACTGAAGTAGTTAAGCGTACTTTAGGTGCTTTGCTTCGTTCTTTGTTGCGAATTAACTTGAGCAAGTGGGAAGAATGTCTAGCCTACATTGAGTTTCCATACAACCGATCGGTCCATTCAGCCACCAAGAGGACCCCTTTTGAAGATTGTTGGATCGTTAGTACTAAGGGACGTCCTTTACTTTGGTAAAGGCGTCCTTTGATCAGGCGTCCCTACGAGGAGTAGGGGCGTCCTTGAGTAATGCAGCGGAATAAAGTACTAAACAGGTAAGTAATGAACGCAGTGAATTATAGAGGAACCAGTCAAGACCAAGTAGTCCTTGAGTGTAAACCTCTACCTCCTTGGAGGATTTTTTGAATAGTTCTTTCCTTTATATTGAACGTTCTTACAGTTGTACTGGCGAGTCTTTACAGTTCTCTGACACTTAGCTTTTCCCTAAGTTTACTTGTAAAGAACTCCTTTAAGCCTACAACTTAAGCTGGTTCAATCTACTAAAGGACTCTATTCCTACGTTCTGCAGTACTTCGCAGAACTCTCTTTCTCTTTTTGGTTTTTCTGATTACAAACTGTTTTGTGGTTTGGGTACAAAATCTCACTCGATCTAAACAAGTCCTAGCACTGTTCTTGAGTTCTTGAGTTAGTTCTTCGTGTTCTTGAGTGAGTCGCTTTCCTCTGATTCTCGCTGAATATTCTCTGAAAGCGTTAACGTCACAATAAATGCCTTGGGGTATTTATAGGACTTGGGGAAGGGCGTCATTTCTCTGGGACGATCAAGCCCTTTGTGGACGTGGCTACAGGATCTTCGTCCACGTAGTAGGGCGGTGATGAGGAAGCTTCCTGTATCTAGCTGTGTATGATGAACTCCGCTACAGGATCGGCCGCCATGTGTCGATGAACTCTGCAACAGGATCGTCCGCCACGTAGTGTTGGACTCCGCTACAGGATCGGTCTCCACGTGTCCTTGGATGATCAAATATTGTCGAGTGATGTCATCCTGTTGGCTAGTGAGTAAGGACTCCTTTCTTGCGTTCCTACTCGCTTGGGACTCCGTCCATGCTCAAGTAGTCTCTAGCTAGTCCTTACTTCCTGTTAGCTAGCGTCCCTAAGCCTAGGGGACGCCCATACATACTTGTTGTCCTTTTGTCACTGGCGTTCCTGAACACTTGGACAAATTTATTAGAATCAAAGTGAGTTTGTCATATCAAAACTAAGGGACGGTTGTGGTACACTAACAAGTACGCAAGCGTCCTTGATAGCGTCCGAACAATTTCCCCCTTTTTGATGATGACAAACTCTTCAGCAAAATAGTTTTGGCATTGGAACTTAGCATGCATGAAAACTTAGAAGCGTCCTCTAACACTTAGAGAAAATTTCAGTATGCACAAGTTTTCATTCTTTGATTCTGTAACATTTGGATTTTAAGGAGAGAGTCGCGTCCTAGAAATGCTTTCTAAGCGTCCTCTTTTATTCTAGCATGGGCGTTCTTTAGACCTTTCACTTAATAGTTCCCCCTTAACACTTGCTTATTCTAGATAACTATTTTATAGCGCATCTTTGCAAAACTACACTTCCCCCTTTTGGCATCATCGAAAAGGATAACAAGTGATAAGGACGTTAGCACAAACACACAACTAAAAGCAGTGGAACTCTTAAACAAACACATGCATACAAACAGCGAAATGCCATTCAAACAAAAGTGAGAGTACGTTTATTACAAACCAAGAACTTAGTGTTTGAAATAAAAGAAGCAAGAGCAAAATAATGATGGATTGAAGATGGAGGACGGCAATCACTGAGGACGGCTCTGGTCTTGATAAAACTTGAGAAGTTTTTCATGAAGTTCAGCCGACTTAGAGAATGCAGAGGACAAATCTTTGAGGGCGGAGAAGATAAGGCACTGGTTGTCCATAATGGCGCCCATGAGTTCTGCAGGTGGATGCTGGGCAATATTAGCAGGGGCAGAACAAGGCACTAGACCTGAACTGGAAGAGGGAGCGTCCATAAGAGGTTCTGAAGGAGGAGAAGGAGCCATTAGCATTTGATCAAGGACTGCAAAGTTGACGGCTGGCTCTTCTTCCTGAGCGAACTCTTGAGACATAGAGGCGAGACGTGCTTCTTCAGCTTCAGCTGCCAGGCGTTCTTCCTCAGCCTTCTTCCTGGCTTCCTCAGCCTCAGCTTCTAACTGTTTTAGCACGGAAGGCAACTCTTCATTGTGCCTGATCTCTACTAGTCCCTTCTTAGCGTTCCATTTTAGTCCAAGCTCTTCAGAAGGATCGCTTTCATCGTAAGCATTTTGGGACTTAAGAATCAGCTTCACCAGACCCGGGTACGGCAAGGCGTGACGCTTCCTCCCACACTTAGCCATATGTTGCATATCAATTCTGGCAAGATTTATGGGACGGCGTTCTAGAAGAGCGTCAATCAGAATGATGTCATGTGTCTGAACGATTGAGCGCTTCTCTTGCCTGGGAAGGACGGCGCAACAGATAAAATAATGTGCAATGGCGCCTACCTTGCTCAACACATGAGCGACCCTGTCCAGTCCCATTGGCCTTTTGCCCTGAAAAACGTGTTCAACCAAGGGCAGTTCTTCATCAGTTGTCTCAAATCCGCCTTCTGGAAGGGAGCTTAGAGCGTTGGACAGGGGCTTTTGAGGATTGAGACCCATGAAGGCACGAACCTGGCGTTCATTAACTGAGGCTTTCTCACCATCTATCTTGAAGTGGAGAGAGGCATCTTTAGACTTGTAACGCAGATCCCTGTAGAACGCTTTCACCTGCTCTTTGTCAACTTCTGCAGGCGCTGGCCCAACGTTCAACCAGCCTTGAAACCTCAGAAGGTCAAGAAACTCTTAAACTTTGTCATCTTGGAAGGAGGAGAGCCATTCTTCGGAGTAAATGAGAGGGTTGAGAACTTTGACGAGGGCGCCATCAGGCTTACGTTTTCTTTTGCCCTTGGGAGACTCAAAGTCCTCACCATCAGAAGAACTGTCATCAGCGGAGCCCTCTGACTCTTCTTCATTAGCGTCCTGGCCAGCAGCGTTCTCTGTGCCTTGTGTGTTTTCATCATTGCCACCAGCTGTGGCTTGATCTGCACCAGAAGGAGCTTGGCCTTGGGACGTGCCCTCAGCGTCCTGAGCCTCGGATTGATTTTCTGTTTGTGGCTCAGCGTCCGTAGGGACTTGGTGGGATTCTATTTGGATGGAGGGGGAGGGGTTTTCTTGAGGAGTTGGGAGGGGATTTAGGAGAGGGAGGGATTGGCTGTAGGGAGGGACTTCATGAGCATCACGCTCGAGCTCGTCAGAAAGGGTGGGCTGGGCGTCCTTTTGAGCGACCTGGTGCTCACCAGCGTCCTCAGCTTGTTTTTCAGCAGGAGCATTCTCGACTCCTTCCGCCTCGTCGTTAGAGTCCCCAACGACATCAATGAATGGGGAGACTTGATCAGCAGGCGTTCCTCTTTGGCTCTCAGATGAGCTAGAGGAAGAGGAGGAGATGTGCTCGGGCTCTGGAGCGTCCTTGGCTCGCAACACCTTGGGCTTTTCACCAGCTTTGCGTCTGCGAAAAGTGTGCTCAAGAGTTGAACGCTGTTCTACCTCTTCCGGGCCACTTTCTGAGGAGGGACAACGGGACCTGGGGGTCTCGGGGTCCTTAGGTGGAGATATGTGGGCCGGGGCAGAAGGGAAGTTGGCAAGGTTGAGGGGAGAATAGGGTTTGGGAGGAAAAGGAATGAGGGCATTTTTCTTTGAGGGTTGAGGGGACGGTGGAGGAGTGGGGAGTTGGACAATAGAGATGGGTTTAGGAGGAGGAGTGGATTCTTTGGAGAGATTGGAGGGCCGTTTTGTGGAGCTAGGCCGTTTTGTGGAGGTTTTTGAGGAGGGGACACTTGAAGTTTTGGCCTTTTAGTGGGGTCTTGGGTCATGGACTTTCTTGGAGCTTCCCTCCTTTAAGTGAGGTGGAAACTTGTTCACAATTTCGGTAGGTTTTGAGGTGGAGAAAGGTTGAGATGATTTTGAGAGAGGAGAAGAGGGGGTTGGACGCTTGAGCAAATTTTTTGTTGTGATTGTGGGGACTTGAGGAGGTGGGGGAGAGGGACTTGGCACACGGATTTTAAGCATTTTGTAAGCCAAGGAGTCTTTAGGGTACATTGGGAAGTCTGGGAGGACGGCGTTGTGCAAGTCCGGTATTAAATCAAGTAAAGGACTAAGATTCTCACCACCAAACTGCGAAAAGAAAAGAACGTCGTCCATCCTCCCTGGTAAGTCCTTGTATGCCGTGTTGTGGAGGCCTCTGATGACGAACCGTTCAATGAACTTCTCATAGTTCCTTGTTTTAACTGCGTCCTTCTTCACGTCAGGTCTGTCCATGCGTTCCCTGATCAAGTTGTACAGGGTTTTGGGCTTCCTGTTGATGAAGTCCACCAGAGATTCATTAAGGACGATAGGTTTTGGCTTCTCTATATGGTGGGACTTCACCAATTTTCTTCTCTTCCCGCCGGCAGAAGATCCGGCCACGTTCATCAGTCTTTGAGACATATTCAGATGAGTTTTAGTGAGAGAAAGTTGCCGGAATGTTAGAGAGAGGTCAGAGCAAATGTGAGAGCAAGAAGGTAGGTGAGCGTAGTAAATTCTGAAAGCGACTGTTCTGGCCTTATATAGAGGAAGCGGTGGCACAAGCTGTAATTACCACTGTTTTACTGTGCGACACGTGTCAAAACTTCCCCTTTAAGATTTGAGCAAAAGCAACGGTCACTGTTTACACTTTCAAAAGTTCAAAATTCTGACTCTTCAACTTCTTCTCAAAATTGAACTGGCGTCCTCTCTTACACACACTGAGCGTTCTCTCATACTTAGCAAAAATTTACCTCTTCAAGCAAACCAATAACCAATTTAACCGTCCTTGTGATCACCTTTCGAACCATTTGAGAACAAAGCAAGTACATCCCGTAAAAGAAAAATATGAAGCTCATAGGACGCTTTTGCAGAGTTCTCGGCTAGGGTAAGCTTAGAGTTCCCATCATTTCGGCTTATAATGAGGGTTGGGTGATCAGGGATACTCTTTACAAGACAAAATAGAGAAAATTTGAATGGCGTTCCAAAGTAGCAAACACATGAAGTTTTAGACTAGCGTCCTTGCAAATATGAGTTTAATGCATAACAGTCCTTAAACACTTAGAATCTACAAAACATAGCCAATCATTTAGGGAATAGTAGAACGGGACTTGCTACTTAAAAGTTATCATCCTTAGGAGCAACCTGAGATGCTCAAAGGGACGTCTATCAAGCGCCTTAGTGAAAATATCAGCTATTTGGTCCTCAGTCCTTACATGCTCCATACTAATGAGTCCTAGTTCAACATTATCACGCAAGAAATGATGCCTTATATGAATATGCTTTGTGCGTGAATGAAAAACAGGATTCTTAGAAATTTCAATAGCACTTGTGTTATCACAACGAATGGGAATAGTTTCAAGATTGATACCGTAGTCCTCTAGTTGATATTTGATCCAGATAACTTGTGAACAGCACGAGGCAGCAGCAACGTACTCAGCTTCCGCAGTTAAAAGCGCCACAGAGTTCTGTTTCTTAGATCCCCAGGAGACTAAGCATGAACCAAGGAACTGTGCCATTCCTGAAGTGCTTTTTCTATCAATTACATGACCAGCATAATCAGCGTCCGAGTAGCCAACAAGCTTGAAGGACGTCTTCCTAGGGTACCAAAGACAAAGATCGTCGCGTCCTTTGAGGTAGCGAAAGATCCTCTTGACTTCTTGCATGTGGGACTCCTTTGGATTTGCCTGGAAGCGTGCACACAAGCAAACATGATGTCGGGACGACTTGCGGTTAAATAGAGCAAAGAACCAATCATTCCTCTGTAAAGCTTCTGATCAACGTCCTTTCCCTGTTCATCTGCATAAAGACGTGAATTTGGAGAGCAAGGGGTTGCAACAGGCTTGTACGTGTTCATCCCGTACTTCTCAAGCATTTCACGGACATATTTTTGTTGGTGAATGCGCGTCCCTTCCTTGAGTTGGTTGGATTTGAAGTCCCAAGAAGAAATTGAGTTCTCCAATGAGGGACATTTTAAACTCACTACTCATTAAGGACCTGAACTCATCTACAAGTTTCATGTTAGTACTACCAAAGACTATATCATCAACATAGACTTGGGCAATTAAAATGTCCTTGTGAACTTTCTTTATGAACAAAGTTTTATCAATTAAACCTCTAGTGTACCCATGAGACAAAAGAAAGGACGCAAATCTGTCGTACCATGCACGAGGGGCTTGCATAAAGCGCTTTGTCCAAGTAGTACACATGATCTGGGTGAGAGGCGTCCTCGAAACCAGGCGGTTGAGCAACGTACACTTCCTCCTTCAATTTTCCATTGAGGAAGGCAGTCTTGACGTCCATCTGAAATAACTTGAATCCTTTGTGCGCGGCAAAGGCAATGAGAAGACGGACGGCTTCAATTCTAGCAACAGGAGCAAAGGTCTCATCGTAGTCTATGCCTTCCTCTTGCTTGAATCCTTGAGCCACCAGTCTTGCCTTGTTCCTTGACACACGTCCACTTTCATCAAGCTTATTTCTGAACACCCAGCGCGTCCCTATGATGTTTTTGCCTTTGGGACGAGGGACGAGGGTCCAAACTTTGTTCCTTTCAAACTGGTTGAGTTCTTCTTGCATCGCTTGAATCCAGTCAGCATCCAGGAGTGCTTCTTTGATATTCTTTGGTTCCACCATAGAAACAAAGGCATTGAACGCACAAAAAGCTAAATTAGCACTCTGGGACTTGCTTGCTGCTGACCTTGTTTGAACTCCTTGAGAAGGATTTGAGAAAATCTGAGAAGTTGGGTGGTCCTTAGAGAAGCGGGACTCCCTTTGAAACAATTGAGCAAACCTTGGATCAATCTCTTCATCAGAATCATCACTATTATCTTGAGCATCGTCCTCAGTGTGTTCCCCCTGAAAGAGAGCGTCCACACCTTGGCGTTGCTCGCCTTGTTGACTTGATTCACCCATATCTTGTTGAACTGGGGATTCACTACGAGAGGGAACGCCCTAAACAACACTAGGAACGTCCACTGAGACTTCTTCAGGATTTGGGGTAGCGTCCTTAGGAACATAGTATTTTCCAGAGGACGAATCTTCACCTTCGTCTTCAGAGTCGTCCTGCTGTTATGACGAGGAGTGTTCTTTCTTACTTGATTTTTCTTTGTGAGAAGAACTTTCCTTGAACACAACAAGAATACTCTCCTCAAGCTTTAGAGTCCTTTTGTTGAAAACTCTATATGCTTTGCTGGTGAGAGAGTATCCAAGAAATATGGCTTCATCACTCCTTGCATGAAACTTTCCAAGTTTTTCTTTATCATTGTTGTGAACGAAGCACTTGCAACCAAAGACTCTGAGATAATCAATGCGAGGCTTCCTTCCATTCAACAACTCATAGGACGTCTTTTTCAGCAAGGGACGGATCATGGCACGATTGATGATGTAGCATGCTGTAGCAATAGCTTCCGCCCAGAAGTACTTGGGAACGCTATTTGCCAAGAGCATAGTTCTTGCCATATCCTCCAACATCCTGTTCTTTCTTTCTACAACTCCATTTTGTTGAGGAGTCCTTGGAGCTGAAAAGTTGTGCGAGACACCATGTTGATCACAGAAGGCCAGGAACTCTGAATTCTGGAACTCCGTCCCATGGTCTGATCTTATGGCTTTGAGAGGCGTCTCAAGGGCAACTTCCACTTGTTTGATTAAGACTTTGAACGCATTGAAACAATCTGCTTTAGACACCAAGAAAAGTACCCAAGTGAATCGAGAAAAATTATCTACTAGAACGTAAATGTACCTCTTTCCACCGTAGCTCAGCGTCTTCATTGGTCCATAAAGATCCATATGGAGAAGTTCCAAAGGCTTCTTTGTACTTACTTCGTTCTTGGACTTGAAAGACGTTCTTGTTTGCTTCCCTTTGATACAGGCTTCGCACTGTTCAACTTTCTCATGATCAATTCTAGGAAGTCCCTTCACAAGATTTCTTTGGTGTAGCTTGAGGATTGTGCTTGGTCCAGCATGGCCAAGTCGGCGATGCCAGAGATCAGCGTCCTCATTTGAAGCAGATAGGCACAATTCTGATTTAGGCTTGAACTCTTGATTGAAGATATAGATATTGTTCTTGCGAACTCCTTTGAGAACAACTTTGTAGGACTTCTTGTTGATGACGAGGCACTCCTTTGAGTCAAATGTGACTAGGTTTTCACCTTGATCACACATTTGGGAAACGTTGAGGAGATTGAAGCCAAGTCCTTCAACAAGACTTACATTTGAAGCTTTGATGGACGGGTTGAGAATGGCAGTTCCCGTTCCTTTGATCTTTCCCTTGCTCTTGTTGCGAAACGAGACAGTTCCTCCCGTGGCACTACTCTGGATAGAAGTGAGATGGATCTGGCTTCCTGTCATATGATTTGAGGCGCCACTATCAATGATCCATGGGCGTCCCCTCACTTCCACCTGTCAAAACAAAGTTAGTTTTTGGCGACCCAGGCAAGGTGTTCCTTACCTGGCTCATTACAAAAATAGAACTCTGGTTCTGGCATATAGTCATTAATGTTAACATCATTAGAAATGGCATACTTGCGGAAAGAACTCCTAGAACGTCTAGAGCGCCTAGAATTAGCCTTGGGAACGGACTCAACATTTTCATTTTTAGTCCTAGCAGTTTTGCCACTTGCAATATCTTCTTTTAGTTTCACACAGTCATATTTGAAGTGGTCTCCTTGTCCACAGTACCAACACGTCCTATAGTAAGTACCGAGGTAGTACTTCTTGTTGGGACGTTGGATTTTGTTTTGCTTCATCTTTTGGGGATCACACACTTTTGAACCGTCCCCTTTTGCAATTTTCTTATAGATTTTATGACTGGTAGAATTAGTGTAGTAGTCCTCTTGCCCTTTTTCTCCACTTTCTAGGACTCTAATTCTTTCAAGAAGATTCTTGGTTTTCTCCCTTTCAAGTTCAAGTTTTGAAGTTTTGCTAGCCTCAAAATCGCTAGGGAGAGAGTTCCTAGTGTCAGACTCATAGCCTAGTCCTCTTTTGGCTGGGACAAAAACTATAGGTTTTACTTCCTCAACTATGGGACTCTTTCCCAACACTTTCCCTCCTTCCCTAAGCTTAGCGTTCTCAAGTTTGAAACACATAAGTTCAGTTTTTAGGGACTTAGTTTCTTCACATGAGGACTCTAGTTGGATGGTCATGGAACTACAGTTTTCACATTCAACCACAATATTTTCATCTTCAAGTTCATCCATTCGTCTTTTCATAGCAAGACTTTCCTCCATGATTTTACCAATGAGTTTAAGGAGTTTTGGTTTTGAACATTTTTCTAAGAACGCATCATGGAATCGTGAGTTACCTCTTGTTCATTGTCGGAGGCGTTCTCTTCAACAACTAGGGCGTCCTCCACTGCCATGTATGCAACTTGATCTTCACGTTCATCATCACTTGAACTGAGATCATCCCATGTAGCTGTGCACGCTCCAATGAGAGCTTTCTTTTTGTCCTTGGAGGACGTTCCCACAGTACACTTTTTAGCAAAATGTCCTTTCTTGTTGTATTTGTAACATGTGAGTTCCTTCATTTCAGTCTCTGTGTACTTGGGACTCTCCTTTTTGTAAGAAGTCTTGTTCTTGTTACTATACTTGTTCTTCTTGTTATAGTACTTGAGAGCTTGATAGTTCTTCATCTGAGTCAATTTCTTCCTTTGACTTGCTTTCTTTCTCTTTGGGACGCAAGTTCTCAAGTTTTTCTTTTGTTTTACCTTGCATCATCAATGCTAGATCTCTTTGTCCACGTAGGTACTCAGCGTACTCTGGTGTTGTGGACGCTAAAGCAAGATCAGTTTGAGGATTCTTTCCTAGCTGAGCCATGTTAGAGATTCTTCTTTCTTCGTACCGCCTAAGCTTCCCATAGATCTCTTCCATATCTAGAGTTTTGTTGGCTGTGTTTTCTTTGAAAGTTGTCCTATCAAAGTTCCAGACTCCAGTCAACCCATCAATAACTACTTGAACTTTGTTTCTCATGGAGATCTCTGTTTCTGGGATGCCCAAGTTTCTCATCTTGGTGACAAGACCCTCAAAACGGTACGAGTAGTCATTGACCGTTTCATTTGGTAGCATACTAAAAGCATAGAACTCCTTTTTGATTTTCAGCTGAACGTCCTCCTTCATTTCAGCGGTTCCCACATGAAATTTCTCAAGAGCTTCCCACTGTTGTTTTGCTGTGGGGAGATTGCTAACTCTTGTGGCATCCCTTTCGCAGAGGGACGCTTGAAGAAAGCATACTGCTTTGGCATTTGTTTCCATCAGCTTGAATTCATCAGGACCCCACTCGTCCTCTTTGTCTTTCTTGTCGTCGGGAACCTTGAGGTCACCTTTTCTGATCACGTTCCAGCATTGATAATTTTTGCTTCTACAGAAGTTCTCAAATCTGGTTTTCCAGCGGTTGAAGTTGCCGTCCGTCAGACGCAGAGGCTTCACAAAAGAGATTCCAATAGGTTCCATGTCCATTTTTACCTGCAACTCAGTAAGAATCTAGAGCGCCTGCTCTGATACCAATTGTTGGATCGTTAGTACTAAGGGACGTCCTTTACTTTGGTAAAGGCGTCCTTTGGTCAGGCGTCCCTACGAGGAGTAGGGGCGTCCTTGAGTAATGCAGCGGAATAAAGTACTAAAGAGGTAAGTAATGAACGTAGTGAATTATAGAGGAACCACTCAAGACCAAGTAGTCCTTGAGTGTAAACCTCTACCTCCTTGGAGGATTTTTGAATAGTTCTTTCCTTTATATTGAACGTTCTTACAGTTGTACTGGCGAGTCTTTACAGTTCTCTTACACTTAGCTTTTCCCTAAGTTCACTTGTAAAGAACTCCTTTAAGCCTACAACTTAAGCTGGTTCAATCTACTAAAGGACTCTATTCCTACGTTCTGCAGTACTTCGCAGAACTCTCTTTCTCTTTTTGGTTTTTCTGATTACAAACTGTTTTGTGGTTTGGGTACAAAATCTCACTCAATCTAACACAAGTCCTAGCACTGTTCTTGAGTTCTTGAGTTAGTTCTTCGTGTTCTTGAGTGAGTCGCTTTCCTCTGATTCTCTCTGAATATTCTCTGAAAGCGTTAACGTCACAATAAATGCCTTGGGGTATTTATAGGACTTGGGGAAGGGCATCATTTCTCTAGGACGATCATGCCCTTTGTGGACGTGGCTACAGGATCTTCCTCCACGTAGTAGGGCGGTGATGAGGAAGCTTCCTGTATCCAGCTGTGTATGATGAACTCCGCTACAGGATCGGCCGCCACGTGTCGATGAACTCTGCAACAGGATCGTCCGCCACGTAGTGTTGGACTCCGCTACAGGATCGGTCTCCACGTGTCCTTGGATGATCAAATATTGTCGAGTGATGTCATCCTGTCGGCTAGTGAGTAAGGACTCCTTTCTTGCGTTCCTACTCGCTTGGGACTCCTTCCTTGCTCAAGTAGTCTCTAGCTAGTCCTTACTTCCTGTAAGCTAGCGTCCCTAAGCCTAGGGGACGCCCATACACACTTGTTGTCCTTTTGTCACTGGCGTTCCTGAACACTTGGACAAATTTATTAGAATCAAACTGAGTTTGTCATATCAAAACTAAGGGACGGTTGTGGTACACTAACAAGTACGCAAGCGTCCTTGATAGCGTCCCAACAAAGTTGTTTATGGCAAGAACCCCACCACTCCTTTAGACCTCATCCCACTCACTATCAAAGACAAGGAGAATGTGGAAGGCGTTACTTGGGCTGAGAACATCAAAGCCCTTCATGAGGCAACTCGTGCCAAATTGAGAAGAGAACGTCCCAATATGTCAAAAATGCTAACAAGGGACGAAAGGAAGTGATCCTAGAGCCAGGAGATCTCGTGTGGGTACACCTTTGCAAGGACTGATTTCCAACTCTCCGAAACTCTAAGGTAAAGCCTCGAGGGGATGGCTCTTTTCAAGTGCTTGAGAGAATCAACAACAATGCCTACCGACTTGACTTGCCTAGTGAGTATGGGGTGCATGATGTTTTCAATGTTTCGGACTTGTCTCCCTTTGTTTCAGGTGAAAGCGAGGACGAAGATGAAGATTCGAGGTCGAATCCTTCCCAAGAGGGAGGGGATGATGTGTCCCAGCCTAGGCCACATCAAGGTTTGAGCCATGACGTGCCCACATCAACACAACCAGGCCAAGACGATGAGTAAGTGGCGATACCTCCTCTACTTGGCCCCATTACGAGGCAACGAGCTAGGATCCTTCAAGAGCAACTCCAAGCTGGATCAACCATGTCGAGCCCGCCCCTAGACCACCAAGACAATGTCTTCACCATTTTGCAAGTAACAAGCTCATCTGAGGCATTAAAGGTGCTCGATTTTCCCTTCAATGTGGCGTCCACCTCAACCCATATGTTGGATCGTAAGTCAGTGAAATGGGTGTCCTTAACAAGTTAAGGACGTCCTTAGGTGCAGTGGAAGTAATGGACTTAAACAGGTTAACTAGATAAGTAAAGAACGCGGCTATTTATAGAGGAACCTCTTAAGACCAAAGCAGTCCTTAAGAGTAAACATCTACCTGCTTGGAGGATTTTCGAATAGCTTTCTTCGTTTCTTATTGAGAGTCCTTACAATTACAAGACGAGGATTACACTCCTCTGGCACTTAAGTGTACGTCCCTAAGTCCACTAGTAATACTCCTTTTAACCGTTCACTATAACCTAACTCAATGTCTAAAGGACGCTATTGCCACATCCTTACAGTTCGTCGTAAGTACTTATTCTCTCTTTTTCTCTTTTTCTTTACAAACTGGTTTGGTGTTTTGGTTTCGCTTCTCACACGATCTAACACCTAGTTCTTCAGCGTTCTTGAAGTGTTCTTGGTGTTCTTCGAGTGTGATGATGATATTCTCTGAATATTCTCTTAGAACTGTTAAGTCACAATAAATGCCCGAAGGGTATTTATAGTGACTCGGGAAGGGCGCCATTCTTTGATGATCTTGCCCTTCTTGGACGTTGCCACATGATCGGCTTCCACATGTCCTTGATAGTGATGACGGAAGCTTCCTGGCAACTTCTGCAGAATTTGGCTACAGGATCGGCTTCCATGTGGTGATGAACTTGTGTACAGGATCTGCTTCCACGTGGACTTCATGATCAAGGCTTGTCGGGTCATCTTGTCGGGTAGCCTTGTAAGGACTCCTGTATTGAAATTAAGGGCTACATCCTTTTGAAAGATCTTGCCAAGTCCTTTATTCTGAGAAGTAGCGTCCCTACACCTTAGGGACGGCTACACAACTTGTTGTCCTTTTCATGACTTGCGTTCCTGAACCACTTGGACAAGGTGAGTTTGTCATATCAAAAACAAGGGACGATTGTAATGGGCACAATGTTAAGTACAAGGGAGTCCTTAACATCATCCTAACAATTTTCCCATTTTTGATGATGACAAACCCTTAAGCAAAAATAGTTTTGAACTCAAGGCTCAACATGCATGAAAGCTTAAAGGGCGTCCTCTTGGACTTAGTAATTTTCTATGAGCACAAGTTTTCAACCTTTGATCTATCTAACTTTTGGATTCTAGGGAGAGGAAGGCGTCCTGAGCAAATTCTAAGTGTTCCTCAAATTTATTTAGAGCAGCGTTCCTTGGTCCTTTCACTAAACATCCCCCCTTAACACTTACTTATTCTAGATAACAAATATGAAGCGCATCTCTGCAAAACTACACTTCCCCCTTTTGGCATCATCGAAAAGGATAACAAGTTAGTTAAGGACGATAACATGAAGACATAATTAAAAGCAAGAGAACGCTTAAACAAACATATGCACATAAACATAAGGAATCTGCCATTCAAAATAAAGAGTCATTATAGACATTCAAACAGTGTTTGATAAGCAAACGAAGCAAAGGCAAAACAGGTGAGAGATCAAGAGTTTAGGAAGGTGATGATCCAGCAGGACGTGAAGTATCGTCCTCTTCATTGGCGTTCCCATCTTATTTTTGAGCATCGTCCTCTACATCTTCATGAAGTATAACCTGAACAAGTTCTCGCATGATATCATTTTGATGGCTGATACTTTGAGAATAAGCATTGAAGCTGGCAAAGACTTGACCCAAGCGCTCAATGAGGACGTTCCCTTGTTGACTAGAACGTTCTGGTTATGGATCACGAGTGCAAGAAGATGCTTCCTTGAGTGAGTTTCTGGCTGGGCAGAAGCTGGAGCAGTCTGGAAGGAGGACGGTTGAGCAGGCTAGGCTGGGGAGAAATGAGTGAACTCAAGCATTGACTGATAAAAGAAGGCAGACAACTAATAACCTTCAGCAAATCTGGCATGCCGTTCTTCTTCAATTTCAGGGATACCTTCATCAGAAATGAGGGTCTTTCCCTTCTGAGCAGGGGCAGCCTCTTGCCTAGCCTTTTCTTCTTCAGCTGCTTTTCTTAATGCTTCTTTTCTCAATCCCTTCTCTTCAGTCTTTCATAAGGCTTCCTCTTCCTTTCTCTTCTTCTCATCTTCATTTCTTTCATTCTCTTGCTGCTTGCGGATGGACGGTAATTCTTGGTCATGCCTTATTTCAAGACATCAAAGACGGGCGTCCGAGTGCATTCCCATGGTGACCTCGTCCTTAACAGCGTAGGAGTCATTCTTAATAAGCAGCGCCTTAACTAGACCGGGGTAGGGGAGGGCGTGGTTCTTCCTTGTGCATTTAGCCATGTGTTCCATGGCAATACGCACAAGGTTGATCTTGCGTTGCTGCAGGAAGGTGTCCATCAGCCAGCAGTCGATTGTTTGGACGATACTCTTCTTTTCATGCCTTGGCACCACCATCCGACAAATGAAGTAGTGGGCCAATGCTCCTGTGTGGGAGAGGCCGTAGGCGACTCTATCATTGGCATTAGGAGTCTTCCCATTGAAGATACGACGAAACAAGTCGTCGAGCTCTTCTCCATCGATCCTAAAGCTGGTGGATGGCACATAATGTAGAGCCTCTGGTCAAGGATGGGCTTTGCCTAACCCCATAAGATTTCTTATTGTCTTCTCGGAAAACGACACACGCTCTCAGCCTACCATGAACGACCCAGTGCCGTTCTTTAGATCAATATCCAGCGAGTCGTAGAAGTCCTGGACCTGCTTGGGTTTAACAACAATTGCCTCTTCACAAAAGCTCATCCATCCCTGAAACTTCAACAGTTCAACAAGCTGGGCGACCTCTGGATACTGTCCAAGGAAGGCTTCATCATAGATAAGAGGGCTTAAGATGTGCTCCTCTTTCTTGTTTTTCTTCTTGCCTTTGGAGGACTCAACATTCTCGTCCTATTCTTCTTCTTCTTCTCCTTGATCTCCCTCTTGGAGATTCTCATCAGCCTCTTGGTCGTCGTCCTGACCGACCTTATCCTTGTTCTTTGCCGTCGTCCTTCTTTTGGACGGCTCTTCTCTTTCCCCCTTGGAGGCGGACTTGATTGTTGCATCCTCAGGAACAACCTCATAAGGAGCTACCTCATTGGCGTCCTTCTCCAACTGCTCATCCAGAGTGAGCTCTTGGATGGTTTGCTTAGCTAGAGGGGCATCCTCTGGAAGGACGTTCCCCTTGTTGTTTGAGATCTGGCGAGCAAGATCGGCGTCGTCTGCTATCTGCTGACGCGTGATCTCATCCTTGACGGCGCCCATGTCTATCTCCTCAACAGATTGAGAGGCCTCGGAGCCGAATTCATCCTCAGTGTCATCATTGATGGGGACGACAAGAGTGGCCTCCGGCTTAGAGTTACCAGCGTCCTCGATGAAGATGTTAGTCCCTCCGCAGAAAGGAGCGTCCTTTCCTCCATACTTTTCAAGTTCTGGTATCACAAAGCGTTCACGGAACGTCTGTAGATTCTAGAACTTCTCTCGCGAACACCTCTTCATGTATTCAGTTACGACAGTGAAGAGCATCATGGGTTTGGTCTCGATGAAGTCCTTGATAATTTCATCAATTATGATAGGCATGAGACCTTCAATCGTCCCTTTGGAAGCAACTCTCTTCCTCTTCTTACTGGCTGCCGCTGACGGACCACCGGAAATAAACTTGTATTGAGGCATGTTGATCGGAGTTAGATCGAAGTTCTAGAGAGATGTTGGCCGGAGTTCTAGAGAGAAGTCAGAGCAGATTGCAAATGAGAGCGAAAGTTCTGACGTTGGAAGATTCAATGCTTATATAGAGGTTGGTGAGGGGCACACTTGTAGTTTGAGTGAATACTGATTCTGACAAGTGGAATAACTCCCCCCTTAAGCAAAGAGCAGTTACCAAAATGACGGTTCTTTCAAATTCAAAATTCAAACTGACAACTTTTCAACTTCCTTAAGTACTCTGAGCAACAACATAAGGACGGCGTTCCTGTTAAACCTATACTGAACTGATCAAGAGTCCTTGACTCCAATAAGCGAACAATACTCAAGTCATGAAGATCACCTTTAGAACCATTTTGAAAACCAAGCAAGTATGTCCCGTAAAAGAAAATATGAAGCTCATAGGACGCTTTCGTAAGGTTCTCGGCCAGGGTAAGTTTAGAGTTCCCATAATTTCGGCTTGTGATGTGGGTTGGGTGATAAAGGATACTCTTTTTCAAAGACAATAGAGACATTCAATTGGCGTTCTCATAATATGCACAAAGAAGTTTTAGACTAGCGTCCTTGCAAATATGAATTCAATGCATTAAAGTCCTTAAAAGCATGAAATCAACTAAACATAGCCAAGCACTGATGGAATAGTAGAACAAGACTTGCTACTTAAAAGTTATCATCCTCAAGAGCAACCTGAGATGCTCAAAGGGACGTCTATCAAGTGCCTTAGTGAAAATATCAACTACTTGGTCCTCAGTCCTTACATGCTCTATGCTAATAAGTCCTAATTCCACATTATCACGCAAGAAATGATGTCTAATATAAATATGCTTTGTGCGGGAATGATGAACAAGATTCTTAGCAATATCAATAGCACTTGTATTATCACAAAATATGGGAACGGTGTCAAGAGTCATCCCAGCGTCCTCGAGTTGATACTTGATCCAGAGGACTTGTGAACAACACGAAGCAGCATCAACGTACTCAGCTTCCGCAGTTGAAAGCACCACAGAATTCTGTTTCTTGGATCCCCACGAGACAAGCCATTAACCAAGGAATTGTGCCATTCCTGAAGTGCTTTTTCTATCAATGACGTGACCAGCATAATCAGCGTCCGAGTATCCAACGAGCTTTAGGGACGACTTCCTTGGATACCAAAGGCAAAGGTCGTCGCGTCCCTTGAGATATCTGAAGATCCTCTTGACTTCTTGATTCGCTCTTGTTGGATCGTTAGTACTGAGGGACGTCCTTTACTGGAGTAAAGGCGTCCTTTGGTCTGGCGTCCCTACGAGGTGTAGGGGCGTCCTTGAGTAATGCAGCGGAATAAGATACTAAACAAGTTAATAGATGAACGCAGTGAATTATAGAGGAACCACTCAAGACCAAGTAGTCCTTGAGTGTAAACCTCTACCTCCTTTGAGGATTTTTGAATAGTTCTTTTCTTTATATTGAACGTCCTTACAGTTGTACTGGCGAGTCTTTACAGTTCTCTGACACTTAGCTTTTCCCTAAGTTCACTTGTAAAGAACTCCTTTAAGCCTACAACTAAAGCTGGTTCAATCTACTAAAGGACTCTATCCCTACGTTCTGCAGTACTTCGCAGAACTCTTTCTCTCTCTTTTGGATTTTCTGATTACAAACAGTTTTGTTGTTTGGTTACAAAGTCTCACTCGATCTAACACAAGTTCCAGCACTGTTCTTGAGTTCTTGAGTTAGTTCTTCGTGTTCTTGAGTGAGTCGCTTTCTACTGATTCTCTCTGAATATTCCTGAAAGCGTTAACGTCACAATAAATGCCTTGGGGCTATTTATAGGACTTGGGGAAGGGCGTCTTTCTCATGGGACGATCATGCCCTTCGAGGACGTGGCTACAGGATCTTCCTCCACGTAGTAGGGCGGTGATGAGGAAGCTTCCTGTATCCAGCTGTGTATGATGAACTCCGCTACAGGATCGGCCGCCACGTGTTGATGGACTCTGCAACAGGATCGTCCGCCACGTAGTGTTGGACTCCGCTACAGGATCGGTCTCCACGTGTCCTTGGATGATCAAGTATTGTCGAGTGATGTCATCCTGTCGGCTAGAGAGTAAGGACGCTCTGCTTGCGTTCCTACTTGCTTGGGACTGCGTCCTTGCTCAAGTAGTCTCTGGTCGGTCCTTACTTCCTGTTAGCTAGCGTCCCAAAGCCTATGGGACGCCCATACACACTTGTTGTCCTTTTGTCACTAGCGTTCCTGAACACTTGGACAATCTTTATTAGAATCATAGTGAGTTTGTCATATCAAAACTAAGGGACGGTTGTGGGCGCGCTACCAAGTACGAGGGCGTCCTTGATAGCGTCCCAACAATTTCCCCCTTTTTGATGATGACAAACTCTTCAGCAGAATAGTTTTGGCGTTTGAGCTTAGCATGCATGAAAACTTAAAAGTGTCCTCTAACACTTAGAGAAATTTCATTTAGCACAAGTTTTCATTCTTTGATTCTCTAACTTTTGGATTTTAAGGAGAGAAAAGCGTCCTAGAATTTTCTAGACGTCCTCTAGTTTATTCTAGCATGGCGTTCCCTAGACCTTTCACTTAATAGTTCCCCCTTAACACTTGCTTATTCTAGATAACTAAATTGTATCGCATCTCTGCAAAACTACACTTCCCCCTTTTGGCATCATCGAAAAGGATAACAAGTGATAAGAACGTTAAGCACAAAAACATAACTAAAGGCAGTAGAACGCTTAAACAATCATAATGCAAGCAAACAATCGAATTGCCATTCAAACGGAAATGAGGGTATGGTTATTACAAACCAAGAACAGGAACATAGTGTTTAAAACAAAAAGAAGCACAAGCAAAAGCAATTGTGGGATAAAGGGGTGGGGAACGGTGATCACTGAGGACGGCTCTTGTCTTGATAAAACTTAAGAAGTTGTTCGTGAAGTTCAGCCGACTTGGTGAAAGCAGAAGACAAGTCCTTTAGGGCGGAGAGGATGAGGCACTGGTTGTCCATAATTGCACCCATGAGTTCTGCAGGAGGATGCTCGGCAGGATTTGCAGGGGCAGAACGAGGTACTGGACCTGAACTCGAGGAGGGAGCGTTCAAAGGAGGTTCTGAAGCAGGAGAAGTAGCCATCAATACTTGATCAAGAACTGTGAAGTCGACAGCAGGCTCTTCTTCCTGAGGATTCTCTTGAGACATAGACGCAAGGCGTTCTTCCTCTTCAGCTGCCAAGCGTTCTTCCTCTGCCTTCTTCCTTGCTTCCTCAGCCTCAGCTTCTTGCTGTTTGATCACAAAAGGCAACTCTTCATTATGCCTGATTTCAACAAGTCCCTTCTTTGCGTTCCATTTCAAGCCAAGTTCTTCTGAAGGAGCGCTTTCATCATAGGCGTTCTGAGACATAAGGATGAGCTTAACAAGGCCTGGGTATGGTAAGGCATGGCGCTTCCTCCCACACTTAGCCATGTGTTGCATAGCAATTCTGGCTAGATTTATGGGGCGGCGTTCTAGAAGAGCGTCAATGAGGATAATATCATGCGTCTGAACGATTGACCTCTTCTCCTGCCTAGGAAGGACGGCGCGACATATGAAGTAATGAGCGATGGCGCCTACCTTACTCAAAACGTGAGCAACTCTGTCAAGTCCCATTGGCCTCTTGCCCTGAAAAACATGTTCGACCAGGGGCAGTTCTTCATCAGTTGTCTCGAAACCGCCTTCTGGAAGAGAGCTTAAAGCATTGGACGGGGGCTTCTGAGCATTGAGACCCATGAAAGCTCGAACCTGGCATTCATTAACTATGGCTTTCTCACCATCTATTTTGAAATGGAGAGAGCCATCTTTAGGCTTGTAACGCAGATCCCTGTAGAACGCTTTTACCTGCTCCTTGTCAACAACTGCAGGTGCTGGCCCAACGTTCAACCAGCCTTGGAATCTCAGAAGATCTAGAAACTCCTGAACGCCATCATCTTCAAAGGAGGCGAGCCATTCCTCTGAGTAGATCAGCGGGCTGAGAACTTTGACTGGGGCACCATCTGGTTTGCGTTTGCGCTTGCCCTTGGGGGACTTTGAATCGTCATCATCAGAAGAACTGTGCTCATCGGAGTCCTCTGGCTCTTCATTATTGGCGTCCTGGCCAACAGCGTCCTCTGTGCCTTGTTCATTTTCAGCATTGCCACCAGCTGTGGCTTGATTGGCACCAGTTGAGGTCTGACCTTGGGAAGTGCCCTCAGCGTCCTGAGCCTCTGATTGGATTTCTGTTTGTGGCTCAGCGTCCGCTGGGACTTGGGATTCTGTTTGGATTGTGGGGGATGGGTTTTCTTGTGGAGTTGGGAGGGGATTGAGGAGAGGGAGGTTTTGGTTGTAGGGTGGGACTTCATGAGCATCACGCTCGAGTTCCTCAGATAATGAGGGCTCGGCGTTCTCTGGAGCGACCTGGTGCTCACCAGCGTCCTCAATCTGTTCAGCAGGAGCGTTCATATCTCCTTCCGCTTCATCATTTGAATCCCCAACAACATCTATGAAAGGGGAGACCTGAGCGGGCGTACCTCTTTGGCTCTCAGATGAGCTAGAGGAGGAGGAGGAGGGAACGTGCTCAACTTGCGCAGGAACGTCCTTGGCGAGCAAAACCTTGGGCTTTTCACCAGCCTTACTTCGGCGAAAAGTGTGCTCAAGCGTGGAACGCTGCTCTGTCTCCTCCGGGCCACTTTCGGAGGATGGACGGCGGGACCTTGGGGTCTCGGGGTCCTTTGGTGGGGAAATGTGGACCGGGGCAGATGGGAAGTTGGCCAAATTTAAGGGAGAGTGGGTTTTGGGAGGAAAAGGGATTAGGGAATTTTGCCTTGAAGGTTGAGGGGACGGTGGAGGAGTAGGGAGTTGGACGATTGAGATGGGTTTAGGGGGAGGAGTGGATTCCTTGGAAAGGTTGGAGGGCCTTTTTGTGGTGCTAGGCCGTTTTGTGGAGGTTTTGGAGGAGGGGACGCTTGAAGATTTAGCCTTTTTGAGAAGCCTTGGGTCGTGGACTTTCTTGGAACGTCCCTCCTTGATGTGAGGTGGAAACTTGTCCACTATTTGTGTTGGGTTTGAGGAGGAGAAAGGTTGAGATGCTTTCGATAGAGGAGAGGATGGGGCGGGACGCTTTAGTAATTTTTTGGTAGTTATGGTGGGGACTTGAGGAGGTGGGGGAGAGGGACTTGGTACTCGAGACTTGGACATTTTAAAGGTGAGGGAGTCCTTCGGATACATAGGAAACTCTGGGAGGACGGCGTTGTGAAGGTCGGGAATAAGTTCAAGAAGAGGGCCAAGATTCTCACCTCCAAACTGAGAGAAAAAAAGAACGTCATCCATCCGTCCTGGAAGGTCTTTGTACTCAGTTTTGTGGAGGCTTGGGATGACGAAGCGTTCAATGAACCTCTCATAGTTCTTTGTCTTTGTTGCATCGTTCTTGACCTCTTGCATGTCCATGCGTTCCCTGATTAGATTGTACAACGTCCTGGGCTTCTTGTTAATGAAGCCCAGTAGAGATTCATTAAGGACGATGGGTTGTGGCTTCTCTATGTAGTGGGACTTCACCAAACGTCTTCTCTTCCCGCCGGTAGAAGATCCGGCCACGTTCATCAGTCTTTGAGACATGTTTCAGGTGAGATTCTAGTGAGAGAAAGTTGCCGGAGTTCTAGAGAGAAGTCAGAGCACAATTGAGAGCGAGGAAGTGGTTGAGAATAATAAATTCTAAGAGCGAGGCCTTATATAGAGGAAGCGGTGGCACAACTGTAATTATCACTGTTTTACTGTGCGACACGTGTCAAAACTTCCCCCTTAAGATTTGAGCAAAAGCAACGGTCACTGTTTACACTTTCAAAAGTTCAAATTTCTGACTCTTCATTTTCTTCTCAAAACTGAACTGGCGTCCTTTCTAACAAACACTGAGCGTTCTCTCATACTTAGCAAAAATTTTACCTCTTCAAGTAAACCAATAACCAATTTACCGTCCTTGTGATCACCTTTCGAACCAGTTGAGAACAACGCAAGTACGTCCCGTAAAAGAAAATATGAAGCTCATAGGACGCTTTTGCAGAGTTCTCGGCTAGGGTAAGCTTAGAGTTCCCATCATTTCAGCTTATAATGAGGGTTGGGTGATCAGGGATACTCTTTTCAAGACAAATAGAGAAATTTGAATGGCGTTCCAAAGTAGCAAACACATGAAGTTTTAGACTGGCGTCCTTGCAAATATGAATTCAATGCATGACAGTTCTTAAACACTTAGAATCTACCAAACATAGCCAATCATTGAGGGAATAGTAGAACGGGACTTGCTATTTAAAAGTTATCATCCCCAAGAGCAGCCTTCACTAGTACAAATATGAAAGTTAATATCGGTAAATTTTTATACCGGTTCAAAAACCGATATGCGTTTTAAGAATTTATACCGGTTATTCAAAAATACGATATAAGTTTTGAAAAATAGTTCTACCATACCGCTTTATTGAAAAAACCGATATAAATTTTTAAAAAAGCATAGACACGGATACCGGTTTTTATAAAAACCGGTATGTGTATCATTTTCATAAAAAAGGTAATTATATTAATTATCTGGCCAAGTGTCCGGCCTTCTATCTCGCGCGACCTACTCGACTTCTGCGCTCCAAGTCGATTCATCCCAAACCCTAGCCTGAACTTCCATCGGCTCGCTCGCTCATCGATAGGAGCTCGCTCGCTCGTCATCCATCCTGAGTGGTCTGGCCGATGGTGACTTGGCCTCCTTCTCGGCCGAAAACGACGACGAAGTGGCGGGGGAGGAGGAGGCGCAGCCGTTAGGGGTGAAGAGGTTGCAGGCGGCGAGGGCGTGGGTGGAGCCGCCGAGGGAGTGAAGACGACAGAGTCGCCGAGGAGGAATCAGAAGCAGTAGACCACCGTCGGCTTCTTCATCGCTGCCATCGTCGGCCGCTGTCGCCCTGTCACCGCTCCTGCTGTACGTTATCGTCCACTTCATCCGCCATGAGTCTTCTGCAGGTGAATCTCTCTTTCTCTCTCTCTAAAGGTTCATACGTTTCATCTCTTTCGGTTTCTAGAGACAGTTTCCTCGCTCTCTGACCTTTTCCGCTGTTCGATTTTTTGAAATCTGTTAACGGATTGTTGTCAACAGCTTCGATTGCTCTCGTTTTGTGATGAATGTGGTTTCTATTGATTTGGTGAAATGTAGAGATTCTGCTGTCATTGTGTTTTGAAGTTTGTGAATGTGTGAGAAAGGATTTGTGGTGACTGTTCTCCGCATGTTGTGTCGATTGCAGTTGAACTGCATGTTTTTGGGCTGATGTTTGAATTGATTTGTGTATCTTTAAAGGCGGCTTTTATAAAGTGTGGATTGGTGTTTTTTGTTGTGTAATTGGAGTGGGAATGACTATAATAGATTGATTTAGAGTTTAGAATTTGACATGATCACTAGACCTTAGTCTATAGAGGTATGAAAAGGGCAAGAATTAGGCAATGGTTTGTATTCTGTAAAAAAACAGATGCTAGAAGAAAGGTTTAAATGAGGTCTTGCCGCCTATTATGTGTTTTTCATCTTTGATTAATGCCTTTTAGCTTTGATATTTAAAACAACATCGCATCTTGTTGCTTCATTCCTTTGTACTCTTATAACATGCATGATGTTTTATCTTTTCCATTCACTGAGACTGATTAAGAATTTTTTTAATTTGAGCTAGAGAGTTAACTAGGTGCAACAAATAGAAAAAAGTGAAATTGCAACTATCTTTCATATTGATTGTTACTCACAATTGCCTATTGATTTAGCAATTCATTAGGCCATTCTTGGGGATTCAGAAAGGAGGCTTTTGTTGAACGAGTCCAATGAGGTAATACTTAAAGCCTGGTGTGTCTTTCTAGGTTGTTTATTCAATATAATTACCTGAGTTTACAAATGTGGCCTATTTGTTCATAGTTTCTGTTAAGCAAAATCTTGTTTCTCAGTTAGAAGCTAGCATGATCTTGTATGTGGTTTTTGAACTTAATTAACAGAAATCAGAGTTGAAGTCCTTTTTTGGGTAAAACCTGAAATTTCTTTCCCTTCCAATTCATTGAGTAACTACAAATTCTTACGGCTGCTTACTGCTTGTGAGATAGGTGATGCTTTGAATGCTTTAAAGACGAGTTTTTCTGATCCTAAAAATGTCTTGACAAGTTGGGATCCTACCCTTGTCAATCCCTGCACATGGTTCCATGTTACTTGCAACAATGATAATAGTATTACACGAGTGTAAGTTAAATAGTTCCTTAATAGTGCATATTTCTGATACATATATCTGATCTTCTATGCGATTATAACATTTAGCACATTTATACTATCAGTGATCTTGGAAATGCGAATCTTTCTGGTGAGCTTGTTTCACAGCTGGGTCAGCTTCCATATTTGCAGTATTTGTAAGTCCTACTCATGTTGTTAGCTATGCAGTTCCTTTTTTTTTCATAGGGTTAGATATTGTTGTTACATTGTTGGAATCAAAAGAAGATGATGTTTGTAGTGGAGTTTTTTGCATGAAGAATTCCAGATTTTACCCTTGCCTTAGCCCCCTTAGTGTTTTTGTGGTTATTCATCACATGGAGATCCTAGCTCTCTACTTATCCTTCTTGTAGAATATCAGTTTGAATTGCTTATCCTGTTTGTATTCTTGAAATCCTTATTTATTAGTAAATTTTATAATGCATCTGGCTGTCAGTTCAATAAAGTACAACATTATATTTGTTTTGCAGGGAACTTCCAGCAATAACATCTGTGGGAAAGTACCAGCTGAGCTAGGGATTTTGACAAATTTGGTGAGCTTGGATCTCTACCTGAACAAGCTAGATGGTACTATTTCAGATACGTTGGGCAAGCTTTCAAGACTACGCTTCTTGTATGAGAACTTGTTCGTTATCCCTTTGTTCTAATTTTATGTATCTATTCTAGGTATCCTTGGTAGAATCCTCTGCTATTAGGAGTCTTCTTAATTTCTCAGGGTTTGTTTGATAATTTCTCCATCAATTTGTAATCAAATGTGACTTAGTAATCCCTCAGAACTTACATTGTTTATGCATCATAGTTTTGAAGCTGTAGGTTTGTAGGTTTTCAGAAATCATGTATAAAAAATTGCAACTTTAGGTAAAACTTATTGTCTCAAGATGGATATTTCCCTTGTGTGGATTTGCTTATAAATTGCCTCATTTTTGTTCGTGTTTAGTAAGTCAGTATGCTTAATATAGAGTTCTAGCTGCAGCTTAGCAGCTTAACACTTGGATGTTTTTATCAAACCTTTATTGTTTGCTTGGATGTTTAGTAAGTCAGTATGCTTAATCATGTATAAGAATACTAATTTATTGTTTGCTTTGTTCAGACAGATGTTTTCTGCTTGAGGGAACACGATTTACTAAGTCATTTCATGGAAGAAATTATGGAGTGAACAGAGTTATCAGATTGCTGAAGATCTGGGCAGAGCTTTTGCAGACAAGACCTGTATTGATGGTGAAGCAAATGCAAATGCACCTGCTCCTCTCAAGGTGAATATAATCCATTTAAGACACTCTTCAAGTAGTCACCAATAAATTGGAACCGTTAGATACTTATATCTATTGCCACTCTTCAAGAGATTTGATGAGTTCTGTCATGTTGATTGACTGCTTTTTAGGCACTCTTCAAGTTTGTCCTCCAGTTATTTATTAACTAAATTATTTCTATTTTGTAACTGTGTATGATGCAATTTATGATTCTGTTTCTTCTTTATAGTTTGCAAACACTTTTTTCTTCTGCCCTTTGTAGTATCTGCTGTATTATTAGTATTATTACTCGTTTTCTGTATTATTATGTTAAATCGGCAATTAAGAGTTTGACCCAAAAAAAATCAGCAATTAAGAATAAACAATGATGTGGAACCTGGGTTGGGGTGAGGCGGAGATTCGCTTTTTTTTTTCTTTTTATCTAATGAGATCTTATACCGGTTTTTTATAAAACCGGTATGCGGCATGCAAATTTTTTTTTAATGAAAAGACTTTTATACCGGTTTTCTTAACCGGTATCAATCCAAACTTTTATACCGGTTTTTAAAAAGCCGGTATCCGTTCCACTTTTATACCGCTTTTTGAATAACCGGTATAAAAACTTTTATTACGGTCGAGTTAATAGCGGATGGAAAACCGGTATCCGCTTTATAAAAAAACCGGTATTAAGTAATGTTTTTGTACTAGTGCTTAGATGCTCATAGGGACGTCTATCAAACGCCTTAGTGAAAATATCAGCTATTTTGTCTTCAGTCCTTACATGCTCCATACTAATGAGTCCTAGTTCAACATTGTCACGCAAGAAATGGTGCCTTATATGAATATGCTTTGTGCGTGAATGAAAAACAGGATTCTTAGAAATTTCAATAGCACTTGTGTTATCACAACGAATGGGAATAGTTTCAAGATTGATACCATAGTCCTCTAGTTGATATTTGATCCAGATAACTTGTGAACAGCACGAGGCAGTAGCAACGTACTCGGCTTCCGCAGTTGAAAGTGCCACAGAGTTCTGTTTCTTAGATCCCCAAGAGACTAAGCATGAACCAAGGAACTGTGCCATTCCTGAAGTGCTTTTTCTATCAATCACATGACCAACATAATCAGCGTCCGAGTAGCCAACTAGCTTGAAGGACGTCTTCCTAGGGTACCAAAGACAAAGATCGTCACGTCCTTTGAGGTAGCGAAAGATCCTCTTGACTTCTTGCATGTGAGACTCCTTTGGATTTGCTTGGAAACGTGCACACAAGCAAACGGCAAACATAATGTCGGGACGGCTAGCGGTCAAGTAGAGAAAAGAACCAATCATTCCTCTGTAAAGCTTTTGATCAACGTCCTTTCCCTGTTCATCTGCGTAAAGACGCGAGTTTGGAGAGCAAGGGGTTGCAACAGGTTTGGACGTGTTCATCCCGTACTTCTCAAGCATTTCACGGACATATTTTTGTTGGTGAATGCGCGTCCCTTCCTTGAGTTGATTGATTTGAAGTCCCAAGAAGAAATTGAGTTCTCCAATGAGGGACATTTCAAACTCACTACTCATTAAGGACTTGAACTCATCTACAAGCTTCATGTTAGTACTACCAAAGACTATATCATCAACATAGACTTGGGCAATTAAAATGTCCTTGTGAACTTTCTTTATGAATAAAGTTTTATCAATTGAACCTCTAGTGTACCCATGAGACAGAAGAAAGGACGCAAACCTGTCGTACCATGCACGAGGGGCTTGCTTGAGTCCATAGAGCGCTTTGTCCAAGTAGTACACATGATCTGGGTGAGAGGCGTCCTCGAAGCCAGGCGGCTGAGCAACATACACTTCCTCCTTCAGCTTTCTATTGAGAAAGGCAGTCTTGACGTCCATCTGAAATAACTTGAATCCTTTGTGAGCGGCGAAGGCAATGAGGAGACGAACGGCTTCAATTCTAGCAACAGGAGCAAAGGTCTCATCATAGTCTATGCCTTCCTCTTGCTTGAATCCTTGAGCCACCAGTCTTGCCTTGTTCCTTGACACACGTCCACTCTCATCAAGCTTATTTCTGAACACCCATCGCGTCCCTATGATGTTTTTGCCTTTGGGACGTGGGACAAGAGTCCAAACTTTGTTCCTTTCAAACTGATTGAGTTCTTCTTACATCGCTTGAATCCAGTCAGCGTCCTGGAGTGGTTCTTTGATATTCTTTGGCTCCACCATTGAGACAAAGGCATTGAACGCACAGAAAGCTAAATTTGCACTCTGGGACTTACTTGCAGCTGACCTTGTCTGAACTCCTTGAGAAGGATCTGAGACAATCTGAGATGTTGGGTGATCCTTAGAAAAGCGGGACTCTCTCTGAAATAATTGAGCAAATCTTGGATCAATTTCATCATCTGAATCATCACTGTTTTCTTGACAAGCGTCCTCAGTGTGTTCCCCCTCAAAGAGAGCGTCCACACCTTGACGTTGCTCACCTTGTTGACTTGATTCAGCCACATCTTGTTGAACTGGAGATTCACTACGAGAGGGAACTCCCTGAACCACACTAGGAGCGTCCACTGAAACTTCTTCAGCATTTGGAGAAGCGTCCTTAGGAACATAGTATTTTCCAGAGGACCAAACATCAGCTTCGTCTTCAGAGTCGTCATGCTGCTGTGAGGAGCATTCTTTCTTACTTGGTTTTTCTTTGTGAGAAACGCTCTCCTTGAACACAACATGAATGCTCTCCTCAAGCTTTAGAGTTCTTTTGTTGAAAACTCTATATGCTTTGCTGGTGAGAGACTATCCAAGGAATATAGCTTCATCACTCCTTACATCAAACTTTCCAAGACTATCTTTGTTGTTGTTGTGGACGAAACACTTGCATCCAAAAACTCTGACATAGGTAATGCGAGGCTTCCTTCCATTCAACAACTCATAGGACGTCTTCTTCAGCAGAGGACGGATCATGGCACGATTGATAATGTAGCAAGCTGTGGCAATAGCTTCCGCCCAGAAGTACGTGGGAACGCTATTAGCCAATAGCATGGTTCTTGCCATATCCTCCAGCGTCCTATTCTTTCTTTCCACAACTCCATTTTGTTGAGGAGTCCTTGGAGCGGAGAAGTTGTGCGAGACACCATGTTGATCACAGTAGGCCAGGAACTCTGAGTTCTGGAACTCCGTCCCATGGTCTGATCTTATGGCTTTGAGAGGCGTCTTAAGGGCAACTTCCACTTGTTTGATGAAGACTTTGAACGCATTGAAACAATCTGCTTTGGTTGCCAAGAAAAGAACCCAAGTGAATCGAGAAAAATCATCTACAAGAACGTAAATGTACCTCTTTCCACCGTAGCTCAACGTCTTCATTGGTCCACAAAGATCCATATGGAGAAGTTCCAAAGGCTTCTTTGTACTTACTTCGTTCTTGGATTTGAAGGACGTTCTTGTTTGCTTCCTTTTAATACAAGTTTCACACTGTTCAACTTTCTCAGGATCAATTCGGGGAAGTCCTTTCACAAGATTTCTTTGATGCAGTTTGAGGATTGTGCTTGGTCCAGCATGGCCAAGGCGGCGATGCCAGAGATCAGCGTCCTCCTTTGAAGCAGATAGACACAACTCTGATTTAGGCTTGAACTCCTGGTTGAAGATGTAGACATTGTTTTGGCGTACTCCCTTGAGAACGACTTTGTTGGACTTCTTGTTGATAACTAGACACTCCTTTGAGTCAAATGTGACTAGATTTTCACCTTGGTCACACATTTGGGAAACGCTAAGGAGATTGAAGCCTAGTCCTTAAACAAGGCTTACGTTCATAGCTTTGATGGACGGATTGAGAATGGCAGTTCCCGTCCCCTTGATCTTTCCCTTGCCCTTGTTGCCAAACGAGACAGTTCCTCCCGTGGCACTACTTTGGATAGAAGTGAGATGGATCTGGCTTCCTGTCATATGGTTTGAGGCGCCACTATCAATGATCCATGGGCGTCCCCTCACTTCCACCTGCCAAAACAAAGTTAGTGTTTGGCGACCCAGGCAAGGTGTTCCTTACCTGGTTCGTTACAGAAATAGAACTCTGGTTCTGGCATGTAGTCATTTATATTAACATCATTTGAAATAGCATGCTTGCGGAAAGAGTTCCTAGAGCGTCTAGAACGCCTAGGATTAGTCTTAGGGACGGACTTATCATTTTCAATGTTAGTCCTAGAAGCTTTTCCACTTTCAATGTCTTCCTTTAGTTTCAAACAATCATATTTGAAGTGATCTCCTTGACCACAATACCAACACGTCCTATAATACGTACCAAGGTAGTACTTCTTGTTGGGACGTTGGATTTTGTTTTCTTTCTCTTTCAATGCTTGAACGCGCATCCTTTCACGGTTCTCATTCTTATTGGCTTCCACCATCATAGCGAGTTCTTGTTGCGGCGAAGATACTCAGCGTACTCTGGTGTTGATGTCATCAATGCTATATCTGTTTGAGGATTCCTTGCTAGCTCAGCCAAATCGGAGTTCCTCCTTGCTTCGTATCCTCTTAGTTTCCCGTAGATCTCTTCCATGTCAAGAGTCTTGTTAGCTGTATTCTCCTTGAACGTGGTTCTATCAAAGTTCCACTTTCCTGTTAAACCATCTATGACCACTTGAACTCTGTTTCTCATTGAAACTTCAGCTTCAGGAACGCCCAGGTTCCTCATCTTGGTAACAAGTTGTTCAAAACGGTATGAATAGTCGTTCACAGTTTCATTGGGGAGCATTCTAAAAGCATAGAACTCTCTCTTGATTTCAAGTTGAACGTCTTCCCTCATCTCAGCAGTTCCTACGTGGAATTTTTCAAGAGCTTCCCATTGTAGTTTGGCAGTTGCCAAATTGCTAACTCTGGTGGCGTCCCTCTCGCAAAGGGACGCTTGAAGGAAGCACATAGCCTTTGCATTTGTTTCCATTAATTTGAATTCATCAGGACCCCACTCGTCCTCTTTGTCCTTCTTATCAGCAGGAACGGAAAGGTCGCCTTTCATGATCACTTTCCAGCACTGATAGTTCTGACTCCTTACAAAGTTCTCAAATCTGATTTTCCAGCGGTTGAAGTTGCCGTCCGTTAGGCGCGGAGGCTTCACGAAAGAGATTCCAATCGGTTCCATGTCCATCTTTAACCTGCAACTCAGTAAGAATCTAGAGCGCCTGGCTCTGATACCAATTGTTGGATCGTTAGTACTGAGGGACGTCCTTTACTGAAGTAAAGGCGTCCTTTGGTCTGGCGTCCCTACGAGGTGTAGGGGCGTCCTTGAGTAATGCAGCGGAATAAGATACTAAACAAGTTAATAGATGAACGCAGTGAATTATAGAGGAACCACTCAAGACCAAGTAGTCCTTGAGTGTAAACCTCTACCTCCTTTGAGGATTTTTGAATAGTTCTTTCCTTTATATTGAACGTCCTTACAGTTGTACTGGCGAGTCTTTACAGTTCACTGACACTTAGCTTTTCCCTAAGTTCACTTGTAAAGAACTCCTTTAAGCCTACAACTAAAGCTGGTTCAATCTACTGAAGGACTCTATCCCTACGTTCTGCAGTACTTCGCAAAACTCTTTTTCTCTCTTTTGGATTTTCTGATTACAAACAGTTTTGTGGTTTGGTTACAAAGTCTCACTCGATCTAACACAAGTTCCAACACTGTTCTTGAGTTCTTGAGTTAGTTCTTCGTGTTCTTGAGTGAGTCACTTTCTACTGATTCTCTCTGAATATTCTTGAAAGCGTTAACGTCACAATAAATGCCTTGGGGCTATTTATAGGACTTGGGGAAGGGCGTCTTTCTCCTGGGACGATCATGCCCTTCGAGGACGTGGCTACAGGATCTTCCTCCACGTAGTAGGGCGGTGATGAGGAAGCTTCCTGTATCCAGCTGTGTATGATGAACTCCGCTACAGGATCGGCCGCTACGTGTTGATGGACTCTGTAACAGGATCGTCCGCCACGTAGTGTTGGACTCCGCTACAGGATCGGTCTCCACGTGTCCTTGGATGATCAAGTATTGTCGAGTGATGTCATCCTGTCGGCTAGAGAGTAAGGACGCTCTGCTTGCGTTCCTACTTGCTTGGGACTGCATCCTTGCTCAAGTAGTCTCTGTCGGTCCTCACTTCCTGTTAGATAGCGTCCCAAAGCCTATGGGACGCCCATACACACTTGTTGTCCTTTTGTCACTAGCGTTCCTGAACACTTGGACAATCTTTATTAGAATCATAGTGAGTTTGTCATATCAAAACTAAGGGACGGTTGTGGGCGCACTACCAAGTACGAGGGCGTCCTTGATAGCGTCCCAATAGCTCTATTTTGTATAGGTTAACTCTTGTATTTTAGGGCTACATTGAGAGTGTTTAGGTTAGAGTTTGTGCGTAATTGTAATATCTAGGCCGAAGAAACAAGAATTCAAGAATCAAGAATTTTAAGGCGTTTTGAGCTGTTTGCGCGACACCACTTGCTTGCGAAGACTATATCTTGAGCTACAGAGGTCGGATTGAGCTGTTTCCGGTGTTATTGGAAAGCTAACTCGAAGAGATTCAATTCATAGTTTTACACCGAAGTCAGACTCCAAGCGGAGGATGGTCAAAACTGCCTCTGAAGTGACGCCAGAAGTTCTGTCCGATTTCCGCAGATTGTCCACCCGCGACCGCGGTGGCTGCCGAGAAGACTTGTTCCATTCTGCTGCGAAAGCGTGGGTGTGGTAATGGCGGTGCGACCACGGCGATGCCGGATCTGAAGCGGACCGAAATCTTTCTATCTTGTTTCCTATCCTATCTTTTGTCTCTTTCCTTATCTATCTCGAGGAACTTGTTCCTTGGACTATATAAGGAGGAGTCTGCCTTAGGTTTTGATACAGATTCTACATTCCAATTCATATTTCAATTCTTTAGCTTAGTTTAGTTTTGGAGAGCTAGTCTCTTTGGGTTTGTTCAAGGGACAAGCTCTGATGTATGAACTCGTGAGATTTTGGTAATTGTTCTATCCTTTGGTTAATATTGATACTCTTGTGCTTCATCCCATGATCTATGTTTGATTTTATGAGCCTGATCAACTTGTTTGATTATCTTAGATCTATTGTTTGAATTAGGATTGATTGTTGTCTATACATCTTTCCTATTTCTCGAAACAACTCTATTCTAGGATCGTGGCACTAGTACAAAAATACTCTTACAAGGCGCTTTTTTAATGAAGTATAGGGCGCTTTTTGTATCGCCCTAAGGAGAAGTGCATTAAAACTCATACAAGACGCTTTTTATGATACGCCATAAAAAAACACACGGAGGGTGCTTTTCTGAAAAAGCACCCTAAGTTTGTCCATTTTTTAAAAAAAAATAAATCAAAAACTTAGGGCGAAAAGCGCCCTAAGTTTGTCCATTTTTTTAAAAAAAAATAAATCAAAAACTTAGGGCGCTTTTTTCAAAAGCGCCCTAAGTTTACCCATTTTTTTTAAAAAAAAACGACACTCAAGGCACTTTTCTTTCTCAGAAAAGCGCCCTGTATCAATTTATATTTTACAAAAAAAAATTGCTGGAAAGGAGCCAATTTTTTTTTTCAGACAGAGCATTAAAGAAACAATAAGAAGAGCATTACAGCATGTACGTAATTTTCCAAAAAAAATTACACATTCCACGAAGAGCATTACAGCCTGTACGTATCAATCCTCAAAACCTTCTGCACACATTTCCTACATATATGCTAGTGGTTGTATAATGTAACATAAATGCAGAGCATTACAACATCACTTCTAGCCTACATACCTCCAAATGTTTTCAGGCAACAAGTTCTTAAGCAATTGCGATATCACAAGCTTGTATATTCAAGGTAAAACTGGCCAGGATTTCCAATCTTGTCTCTCTTATCAGAACCTAAAACAAGACAGTGAAAGACACCGAGTTACAGAAACAATAAATGAATAGCCCAATAGCATTTGAATACCGCCTAAAATATAAGTGCAAGTGTGTGATGTTAACGTACCTCTTCGGCAAATTTTATCAAAATAGTTGGCCTTGGTCGCAACTGGCCATCCACTGGAGCAAAATGGGCCGTATCAACAACAGGAAATCCCACGCTATCCAGCACACCCTTTAAAAGAAAAACATAAACAAAATTGTAGTCCAGGGAAATCTGTAAACAGAATCAATGAAGAATGCTACAAGTCTAAAACCATCAACCGATTTGTGTAGCAAAAAGAAACCGATTTGCATGTCTATAGCATTACAAAGTTCAGTCAAAATTGAAATCATTCTTGTATGCAAAAAGTCAAATCTTTGTAGATAGAAATAGTCAACCCCAAATTACAATTATATCAAAACAAGGAATGTTTTAGCAATTTCTACTATTTTAATCCAAAAACCGAACTGATCAAAAGGCAGAGCTTCACATACATTAATTGGTCAGTTGCCAAGAATAACCTTGCTGCCCCATTCCCTAGCTTCGGCAAATCCAACACGAAATTCTGAATCGGGGAGAACTTCAAGCTTATCAGCAACCTAACAGTAAAGAAGCAAATCTCAGCATAAAATGTGCAAGCTAGCTATATAATCAATAACAAATATTCTTCTTCATATATAAGCACAAATAATATTAAAGTAATGTCAGTAGCTAAAGGCGAGAGAAATACATGCCTTTGCAAGAAACCAATTGTATATTATGCCAAATAGATTTTGCTTCTTCTTCCACATATGTATCATTTCACTCATAGTTGGTACCTGATAAAAATGTTATCAATTTGTTAGCTTAAGTGGCTGAAATGAGGTTCAGCTTCAAGGAAAACTTCAATTTCAACAAGGCATGGTTGCTAGATCCGCCTCCACATTCTTCCAAAATTCCTCTAATTTTTAAATTTTCATGGAGATAACAATCATGTAATAGAGGATCATAACTCACTGGGGTAAAACCCATTCATGGTGTACAGAAGAGAGGCTACAAACAGTATGCAACAATCATAAATAGTTGCTAAGAACTATCCATGTATATCTCTAATCTTTTCTCACATTCACACACACATATAACAAGAAAAATGTAAGTATTTAGGATCAAGGCTGAGTACACTCTAGGAAACTCAGTCATAAACAGCCTTAAACTACCAATCAATCAAAACAGACAGATATTTTGGTTTCTCAGGTTGAATGACGTGAAGATTAGCTCATGATATTTTATTGATTTAGAGTATGGGAATAAACTGTGATAATGGACAGGAACACCAAGGAAACTCTTATAACTTGAATGAGTAAGACACAAGGTAAAGCATCGACACATGAAGCCAAAAACCAAATATAGTTCCTGCATCACAGGATTTCCAATGAAATTCCTACCATGAGACAGAAGCTAGCTTTCTTATGATGACACACGATCTCAGAGTACTCAATCACATCATGCTTAGTTAATGTAAATTCTACATGTATTGGAACCTTGATATTCTGAAGTGTGAGTGCAGCCACTCGGCTTCGCACAAATCCAAAAAGACTACCTGCGTTAAGAGCATAATGAATTTGTTCATAGGAAGTAGGAAGCTATCCCAAGTCATAGTCCATAAAGCAATCACTTCCAAAATGTATGCACACCAATTAATCTACAGAGAAACAAAACGAAACACCTGTGGCTTTACGGAGTTAATTACATCCCCAACCTCTCTGCAAAATTCCTGAAACAAAGAACAAAAGAAAATGAAGCAAACGTGATATCTGAATGACCAAAATGCACTACTCATTCGCTGAACCAACAAAGAAGAAGTAGAAGATCATACCTGAGACACATGAGCAGTTCCAACCAAGAAGACATCACAGGGACGACCATCGGCCGATTCGCATGTGAAAACAATGACGCTCATGGAAAGTTCCTGGAGGAGAGCCTCTCAAGGCTCCTGGAAAGTTCCTCAGGGAGTTCCTGGAGGAGAGCCTCTTGAGGCTCCTGGAAAGTTCCTCAGGGAGTTCCTGGAGGAGAGCCTCTCGAGGTAGGGCTGAAGAAGCTCAGCATCGACGAGGTGCAGAAGATGTCGTGGAGCGAGCTCGAGGACGAGATCGAGCGGTGGACCAAGGCCGCTAATGTCTCCCTCCGGATCCTCTTTCCCAGCGAGCGCCGGATATGCGAGCGTGTCTTCTTCGGCCATCCCTCCGCCTCGGATCTCTCCTTCATAATACAAATTGCAATGATGCTTCCAATTGAACGTAGTGTAGCTCGATAAACCTAACCTAAACTTGCAGCAGCTATTGTTCGTGGGGAGATTTTGCTGAAAACAGCTTCTAGTGGCTGGCCTAAATCCTCTTCTATGATTTGAAAAGCGATCTAGAACACAGGAAACCACTCACATCAGTCAATAGATGGTTCTTTGAGACATTCGAGCTCAAAGCCTTAGAGACCAGTAAGCATATTAAGCATTTACCTGATTAGGAAATGGAGGAACATCATCTTGAAAAATGCACAGTTCATTGTGAAGCCAAAACCTTGCTTCTCACCTATAAGCCAACACACCCGTTAAACTTTATAGAAAGTGCTCAATTTCACCAGAACAAGCACATAACAGCATGAATTCCAACTCCAATGCAAAACTACTTCCATAATTCCCGTCCTACATAATCACACAAAACTAACCCTAATTTGAACTCCAATTCAGCTCCCAAATTTGAAATTTAGTCACAGAATTGAAATTTGGACTTACGGCTTCTGGAGTATACTTCCGAAACGAGATACAAACACCACATTCAAAGTTGAGGTGGTCCATCGGACGCCCGTCTTCCTCCTCCTCCACCACAACCTCTCCGCTCTCGACTCCCTCCACATCCTAAAGAAATCCGCCGAGGGAAGCTCTACAGAGACGTGAGGCAGAGGCACTAGGGAAAATCAGTGGCCGAGATCCGCCTACCGGCTTTGGCTGGGGACCTTGGACACCGCGGAAGAGGCGGCGTTGGCCTACGACAAGGCGGTGTACAAGCTCAGAGGCGACTTCGACTCCCTCCACATCTTCGAAAGCTAGGGTTTTCGGCCACGGGAGACTCCACCGGTGGTAAGGCTTCCTCTACGGGGTGTTCAACCGTGACGAAATCGTGAGCGGGATCCTCAATTGCGCTGCGTGCGAGGCTCTCGGTCGAATCTGACTCCATGATCAACGGCTTAATCGGATCGACTTGGTGTCCGCGTCCGCGTGCAGCCGGCGAAACTGGCCTGATCGTCGGGACGTACATCTAGCTTGGATTCGACGGCGGCGCCTTCGGAAGCGGAGATCGTGCAAGAGAGAACAAGTTAGGCCGGGAGATGGTGTTGATAGAGAAAGAAAGAAGTCGAAGTCAAAACCCTAGCGTTTGGGCTGTAGCCTGTACAATCTTTTATCTCTTAGGAGACTCGGAGTACAATTTTTTTTTTTCAAATGAAAAGATACATAAGGCGCTTTTCTTCAAAAGCGCTGTCCGTTTTTTATAATTCAAGACGCTTTTAACGAAAAACGTCTTGTAATGTATTTTTATTAGTTTTAATAAAAAGGTTTAATCGTATAAAGCACTTTTACATCAAAAGCGCCCTCCGATATTTAGTAATTAGTGCGCTTTTTTGAAACGCCTTAAAATTTCCGCATTATATGATGATTTTTGTGCTAGTGTGGACTAGTTTAGAGAAGAGTATTCAATGGTTTAATAGTGCATGACACTCGTAGCTTGATTGCATGATTTGATTTCCTAATATCCTTCTTCTCTATGCTAATCCTAGGTTAAGCGTCCTTGCCTAGGGTTATAGAATTCCTTGGACCGTGGACTTGCGATTGTTAATGATCAGGATAGGAATTAACCATAGGTGCGAATGAAATCAATGGATTAATCTATGATCGAGTAATTATTTCATGAGTGGATCTTTTGAATGAACCTTCCTCTTATCTATTTGTTTATTTGTTTGTTTTGCTTTCTAGGTTAGTTTAGTATAGATTTCTCTCTTCAATCCCCCCTTTCTTTGGTTGATAATTATATTAATACTAGAAGCCATAGTTCTCTTGAGTTCGACCCCTTACTTGCATGCTATACTAGTTTGTAGTTTGGGTTATTTATCTTTGATCTTGGCATGACGACTTTAGCCGAGTCAAATTTTGGCGCCGTTGCCGGAGAACTTAGGTTTCTTTCTAGTGTTGATATTTTTATTGACTGTTTATCAAAAAAAAATCGGGCTAACATGCAGGTACTAGGTTCGAAAGAACGTTCTGTGCTTGAACCGCGCCCGCGGGTGCGTAACCGCGGTCGCGTTTCGAATACAGATCCTCCCGACGTACAGGTACTAGACACCGCGGTCGCGGTCCACAAACCGCGCCCGCGGTGGTGATGTAGTTGGTCAAGAAAAAAAAAGAAGAATAAAAAAAAGATTACCGCGCTTGCGCCTCGATTACCGCGCCCGCGGTGAGGCTAGGGTCTGGCAAACAAAAAATTGAAAAAAGAAAAACTTTCGGGAATCTATATCTATATCTTCCATTTATCTTTACTATCCATCTATCTTTTCACCCCTTCTATTATTTTCTTTCATCCTTAGAATTCCATTATGTTGGCTATGTGCAAAAGCCTAAGTATGGGGGAGCTTTGTTCCCCAGAGAGTTCTCTTCTCCACTGCTCGAGTTCAAGTATTTGTCCATCTTCCAAGAGACGAGCCAAGTTACGAAGGTTGTTTGCACATCATCTGGTTCGAGAGAAGTCAAGAGCTCACGACAGCACCAAGGCCGCGACCGCGCCAAACTGGCCGCGCCCGCGGTTTCCTTCCAGAAGTTGACGTTTTCTCTCGCTGTGTTGATTCCGTGCCCGTGGACCGTACACCCGCGCCCGCGGTTGGCCTACAGAACGGAATTCTAAAGCTTTTCTTCCATTCTTCTACCACCTTTGAAGAGTTCTTCCATTCCACCTCTCTTTAGAGTCTTCTGATATACCTTCTTCCTTGCTTTTATCCTTGCTCTTTGCTTCATTGAGGACAATGAAGGATTTAAGTATGGGGGAGGGAGTACTCGCATTCGCTTATCCTAGTTAGCTTAGTTAGTGATTTGCTTAAGATTTTTGATTTTCTTCTTTTCATGGAGCATTTGCACCATACTTTTTGCATAATAAAGAAAGAAAGAAAAAGAAAAAAAGATAGAAAAAGCCATAAAAAATGAAAAAAGGCATATAAATCCTGGGATGAGTAGAAAACCCAAAAGAGCGGGTCAGGTAATAAGCAGGTAACCCGGACCAGCATTAGGCTGGGGTAATATGAGGTTTATGAGAGATGTGAGTTTTTGTGAGCACACCTATTGAAAAATGAAAAGAGCGGTTAGGTGATAACCCGAAAGGGTGCCTAAGCAGAATTGAGTGGAAAAATTTGAGTGTTTAGGATCATTCTTGCTTGGGGACTTTGGGGCTTACATGTTAGATTTGGGTAGATCCTAGGTTGCTCTTTCATGTTTTTAGAGCTTGAGTGTTATATCATGTTGTGAGGTGTGTGTTTGAGCTTCATTGTTTTATGCTCATGATTTCTCTATTTTTGGGTTCGGGTTGTGAGCTAAGTGTTTTTATCTTCCCTTGCATTTCTTGAGATCTTAGATGTGCTACCTTGCTATATTTGTTTTGAGCTTACTCGAGGACGAGCAAGATCTAAGTATGGGGGAATTTGATTCCCTCTATTTTGTATAGGTCAACTCTTGTATTTAAGTGTTACATTGAGAGTGTTTAGGTTGGAGTTTGTGCGTAATTGTAATATGTAGGTCGAAGACACAAGAATTCAAGAATCAAGAGTTTTAAGGCGTTTTGAGCTGTCTGCGCGACACCACTTGCTTGCGAAGACTATATCTTGAGCTACAGAGGTCGGATTGAGCTGATTCCAGTGCCATTGAAAAGCTAACTCGAAGAGCTTCAATTCAGAGTTTTAGACCAAAGCCAGATTCCAAGCGGAAGACGGTCAAAACTGCCTCTGAAGTGACGCTAGAGGTTTTGTCCGATTTTCACGACCGCGGATTGTCCACCCGCGACCGCGGTGGCTGCCGAGAAGACTTGTTCCATTCTGTTGTGAAAGCGTGGGCGCGGTAATGGCGGTGCGACCATGGCGATGCCGGATCCGAAGCGGGCCGAAATCTTTCTATTTTGTTTCCTTTTCTATCTTTTGTCTCTTTCCTTATCTATCTCGAGGAGCTTGTTCCTTGGGCTATATAAGGAGGAGCCTGCTTTAGGTTTTGATACAGATTCTACATTCTATTTCATATTTCAATTCTTTAGCTTAGTTTAGTTTTGGAGAACTAGTCTCCTTGAGTTTGTTCAAGGGAGAAGCTCTGATGTATGAACTCGTGAGATTTTGATAATTGATTTCTATCCTTTGGTTAATATTGATACTCTTGTGCTTCATCCCATGATCTATGTTTGATTTTATGAGCCTGATCAACTTGTTTGATTATCTTAGATCTATTGTTTGAATTAGGATTGGTTGTTGTCTATGCATCTTTCCTATTTCTCGAAACAACTCTATTCTAGGACCGTGGACTAGTTTAGGGAAGAGTATTCAATGGTTTAATAGTGCATGAGACTCGTAGCTTGATTGCATGATTTGATTTCCTAATATCATTCTTCTCTATGCTAATCCTAGGTTAAGCGTCCTTGCCTAGGGTTATAGAATTCCTTGGACCGTGGACTTGCGATTGTTAATGATCAGGATAGGAATTAACCATAGGTGCGAATGAAATCAATGGATGAATCTATGATCGAGTAATTATTTTATGAGTGGATCTTTTGAATGAACCTGCCTCTTATCTATTTGTTTATTTGTTTGTTTTGCTTTCTAGGTTAGTTTAGTATAGATTTCTCTCTTCAATCCCCCCTTTCTTTGGTTGATAATTATATTAATACTAGAAGCCATAGTTCTCTTGGGTTCGACCCCTTACTTGCATGCTATAGTAGTTTGTAGTTTGGGTTATTTATCTTTGATCTTGGCATGACGACTTTAGCTGAGTCACTTCTTGCATGTGGGACTTCTTTGGATTCGCTTGAAACCGGGCACACAAGCAGATGGCAAACATGATGTCTAGACGACTTGCAATCAAGCAGAGAAGCGATCCAATCATCCCTCGATAAAGCTTTTGATCAACACTCTTCCCTTGTTCATCTACGTAAAGACGCGATTTAGGAGAACAAGGAGTAGCCACAGGCTTGGACGTATTCATGCCTTACTTCTCGAGCATCTCTCGAACGTACTTTTGTTGGTAAATGCGCATCCCATCCTTGAGTTGGTTGATTTGAAGCCCCAAGAAGAAGTTGAGTTATCCTATGAGCGACATCTCGAACTCACTACTCATCAAAGACTTGAAGTCCTCTACAAGTTTTAAGTTAGTTATTCCAAATACTATGTCATCGACATAGACTTGGGCGATTAAAATATCCTGGTGGACTTTCTTTATGAACAAAGTTTTATCAATTGAACCTCTAGTGTAACCATTTGACAAGAGAAAGGACGCAAACCTGTCATACTATGCATGAGGAGCTTGCGTGAATCCGTAGAGAGCCTTGTCAAGGTAGTACACATGATCTGGATACTGCTCGTTCTCAAAGCTTGGAGGTTGAGTAACGTACACTTCCTCTTTTAGCTTGCTATTGAGGATGGCGGTGTTAACGTCCATTTGAAACAACTTGAACCCTTTGTGAGCGGCAAAGGCAATAAGGAGACGGACGACCTCGATTCTAGCAACAAGAGCGAAAGTCTCATCATAGTCAATCCCTTCCTCTTGCTTGAATCCTTGAGCCACAAGTCTTGCCTTGTTCCTTGACACGCGTCCACTTTGATCAAGCTTGTTTTTGAACACCCATCGCGTTCCTATGATGCTTTTGTCTTTAGGTCTAGGGACGAGGGTCCAAACTTTGTTCCTCTCAAACTGGTTGAGTTCTTCTTGCATAGCTTGGATCCAGTCAGTGAAATAGACGTCCTTAACAAGTTAAGGGCGTCCTTAGGTGCAGCGGAAGTAACAGACTTAAACAGGTAAAATAGATAAGTACAGAACGCGGCTATTTATAGAGGAACCTATCAAGACCAAAGCAGTCCTTGAGAGTGAACCTCTACCTCCTTGGAGGCTTTTCGAATAGCTTTCTTCCTTTCTTATTGAGAGTCCTTACAGTTACAAGGGGAGGATTACACTTCTCTGGCACTTAAGTGTACGTCCCTAAGTCCACTAGTAATACTCCTTTTAGCCATTCACTATAACCTAACTCAATTTCTAAAGGACGCTATTCCCACGTCCTTACAGTTCGTCGTAAGGACTTGTTCTCTCTTTTTCTTTACAAACTGTTTTTGTGTTTTGGTTTCGCTTCTCACTCGATCCAACACCTAGTTTTCAGCGTTCTTGAAGTGTTCTTGGTGTTCTTCGAGTTTGATGATGATTTTCTCTGAATATTCTCTCAGAAGCGTCAAGTCAAATAAATGCCCAATGGGGTATTTATAGTGACTTAGGAAAGGCGCCATTCTCTGACGATCATGCCCTTCTTGGACGTTGCCATAGGATCGACTTACATGTGTTCTTAATAGTGATGAGGGAAGCTTCTTAGCAACTTCTGCAAAACTAGGCTACAGGATCGGCTTCCATGTGGTGATGAACTTGTGTACAGGATATGCTTCCACGTGGACTTCATGATTAAGGCTTGTCGGGTGATGTCATCTTGTCGGGCAGCCATGTAAGGACTCTTGTATTGAAATTAAGGACTGCGTCCTTTTGAAAGATCTTGCCAAGTACTTTATTTTGAGAAGTAGTGTCCCTACATCTTTGGGATAGCTACACAACTTGTTGTCCTTTTCATGACATGCGTTTCTAAAACACTTGGACAACTTATTAGATCAAAGTGAGTTTGTCATATCAAAACCAAGGGATGATTGTAATGAGCACAATGTTAAGTACAAGGGAGTCCTTAACATCGTCCTAACACCATAATATCACAGCCACAACATCACCATGACATCATATCTCTTTAAGGATTGAATGCAAGGAGGTGGCTGATTTTCCAACCAAAGATGCAACTCTTCACTCGCCCCATTAAGTGGTGGATTTTCCTGCCACCCTTCTTCTATTTAAAGGGAGCTATAGCTATTTTATTGTTAGCTTTTTTTTTTCGTTCAGATCCCAGAAACTCTAAAGTTGTTTTTGTTCTTGGTTTGGGGTGTTTGACTAAACTGGTTTATGTGCCTTTGTAAGAACATCGAGGGTTGGGTTGGATTTGGCTAGGGTGCGTCTATCCCTTCCATTTATAACCTTGATTGATCAGACTTGGTGGGATTATCCAAGTTCTGATTAATCACTTATCTTTCTCTCAATAATAACAAAGTTCCTTCGAGATTGCAATTGTTTGTGATTGCCAAGTTGCCATCTATCACCATTGACCTCCACTTATCTCACTTGAACCAGAATTCGATCGATCCAAGGGAAGACTCATCAAGGAGCTGAAAATGTAGTTGTCTAAAATTGTTCCTGTACCGACTTCCTGGCCGCCTCCACGAGTGAAGTGGATGACACGCCCTTCTCCAGCATATATACCTGATTCAATACCAATCAACAATTGGAATTTGAGTGTTAAGGTATATTTGAAGAAAAGAAAACAAAAAATTAATCATTTTGGAAAAATCTTTTGCGCGTTTTTAATTATAACTATTCGAAGTGGCACTTGGTTGCCAACAATACGAATCATATGATTAACCAGCAACTAAAGTACAAGAATGTTTTGATGAGTTGTACTAATGCAGAGCCCTAGTGAAGAGCAAGGAACAACTAACAGAGTAACAACTCAAGAAGCTAACATGTTGGTGAATATGGCGACATAATGTAGACATTTTTACTAATCAATCCTCTACATTGTAAAACAGCAGCATCAACCAAATGTCATTTAGAGTGAGATATAAGGAATTATCTTCTCATTCGTAAGCACAATACAATCTGTCATCCCATGTAGGTTTTCAAACAAAAGAGCTCAACTTTCCTAGCAAACCATGGATGGTGCACCGTCGTTCATCAAACCGAGGCAGTTCTAAAGAAGACAATTCAGTACACATGACAAACACAAACCGACCTATGGCTAGATTGAGCTCACTAAGAAGATCATCCAGCCTAGAAATGGACAAAATCAGGCTCTAAGACTAAATAAGCATCAATTCGCAGTGAGACTGTTGGGACGATATCAAGGACGCTCTTGTACTTGATATTGTGCCCACACAACCGTCTCTTAGTTTTGATATGACAAACTCACTTTGATTCTAATAATTTTGTCCAAGTGTTCAGGAACGCCTGTGACGAAAAGGACAACAAGTGTGTGGACGTCCCTAAGGCTAAGGGACGCTAGCTATCAGGGAAGTAAGGACCAGTGAAGTGACTACTTGAGTAAGGACGCAGTCCCAAGTAAGTAGGAACACGAGCTTCAACTCCAAAGCGTCCTTACTCGGCACCCGACAGGATAACATCACTCGACAACATTTGATCATCCGGGACACGTGGAGACCGATCCTGTAGCAGAGTTCATCACCACGTGGAGACCGATCCTGTAGCGGAGTCCAACACAACTGGATACATGAACCTTCCCTCGTCACCGCCATACCACGTGGAGGAAGATCCTGTAGCCACGTCCACGAAGGGCATGATCGTCCAGAGGAATGACGCCCTTCCCAAGTCCTATAAATAGCCCCAAGGCATTTTTTGTGACTTAAGCTTTCAGAGAATATTCAGAGAGAATCAGAGTGAAAGCGACCTCGATCAAGAACACGAAGAACAAGTCAAGAACTTCTCTAGACTGAGTGTTTGATCGAGTGAAAGTTGTAATCAAAATCACAAAGTGTTTGTAACCAGAAAAAGAAAAGAAAAGAGTAGTCCTACGAAGTATTGTGGGACGTGTGAGTAGAGTCCTTTAGAAGATTAAGCGTGCTTCAGTTATAGGCTTAGAGGAGTTCTTTACTAGTGGACTTAGGACGTACACTAAGTGCCTGAGAAGTGTAAAGAACTTTCCAGTATAACTGTAAGGACGCTTAATCAGAAAGGAAAAGTCTATTCGAAAATCCTCCAAGGAGGAAGAGGTTTACACTTAAGGACTATGTTGTCTTGAGTGGTTCCTCTATAAATCGACGTGTTCCCTACTTATTGTTTCACCTGTTTAGTTTAAAATTTTCGCTGCATAACAAAGGACGCCCTTAATACTCAGTAAGGACGCCTCTCTCAAGGACCCCTTTACCAGAGTAAAGGACTCCTCCTTTAACACTAACGATCCAACAATTGGTATCAGAGCAGGCGCTCTAGATTTTGTTGAGTTGGAGGTGACAATGGACATGGAACCCATTGGAATTAGTAGCATGAAGCCTCCGCGCTTGATGGACGGCAGTTTCAATCGCTGGAAGACAAGGTTTGAGAACTTTGTAAGGAGTCAGAATTATCAATGCTGGAGAGTGATCAAGAACGGTGATCTCAAAGCTCCTGCTGCTAAGGAAGGCAAGGAGGAAGAATGGGGTCCCGATGAGTTCAAATTGATGGAAACAAATACAAAGGCGATATGCTTTCTACAGACATCCCTCTATGAAAGGGACATACCAGAGTTAGCAATTTGCCAACAACCAAGCAACAGTGGGAAACACTTGAAAAGTACCACGTTGGAACGCAAGAAATGAAAGAAGATGTTCAGCTAGAAGCAAAGAGGGATTTCTATGCCTTTAGAATGCTTCCAAATGAAACAGTCAATGATTACTCCTTCCGCTTTGAAGCTCTCATTAACAAGTTGAAGAACTTGGGAATTCCTGATACTGAGATCTCTATGAGGAACAAAGTCCAAGTGTGTATAGATGGACTAACAGGAGTGTGGAACTTTGACAAGACTACCTTCAAAGAGAATCAGGCAAACAAGAGTCTTGAGATGGAAGAAATCTATGGGAAACTGAGATAGTACGAAGCAAGAAGAAATGCAGATAATGCTGAGATTGTAAGGAACCCTCAATCTGATCTAGCTTTGGCTTCTGCTTCAATGACGCCAACTAGCCTTGATGATGGAAGCCAAGACGAAGGAGCATCGTGAGAACTTGCGTCTTCAAGCAATGATAGAAAATCAAGGAAAGTCAAAGGAACAACTCGATAAAGAAGAAGAACTTGCTCTCTTACACAGTTCTCTTCGTTCCTGAGCTAAAAGGAATAAATTTCACTCAAAGTAAAAAATGCCGTACAAGAAAGAGAGTCCCAAGTACACCGAGGCTGAAATGAAGGAACTTACTTGTTACAAATGCAACAAGAAAGGTCACTTTGCTAAGAAATGTACATCGGGACTGTCCTCAAAAGATATCAAGAAGAAGGCTTTGCTAAGTGCCTTTGAGGCTGCTTCTTTGACAAGTGCCTAGGACGACATTGACTCAGATGATGAAGAGCCAGCTGAACATCATGCTTACATGGCTGTGGAGGACGCCGCAGTTGTTTAGAGGGATGCCTCCGAAATTGAACAAGAGGTAACTCATGATTCAATGATAAGTTCTTTGGATAAATGTTCAAAACCTGAGCTGATTAAACTTATTGCTCAAATCATGCAAGAAAGTTATTCAATGAAACAAAAGATTGATGAACTTGAGGCTAAAAATATCGTAGTTGAATGTGAGAACTCTAGTACAGTGTATTTACAACTAGAGTCTTCTATTGAAGAAACCAAGTCCCTAAAAACTGAAATCATGTGTCTCAAACTTGAGAACGCTAATCTTAGGGATGAAGTCAAAGTTTTAGGAAAGATTCCTATAACTGAAGTTGTAAAGCCTGTAGTCTTTGTCCCCGCCAAAAGAGGACTAGGTTATGAGTCTAACTCTAGGAACTCTCCCCCTAGTGATTTTGAAGCAAGTAAAACCTCTGAACTAGAACTTGAAAGGGCGAAAACTAAAAACCTTGAGGAACGTATTAGAGTTCTTGAAAGTGGAGAAAAAGGACAAAAGGACTACTATACCAACTCAACCAGCCATAAAATCTACAAAAGAATTGCTAAAGGAGAAGGGTCAAAAGTCTGCAACCTAGAGAAAATAAAGGAAAACAGAATCCAACGTCCTAATAAGAAATATTACCTTGGTGATTATTATGGGACGTGCTGGTACTGTGGACAAGGTGATCATTACAAATATGATTGTGTTAACCTAAAGGAAGATATTGAAAATGGCAAAGCTGCTAGGACTGAAAATGAAAAGCATGAGTCCGTTCCTAAGAAAAATGCTAGGCGTCCTAGACGTTCTAGGACTTCATTTAGAAAGCATGCTACGTCCAATGATGTTAATCTAAATGACTATTTGCCAGAACCAGAGTTCTATTATTGTAACGAACCAGGTAAGGAACACCTTGTCTAGGTCGCCAAAAACTAACTCTTTTTAACAGGTGAAAGTCTGAGGACGCCCGTGGATCATTGATAGTGGCGCCTCAAATCACATGATAAGAAGCCAAATCCATCTCACTTCTATCCGAAATAGTGCCACGGGAGGAACTGTCTCGTTTGGCAACAAGGGCAAAGGGAAGATCAATGGGACGGGAACTACTATTCTGAATACGTCCATCAAAGCATCAAATGTTAGTCTTGTTGAAGGAATTGGCTTCAATCTCCTTAGTGTCTCTCAAATGTGTGATGAAGGTGAAAACCTAGTCACATTTGACTCAAAGGAATGCCTTGTTATCAACAAGAAATGAAACAAAGTTGTTTTCAAAGGAGTACACCAAAATAATGTCTACATCTTCAATCAAGAGTTCAAGCCTGCTACTAAGTTGTGTCTTTCTGTTTCAACTGAGGATACTGACCTCTGGCATCGCCATCTTGGTCATGCTGGACTAAACACAATCCTTAAGCTACACCAACGAAATCTTGTGAAAGGACTTCCCCGAATTGATCTTGAGAAAGTTGAACAGTGTGAAGCATGTATCAAAGGGAAGCAAACAAGAACGTCCTTCAAGTCCAAAAATGAAGTCAGTACGAAAAATCCCTTGGAACTTCATCATATGGATCTCTGTGGACCAATGAAGACGATGAGCTACGGTGGAAAGAGGTAGATATATGTTCTCGTAGATGATTTTTCTCGATTCACTTGGGTTCTTTTCTTGGTGTCAAAAGCAGATTGTTTCAACGCCTTCAAAATCTTCATCAAACAAGTGGAAGTTGCTTTAGGGACGCCCCTGAAAGCCATACGATCAGACCATGGGACGGAGTTCCAAAACTCAAAGTTCCTGGCCTTTTGTGATCAACACGGTGTCTCCCACAACTTCTCAGTTCCAAGGACTCCTCAACAAAATGGTGTTGTGGAAAGAAAGAACAGAACGCTAGAGGATACGGCAAGAACAATGTTGATAGCAAATGGAGTCCCCAAGTACTTTTGGGCCGAAGCCATTGCTACTGCATGCTACATCATCAATCGTGCCATGATCCATCCTCTGCTAAAAAAGACGTCCTATGAGTTGTTGAATGGAAGGAAACCTCGCATTGATTATCTAAAGGTTTTCGGATGCAAGTGCTTTGTTCACAACAACGACAAAGAGAGACTTGGAATGTTTGACGCATGAAGTGATGAAGCCATATTTCTTGGGTACTCCCTCACAAGCAAAGCCTATAGAGTTTTCAACAAAAGGACTCTTAAGCTAGTGGAGAGTATTCATGTTGTGTTCAAAGAGAGTTCTTCTCATAAAGAAAAACCAAGTAAGAAAGAACGCTCCTCCTCACAACAACAGGACGACTCTGAAGACGAAATTGACATTTGGTCCTCAAGAAAATACTATGTTCCTAAGGACGGCAACGCAAATCCAGAAGAAGTCTCAGTGGACGTTCCTAGTGTTGATCAAGGAGTTTCCTCTCGCAGTGAGTCTCTAGTTCAACAAGATGTGGTTGAGTCAAGTCAACAAGGTGAGCAACGCCATGGTGTGGACGCTCCTTTTGAGGGGGAACACACTGAGGACAATGCTCAAGATGAAGATGACGATTCTGATGGTGAAATTGATCCAAGGTTTGCTCAATTATTTCAAAGGGAGTCCCGCTTCCCTAGGGATCACCCAACAACTCAAATTGTCTCAGATATATCTCAAGGAGTTCAAATAAGGTCAGCTGCAAGCAAGTCTCTGAGTGCAAATTTGGCTTTTTGTGCTTTCAATGCCTTTGTGTCTATGGTGGAACCCATAAACATAAAAGAAGCACTCCAGGACGCTGACTGGATTCAAGCAATGCACGAAGAACTCAATCAGTTTGAAAGAAATAAAGTCTGGACCCTCGTCCCTCGTCCCAAAGGCAAGAACATCATGGGGACGCGCTAGGTGTTTCGCAACAAACTTGATGAAAGTGGACGCGTGTCAAGGAATAAGGCAAGACTGGTGGCTCAAGGATTCAAGCAAGAGGAAGGCATTGACTATGATGAGACTTTTGCTCCTGTTGCTAGAATTGAGGCCGTCCGTCTTCTCATTGCCTTTTCCGCTCACAAAGGATTAAAGTTATTTCAAATGGACGTCAAGACAGCCTTCCTTAACGGGAAACTAAAGGAGGAAGTGTATGTTGCTCAGCCCCCTGGCTTTGAGGACACCTCTCACCCAGATCATGTGTACTACTTAGACAAAGCTCTATATGGACTCAAGCAAGCTCTTCATGCATGATACGACAGGTTTACGTTCTTCTTTTTGTCTAATGGTTACATAAGAGGCTCAATTGATAAAACTTTGTTTATAAAGAAAGTCCACAAGGACATTTAGATTGCCCAAATCTATGTTGATGACATAGTCTTGTGTAGTACTAATATGAAACTTGTAGATGAGTTCAAGTCCTTAATGAGTAGCGAGTTTAAAAGGTCACTCATTGGAGAACTTAACTTCTTCCTGGGACTTCAAATCAACCAACTCAAGGAAGGGATGCGTATTCATCAGCATAAGTACGTCCGAGAGATGCTCGAGAAGTATGGGATGAATACGTCCAAGCCTGTTGCCACTCCTTGTTCTCCCAACTCGCGTCTTTACGTAGATGAGCAAGGGAAAGACGTTGATCAATAGCCCTATAGAGGAATGATTGGTTCTTTGCTATATTTGACCGCAAGCCATTCAGACATCATATTTGCCGTTTGCTTGTGTGCACGCTTCAAAGCGAATCCAAAGGAGTCCCACATTGAAGAAGTCAAGAGAATCTTTCGATATCTTAAGGGACGTGTTGATCTCTGTGTTTGGTATCCAAGGAAGACGTCCTTCAAGCTTGTTGGCTACTCAGATGCTGATTATGCTGGTCATGTGATTGATAGAAAAAGCACTTCGGGAATGGCTCAATTTCTTGGTTCATGCGTAGTCTCTTGGGGTTGAAAGAATTAGAACTCTATGGCGCTTTGAACTGCAGAAGCTGAGTACGTTGCTGTTGCCTCGTACTGCTCACAGGTTATTTGGATCAAATATCAATTTGAGGACTATGGTAGAACTCTTGAAACTATTCTCATTCTTTGTGATAGTACAAGTGCTATTGAAATTGCTAAGAATCCTGTTTGGCTCGGCTAAAGTCGCCGTGCCAAGATCAAACTTAAATAACCCAAACAAACAAACTAAGTATAGCAAGTAATTAAGGGGTCGAACCCAAGAGAATAAGCCTTCTAGTATTAATATAGTTATCAACCAAAGATAGGGGGGATTTAAGGATAGATATCTAAACTAAGCTAAACTAAGAAAACAAATAACAAATCAAACAAAAGAATATGGGAAATAGGTTCATTCAAAAGGTCCACTCATGAAATAATCACTCGATCATAGATTCATCCATTGATTTCATTCACACCTATGGTTAATTCCTATCCTGGTCATTAATAATCGCAAGTCTACGGTCCAAGCAATTCTATAACCCTAGGCAAGGACGCTTAACCTAGAATTAGCATAGAGAACAAGGATATGCAGGATATAATATCAAACAATCAAGCTATGAGTCAATTGCAAGATAAAACAATCAATTCTCTTCTTAATCCTAGTTGCATAGACAACAGGTCTAGGTTAAGTTGTTTTCCCAGATTAATTTTGTCCACGGCCAAACCTAATCAAACAGTAGAACATCAATCAATTCAATAGGTTCATGACTCCTAGAGAAACAATCCAAATTCATAAGATGAAGCACAAGAGAATCAATATCACCCAAAGGATAGAAATCAATTACCAAAATCTCACGAGTTTATACATCAGAGCTTCTCCCTTGAACAAACACAAGGAGACTAGCTCTCCATAACTAAAGAAGATTTAAAACCTAATTGAATTATGAATTGGAATTGAATACCTAAAACCTAAGGCAAACTCCTCCTTATATAGCCCAAGGAACAAGCTCCACGAGATAGATAAGGATAGAGGCAAAAGATAGAAAAGGAAACAAGATAGAAAGATTTCGGCCCGCTTCGGATTCGGCATCACCGTGGTCGCGTCCTCTCCACCGCGCCCGCGCTTTCACGACAGAAAAGAATAGGTCGTCTTGGCAGCCACCGCGACCACGCCGCCTTGGCCGCGCCCACGGCGGTCATCCTTTGGCTTTTGCTGAGTCGGCTTCTATCGCGACCGCGCCATCGACAGCGCGACCGCGACCTTCAAGGATCTTCATCATCGTCGCGTGGCTCCACCGCGACCGCGTCATAGACAACGCGACCGCGGAAACCATGCAATGGCGAACTTGTCTCAATTATGCTCTACGAACTCTTGATTCTTCACGTCTCGTGTCTTCGGTCTTCATATTATAATAACACTCAAATCTAACCTAAACACTCTCAATAATACTCCTAAAATACAAGAGTTAACCCATCAAAAATAGGCCGAATCACCCGTCCTCCACCTCCAAAAAGTCAAAGCTTGCCCTTCCCCCCCGTCCATAAGAATCGAACAACTCCCAACTCCTTCACCCTCTCCCAAAGATAAAAAATCCTAAAGACATGGCTCTCATTGCCTTCTGCACTTCCCCCCTCAACTTTGCCAACTTTCCCTCTGCCCTTGCACATATCTCACCGCCCAAGGACCCCGAAACTCCTAGGTCTCGCAGTCCTTCTTCAAAAAGGGACAATCAAGAGGCGCCTGAGGACGCTGAGAGTCGTCCCGCCCTTGAGCACACCTTCCAAAGAAGGAAGGCTGGTGAAGCTCCTAGGGTACTTGTCTTTGAAGTTGCTGAGCCTGAGCACATCTCCTCCTCTAGTTCCTCCGCTGCTAGCTCTTCCTCCGGGAGTAGCAAGCAAGGGACGCCGGCCATCGAGTCCTCCGCCATGATTGATATTACAGGGGACTCCCATGACGAAGCCGAGGCAGTTGAGAATGCTCCAGCAGTAGAGAAAGTAGCATTGAAGTCATTGAGGACGCTGGTGAGCACTAGGTCGCTCAAGGGAAGGACGCCGAGCTCAGTCTGGACGATGAGCTTGAGTGTGATGCCATGGAAGTTCCACCATATGAGATCCCCAACCTCCCAATCCTCAACCCCCAACCCCTCTCTCAAAATCAACCCTCTCCTCCACCTCAAACAGAATCCCTTGAACCGTTGAACGCTGAACCAGTAGAAGTAGCGCCTGAAGATGCTGCTCAGGACGCTCAAGAAACGGAACAGCCGTCCCAACAACAACATGGTCAGGATTCTGAGAATGCCGCTTCAGGTGGCAATGCTGATAATGTCCCAAGCACTAAGGACGCTGATGCCGAGGACGTTGAGAATGAGTCTGAAGATGATGATGATAAGAATGATGATGAGCCTGCTTCTCCGAAGAGAAAGGGCAAGAAGAAGAAGGACGACGATGAGCGATCAACATTCTTGGTCACCTACTATACATAGAGGACTAGCTCGCGTCCTTCAATGACACAGATGTGAATGAGTTTCTTGATTTGATGCACTTCCAGGGCTGGACTATGATGGGACTGCATCCTGCTAAACCAGATCCGTGCCTTCTTCAGATCCTTGAGAATCAAAAAGGACGGTTCTATGCTCTTTAAAATAGAAGGTGAACCGGCTTCCATTACAGAACGACAAGTCCGCTCGTATATGAGACCTGGTCAGAAAAAGCCACCGTCCAATGCTCTCAGTTCTCTGCCCGTCAATGGTTTCAAAATGGAGGATGCCAAGGTCGACGAGCTGCTGGAAATGATATTCTGTGGCAAAAAGCCCTATGGAAATGACATGGTGGCACACGTCCTCTCCAAAGTTGGGGCGATTGCTCACTACTTCGTTTGCCGCGCAGTGGTGCCAAGGCAGGAGAAGAAAAGCATCGTCCAAACCAATGACTTCATATTGTTGGACGCCTTTCTCTCTCGCCGTCCTATCAACCTCCCATGCATTGCAATGGAGGATATGACTAAGTGTGGAAGGAAGAAGCACGCTCTGCCATATCTTGGGCTTGTCAAAACCATTCTTCTATCGCAGGATGCCTATGATGAATCACTTGAGGAAGAAGTGCTAGGTCTGAACTAGGATCAGAGGAAAGGACTGCTAGAGATCAGAAATTCTGAAGAGCTTCCCTCTGTCCGTAAACAATTAGAGGCTAAGGCTGAAGCAAAGAAGAAGGCTGAACACTAACGGCTAACTCAAGAAGCCGAACAAGAACGTCTTGCTTCTGAGGGACAACTTACAGCCACTGGTCAAGAGGACGCTACCAACTTTGATGTCCTCGACCAAATGTTGATGAGAGACTCTCCTCCTCCCTTGCCTCATATGGACGCTCCTTCTAGCAGTACTGGTCCTCAACCCATTCCGCCTCCGAAGAAACTTGCGCTGTATCCACCACAAGAACTCATGGCAGCTATTCTCCACAACCAGTGCATCATGATCCAAACTTTGAAAGAGTCCGCGGAACTGCACGAGAAACTTTTGAAGTTTTATCAATAGTCCTCCTACAGACGTTCTGATTGATTAACATCCCTCCCACTTTAATCTCACATATTTTGTGCTTTTGCTTCTTTTGTTTTAGACACTGGATCTTGCTCTTTAATGACTTTAACTCTACTTTGTTTGAATGGAAAGTACTTATGTTTGCGTTCAATTGATTGTTTAAGCGTTCCACTGCCTTTAATTGTGTTTTTATACTACCATCCTTATTCCTTTGTTATCCTTTTCGATGATGCCAAAAGGGGGAAGTGTAGTTTTACAGAGATGCGCTATATATTAGTTATCTAGAATAATCACGTGTTAAGGAGGAACTATTAGTGAAAAGGTCTAAGGAACGCCATGCTAGAATAAAACTAGAGGACGCTTAGAAAGTTTTCTAGGACGATAATCTTTCCCTAAAATCCAAATGGTAGAGAATCAAAGGATGAAAACTTGTGCTTACGGAATTTCTTCTAAGTCTTAAAGGACGCTCTTATGTTTTCATCCATGCTAAGTTCTAATGTCAAAACTATTTTTCCCAAGAGTTTGTCATCATCAAAAAGGGGAAATTGTTGGGATGATATCAAGGACGCTCTTGTACTTGATATTCTGCCCACACAACCGTCCCTTAGTTTTGATATGACAAACTCACTTTGATTCTTATAATTTTTTCCAAGTGTTCAGGAATGCCAGTGACGAAAAGGACAACAAGTGTGTGGACGTCCCTAAGGTTAAGGGACGCTAGCTATCAGGGAAGTAAGGACCAACGAAGTGGCTACTTGAGCAAGGACGCAGTCCCAAGCAAGTAGGAACGCGAGCTTCAATTCCAAAGCGTCCTTACTCGGCACCCGACAGGATGACATCACTCGACAACATTTGATCATCCGGGACACGTGGAGACCGATCCTATAGCAGAGTTCATCACCACGTGGAGACCGATCCTGTAGCGGAGTCCAACACAGCTGGATACAGAAAGCTTCCCTCGTCACCGCCATACCACGTGGAGGAAGATCCTGTAGCCACGTCCATGAAGGGCATGATCGTCCAGAGGAATGACGCCCTTCCCAAGTCCTATAAATAGCCCCAAGGCATTTATTGTGACTTAAGCTTTTAGAGAATATTCGGAGAGAATTAAGAGTGAAAGAGACCTCGATCAAGAACACGAACAACAAGTCAAGAATTTCTCTAGACTGAGTGTTTGATCGAGTGAAAGTTGTAATCAAAATCATAAAGTGTTTGTAACCAGAAAAAGAAAATAAAAGAGTAGTCCTACGAAGTATTGTAGGACGTGTGAGTAGAGTCCTTTAGAAGATTAAGCTTGCTTCAGTTATAGGCTTAGAGGAGTCCTTTACTAGTGGACTTAGGACGTACACTAAGTGCTAGAGAAGTGTAAAGAACTCGCCAGTATAATTGTAAGGATGCTTAATAAGAAAGGAAAAGTCTATTCGAAAATCCTCCAAGGAGGTAGAGGTTTACACTCAAGGACTACTTGGTCTTGAGTGGTTCCTCTATAAATAGATGTGTTCCCTACTTATTGTTCCACCTGTTTAGTTTATAATTTCCGCTACATAACAAAGGACGCCATTAATACTAAGTGAGGACGCCTCACTCAAGCACGCCTTTACTAGAGTAAAGGACGCCTCCTTTAACACTAACGATCCAACAGGGACCGAATAAGAATTGGGTTTGTCTCTGCCTTTGTTCAACTACAACTCCTTGCTCCCTATGCTCCCTCGTAGTGAGACCTCCCTTGCAGGTCTTCATATTATGTCCAAATGTCTTAAAAGCACAAAATTTATAGTTGTTACACGCTATAAAACTTGTAAGATAATATGAAAATTGAGATATTATGCCTAAATTCCTCCTTGTTACAAAGGAAACTACAACACAAGAAGAGTCCAACAATGTTCAAGCCCCTTTAGCAAGATTAAACAAATATCAAGAGAAAGACGTACATGATCAGGTAAACCAAACAAATTGCTATAAACAGGAATATTGAGCAAAGTTCATATCTCAAAACTCAAGAATCAGAAGACAGATGCTACCATCACTCTGCATATTTTGAAAAAAGTGAAGCAAAAACCCGATACTCAGGGATGAAAGGAATAACCTTCGTCTGAGTCGCCTCCGTCCGCAGACCTCCGCCCACCTTCCTCCCGAGTTGCCTCCTTCCCGAACTGTTCGTCATCCGCAGCCCGCCCTTCGTTCGCCGGAGCCACCCTTCCTCCAAGTCATCGTTTTGGTCCTCCGAGTGGGCATTCCGTCCACCGCCCGACGCCCTCCTTCTCGTATCGATATCGCCCTTCCGAGGTCGTGTTTGTGGGAGACTGGAACCCCAAACCCAATTGCTCTCTCGCAAGCTCGCTTTCCCTTCTTTTTTTATGTTGCTTTTTCTTTTTCTTTTAATAATGGGCTGACGGAAAGATTGAAAAATTATTAGTATTGGGAAGTTTGGGCACTGTGCGAACTAAAATGAAACCTCAGGAGTATATGGCCGAATAACTTTTTTTTTTTGGGCACCTTCCGGATTTTTTATTGCCATAGGCCACGCGCCCGGTTTGCTGGGTGCGTGTGTGGTGGACTCCAAATCCGTAACGACTTTATTCTTATCTTCTTTTCCTTTTTCTTATCTTTTATTATTTCGGATGACTTGTTTTTACGAGGATATTTATTAGGTTTTAGCTAGGTTTTTTCTTGATTCATTCAGTATCCATTATTCACTCTCCTTTATTTAGACTTTAGTTTAGACCTAAATTTCTCTTCAATGTAGAACTAACTCCTTTAGGATTTGTTCAATTATAAAGCATTATTCATTCATGGCTTCATAAGATTTTGGTAATTGATTTCTACACTTAGGTTTATATTAATTCTCTTGCACTTGAATGTTTCATGAATGTTGATTGATTATGCTTGTCTAACCAACTTGTTTAATTGATTGGTTTTTCTATTATTAGATTTGGGTTTGGACCGTGGACAAATTTGATCTGTCAAAAGAACTTGATTTCTAAGGACCGTGGACTAGGGAGTTATGGAAGAGTTTAAGTTATATGTTTCTGCAATTTTTTCTGAATAAAAGGGTTATGTTGGGACGATGTTAAGGACTCCCTTGTACTTAACATATTGTGCCTATGACAATCGTCCCTTAGTTTTGATATGATAAACTCGCTTTGATCTAATAAGTTGTCCAAGTATGTCTCAAGAACTTAGGTCATGAAAAGGACAACAAGTGGTAGCAGTCCCTAAGGTGTAGGGACGCTATCTTTCATAAAGAAGAACACAAGTGAGTTTCTACGAGAAGAGGACGTAGTCCCCAACATCTAGGAACACGAGTGCAAACATCAGAGTTCTTCGAAGGCTACCCGATAAGCCTTGATCATAGAGTACACGTGGAAGCAGTTCTTGTTGATGAGTTCATCACCACGTGGAAGCAGATCCTGTAGCGGAGTTCTACAGAAGTTGCCAGGAAGCTTCCCTCATCACTGCCAAGGACTCGTGGAAGTTGATCCCTATTGCAACATACCAGAGGGGCATGATCGTCTTGAGGAAGGACGCCCTTCCCAAGCACTATAATGACCCCTCGGTATCTATTACAACATACCAGAGGGGCATGAATATTCAGAGCATCTGACGAGATCATCAAGAACACCAAGAACTTGCCAAGAACACAAAGAACTAGGTGTTTAGATCGAGAAAAGAAGCTTTCCCAATTACAAAACAGTTTGTAAGAAAAAGAAACAAGTCCTAAAGGACGTACGGATAGGCGTCCTTATAGAGATTGAGTTAGGTTATAGTGAACGGCTAAAAGAAGTATTACTAGTGGACTTAGGGACGAACTATTAAGTGCTAGAGAATTGTAAAACTCGCCCTGTAACAGTAAGGACTCTCAATAAGATAAGGAAGGAAGCTATTCGAAAATCCTCCATGGAGGTAGAGGTTTACTCACAAGGACTACTTTGGTCTTGTGAGGTTCCTCTATAAATACCTGAGTCCTTTATCTTATTGTCTTTACCTATTTAACATTTCAAGTACTTATTTCCGCTAACCTAAGAACACCTCATAAGGACGCCCTTAGAACTCACTAACGTACTTGTGCGATCCCAATTTAGCAAGTACTTGTGCGATCCCAATTTATTCACAAAAATGTGGCATAAACAAAATTGCTAGCGCTAGGCCAGCTGATTATATCATCTCCAAATCCCAATTTAGCAAGGATTTTTCTCTCCACTCTCGTCTTAGCCTTCCATCTAGCTCTAAGGCAATTCCTTACAAAAGAAATACAGATTCTAATACAAGTTTCTTCCTCCACTTGCTCATTGTTAAAAATAAGCCTATTCCTAGTACTCCAAATGTAGTATTAAACTGCACTATGGCATAAATTCCAAATTTTAAAATTCAGGCTATTTTTCCCCCTCAAGCCACCAACATGATTAATCCAATTTTCCAGGTTTCTTAATCTTCTTGCAAAGTTTGCCCAATTGATGGCTTGCATTTAGTGCATGCCTAGGATGCATTTTAGATCATGTTTAATTATGTTTTGGTTGCTTTTCTTTATTTTAGGCTAGAATTTTAGTTGTTTTTAGTTTAGTCTCTTCATTCAAACTCTATGCCTTGTTATGTGCGTTTCAAGTAAGAGTTGAGAATGGAGTGATGGGAGATCAAGAGGAGTTCAAGGAGCCATCATGAAGCTCGAAGACGGAGTCGAAGAGAAGCTCAAAGAGACACCGAAAGAAGCAAACCAAAAGCCGAGCAAGACAAGAGCCAAGAAGAAGAGCAATTGAGGCATCCAAACCAGCACTCGGTCAGGTCCCAGACCGGGTCCCAGCCCGTGTTGCTTCCCCTGCCCAAACCGAAGCAAGTGCAACACAACAGTGTAGTACCCGGCCGGGTCTCAACCCGGGTAGCTGATGTCGTGCTTTTTAGTTAGTTTTCTTAGGTTGTTTTCTCCTTTGTTTTGCATGTTTTCCCTTTATGTTTGTGTGTTTTGCATAAGATTTCGGCTCTCTTTCGAGAGTTGGAGTCGTTTGTGTGTTGTTTCGTGTTGTGTAGGTATTTGGAGCTTTTTGGAGACATTTTCATGCATTTTCGGAGCTTTCTAGGAACTGTTAGTTGTCGAGAGTCAAAGTGTCAAGAGCCAAAATCCAAAGTTGCAACCAAGTGAGCCTCAATGGAGTCAAGAACTCAAAGAAAATCAAGGAGCAAAAGGGCAAAAGCACCCAACAAAAGTTTAACCAATTGAAGCAAGACCGAAGCAAAACACGAGAAAGTCCACGTCCTGCAGAAGGTCGGCGCCGACCCCCTTATGGTCGCGGCCGACCCCTCTCAGCATCCGAAAGTAACTCCGTGCGCTGCAAGTAATGCCTTTTGGCGGGATTTCCGAAACCCGAAAAGCAGGCGGCTGTGGCAGGCGTGTGGCAAAGATGTGGCAGTGGAGGAAGCTTCCCTCCCTTGCTTTTGTGGGCTGCTAAAAACCCATTTTGTCTCCTTTGGCAAAGTAGCTTTTCCAAGGAGAGAAAAGGCTCAGGAGAGAGAAGGGAGAATGGGCTGGAAGAAGAAGGAGAAGAAGAAGAGTTTGAAGAAGAAGAACGTGTAGGAGAAGAAGAGGAGTGTGAGTGTGAGAGAGAACTTGTGAAGGGAGAGGTCGTAGAGAAGAAAGCTTGGTTTAGTTGATGTTCTAGGAAGAAGAAGACAATGGTGTTTGGAAGAAACTTGTGGGTTTGCTTGAGTTTGTAAGTTTGAATCTTGTTTTTAATTGAAGTTGTTTGCTTTGGATGATGATTTCCTCTTCCCTTTTTTTGTTTGTGTGTTTCATTATGTGCGAGTAGTTAGCTTGCTAGGGTTAGGGTGAAACCCACCATGAAAGTGCATTTGAAACCTTGATTGCTTGGATCCATGCTTCACTCGAAATCTCTACCCATAAATCCCTCTTGTGTGCTTAAAACCCTTGAAGAAGGGGGAATGTTCTTGTTTGCAAACTAATTGCAAGATTAAGTTGTGAACAAGGACTATCCGGGTTAGATGAAAGTCGAACCCTTCGAAGAACAAGTTGGATTGCATGTCAACCCTTTCATGTGAATGGAGGCTCTTGATGTGTTCCTTTGTGATGAAAGTCACCCATGAGGTTTCAAGTTAAGTTGGTTCTTTATCATTGTTCGAATGTACGCTTGTGGTGTGGTGAATCCCCTCCCCTAGTGGTTTTTCCTTGATTTTACGAAACCAATCTTCGTGCCCAGAAAAAGGTTGGCCGCGACCAGTTGCAGGGTCGGCCGCGACCTCCTCTGTAGTGTTTTCTTTGTGTTTGTGAAGTCCTGTCTTGGGTCGGCATCGACCTCCCTAGGGTCGGCCTCGACCTATTCCTGAGGCGTGTGTTTTGCTTTTGTTTGCTTGTTTTGCCTTTCTTTGTTTCTCTTTTGTTTTCGTAGCATGATTGCTAGACTATAGAACTACTAATTCCCGTGGACGATCCTGACTTCGCTATACTCAGCGGGGTCTTGACAAATTTATTTGTTAAGGTAAAACCCTCTCAACAAATTGGCGTCGTTGCCGCGGAATTAGTTTAGTTTCCAAGTCTAGCTTTCTTTTGGGTGAGGGACTAGCCCGAACCCCTATTTTGTTACTAATTCGTTTCTTTAGTGCTTTGTACGCAGGTGTATGCCCTCTAGTTCGCAAAGGGTGATTGACCATTTCCCCTTTGATCCCGAAATAGAGAGAACCCTTCGCCGCAGATTAAGAGAACGAAAAGCAATGGCCGACGCTGAGGCTCTTGCTCGTCAAATGGCCGAACTTCGCGCTCAAATGGAGCGTATGCAAATGGAGCGTGATGCTCAAGCCGCAGCTGCGCGGCAAGAAAGAGAGGAGGCCGCCCGCCTCCGAGAACAACTTGATGCTATTCCGAGGAACGCTAAGCAATACATGCATACTGAGCTTAGGGTTCCCGAGTCCGCTATTGTGCTCCCGGTGATAGAGCGCGCTTTTGAGATCAAGTCCCACTTCATCACTCTTATCAAAAGATCTCAATATGAAGGGAAGCCCACCGAATGCCCCATGGAGCACATCAAGAACTTCACCGATTTATGCGACACTATCGCCGCCGATGGTGTCTCACTTGAGTATGTTCTCCTCAAGGCATTCAAGTGGTCTTTATGTGGGAAGGCTCTCCATTGGCTCGAAAGTTTGCCCGCTAGATCCATCACTACATGGAAGGCTTTGCACGACTTGTTCATGACAAAGTTCTTTCCACCGGCCAAGACCACCGAGCTAAGGAAGCGCATCACCTCCTACCATCAACTTCCCAATGAGACCTTTGTTGAAACATGGGAGAGATTCAAGGAGCTTCTTCGGCAATGTCCAACTCATGGGCAACCTCCTTATGTCCTCCAAGAGATATTCTTTCAAGGAATCAATGCCGCAACAAAAGACCGCATCAACCTCCACACCGATTGCGGTTTCATCGAGATGGATCCCGACGAGGCATGGGGTCTCATGGACAAACTCACCAACTATGATGCCATGTACGGGACCCAACAAGCCGTCCGGATTCCACCAAGGAAGCTCTATGATCCTAATAGTGAGCCCATTGATCAAGATGTGAAATTCCAATTTATGCAAGATGAGATCAACAAGCTCAAGAAACAAGTGAGCTACTTCAAGTCCGCCGGCCCCCCCTGTCAAGAGTGCGGTTCTCAATCACACACCGCCGCTTCTTGTACTAATGTGGAGCAAGTCCGGGCCGCCGAGGCTTATGCGGAGGCAAACTATATGAGAGGACCATACCGAGGTCAAAACAATGTTTACGCGGGGAGGAACAACAACTATCCTCAATGGAATAACCATGGCCAAGGTCAAGGTTATCCACCTCCCCCGCAAGAACAAAGAGGCCCTCCTTATAGACCTCCCGGTTATCAAGCGGAGCCATCATGGGTCCAAGAGTTGCAAGAAGGATTGATGCAAGTGGTGAGAACCGAGCTCACCACTCAGTTGAAAGGTGTCCACACGAGATTGGGAGATCTTGACACATGGAGAAAGAACGTTGACTCCCAACTCGGTGATCTCGCGGCTCAAATCCCACGACCTCAAGGGCGCTTACCGGGCCACCCCGATGAGAACCCAAGAGGCCATATTGCCGCCGTTCACCTAAGAAGCGGGAAGAAGTTGCCGGACCGAGTTATAAGTGAAGAATCGGCGAACAAAGAGGACGAGACTCCCCTGGAACAGGTCGTGGCCGACCCACCTTTGGTCTCCACCGACCCTATTCCTGCTACAGAGGAGGTCGCAGCCGACCACCCCCAGGTCGCTGCCGACCCTCCTCAGAGAATCCCGATTTCCGCCCCCTTACCTCCGACAACGAAGGTACTTCCCTACCCATCCAAAAAGGCTAATGATTTCACGGAGGGAAAGTTCAAACGCTTTGTGAAGGTCCTCCAAGGCCTCAACATCACCATTCCCTTTGCCGAAGCGTTGAACGAGATGCCCGCCTACACCAAATTCCTCAAAGAAATCTTGTCTAAGAAGCGTTCAATGTCCGAATTGACCAATGAAGTGAGGTCTATAGAGCTCCTGGAAAAACTTGGTGATCCAGGTAAGTTTGCTATTACCATTGGCATAGGTGCTCACCGATTCAAAGCTCTATGTGATCTTGGTGCAAGTGCTAGTCTCCTCCCTCTTTCTATATGGTCCAAGACCAACATGGGTCCTTTGGTCCCGGTAAACATGAGGCTCTATAGGGCGGATGGCTCTTGTGTGCAACCCACCGGCATTGTCGACGACTTTCCTATCCAAGTCGGCAAGTTCTTTGTGCCCAATGACTTTATTGTGATGGAAATGCCGGAGGATCCCGTCGTCCCAATCATTCTTGGACGGCCATTCCTTGCCACCGCCGGTGCCGTTATTGACGTGAGAAAGGTCTCCTCCCTTTTGAGATTGGAGAAGAGGTGGCAGAGTTCCGATTCAACGCTACCATGAAGGAGACCGATGAAGTTATGGAGGTCAAGGCGTTGCTCGGAGAATACACAAGTGAAGATGACGGAGAAGCGGACCTCCCCGGTTGTAGGTCGGAGCCGACCTTCCCTAGGTCGCCCGCGACCTCCGACAGAGTCTCGCCAACATGCTTGATTGAAGACGAGGATGGCGAAGCGAAGGAGTTTCTGAAGGCGGATGAAGACTATGACATTATCACGCCACCACCGCCTACTCCCGAGCTTAAGACTCTCCCCGAGTCTTTGAGGTATGAGTTTCTTAGCCCAAATTCCACTTTTCCAGTTATTGTAAATGCAAATCTAAATGCGGAAGAAGTTGGAAAGTTGCTTGATGTTTTTAGAATTCATAGGAAAGCCATTGGGTACTCACTTGAGGACTTGAGTGGACTTTCACCTTCCTTGTGCATGCATCGAATTTTTCTTGAGGAAGGACATAAACCAACCATTGAGCATCAACGACGACTCAATCCAAACATGAAGGAAGTTGTGAAGAAAGAAATTTTGAGGATGCTTGATGCGGGAATCATATTCCCGATTTCGGATAGCAAATGGGTGAGTCCGGTTCATGTAGTGCCTAAGAAGAGCGGCCTCACCGTAGTGGAGAATGAGAAGGGCGAATTGATTCCCACTAGGACTACTACTAGTTGGCGCATGTGCATTGATTATAGGAAACTCAATAGTGCCACTAGGAAAGATCATTTTCCTTTGCCCTTTATCGACCAAGTGCTAGAGAGATTAGCTCTTCATGACTACTTTTGTTATCTCGATGGCTATAGTGGTTTTTGGCAGGTTCCCATACACCCCGATGACCAAGAGAAGACAACTTTCACATGCCCTTATGGAACGTTTGCTTATAGGAGGATGCCATTCGGACTGTGCAATGCACCCGCCACCTTCCAACGGTGCATGATGGCCATCTTCTCCGACATGATTGAGGACATTGTGGAGGTTTTCATGGATGACTTCTCGGTGTACGGTACCACTTTTGACTCTTGCCTTGCTAATCTTTCTAGAGTGCTTAAGAGGTGTGAAGAAACCAACCTAGTGCTAAATTGGGAAAAATGTCACTTTATGGTTAGAGAAGGGATTGTCCTAGGACATGTGGTGTCTAAAAGGGGAATTGAAGTGGATCAAGCTAAAATTGAATTAATTGAAAAATTGCCACCCCCCACCTCCGTAAAAGGAATTAGAAGCTTTTTAGGACATGCCCGGTTTTATAGGAGGTTCATTCAAGATTTCTCTAAGATTTCCAAGCCATTGACTAACCTCCTCATGAAAGATGTTGTGTTTGAGTTTTCTTCCGAGTGTCTTGAAGCTTTTCATAGGATCCGGGATGCACTTGTTTCGGCTCCTATCATGCAACCGCCGGATTGGACACTCCCCTTCGAGATCATGTGTGATGCAAGTGATTATGCCGTAGGTGCGGTTCTTGGGCAAAGAAAGGAGAAGAAGCTTCATGCCATCTACTATGCAAGCAAGACGCTTGATGAGGCCCAGGGCAAGTACACAACAACGGAGAAAGAGTTTCTAGCCGTGGTGTTCGCATTTGAGAAGTTTCGTTCTTACTTGGTTGGCTCGAAAGTGATAGTCTACACCGACCACGCGGCCGTTCGTTACCTCATGGACAAGAAGGATGCTAAACCGCGCTTGCTCCGGTGGATGCTCCTCCTTCAAGAATTTGATCTAGAGATACGAGACAAGAAAGGAGCGGAGAACCTTGTGGCGGATCACCTTTCAAGGCTACCCATTGAGCACATCACAGAGTCCGGAATCATGGTACCCATCAACGACTCCCGCCCGGACGAAACTCTCCTAAGCTGTGAAGTGCTGCGAGAAGAAGGCTCCTGGAGTAGGTCGGCCGCGACCCCCTGTTGGTCGGCCACGACCTCCTCTGCCCCTTCTCCGGTTGTTGATGATGGTCGAGGCGGTATGCAAGCGGCCCCGCGCGAGGTCGCCCAAGGTCACATCTTTTACCTCTCTTGTGTACTTCCTAATCCTCCGTCCCCTTCTCCCATTTTGCACTCAATAGATGCTATTAAGGGGGTGAAAGCCCCTTGGTTTGCGGATTTTGCCAATTATGTTGTAGGTGGCATTGTTCCGGATGGATTGACTTCCCAAGCCAAAAAGAAATTCCTCCACGACGTCAAGCGCTACTATTGGGACGACCCTTACTTGTTCAAACAAGGAAGTGATCACATCTTTAGACGTTGTGTGCCGGATGAAGAGATAGAAGAAGTGATCCGTCATTGCCACACTCTTCCGACTGGAGGCCATGCTAAGGGATTCAAAACCACCGCGAAGATTCTTCAAAGTGGATTTTATTGGCCTACCATCTTCAAGGATGTGCAAGCTTATGTGACCAACTGTGGTGAATGCCAAAGGGCGGGCAACATTACATGGAGGAACAAGAACCCGCTCACCGGAATCTTGGAAGTGGAACTCTTTGATGTTTGGGGTATTGACTTTATGGGACCCTTCCCCTCTTCGGGGCCCTATAAGTACATACTCGTGACGGTTGATTATGTTTCCAAATGGGTTGAAGCCGTGGCCACGAGAACAAATGATGCACGAGTGGTGGCTAAGTTCATGAAGACAAACATCTTCCCCCGGTTTGGTGTACCCCGAGTTCTCATTAGTGATGGTGGCTCACATTTCATTGAGAGGAGCTTTGAATCTCTTTTGACCAAGTATGGGGTGTCTCACAAAGTCGCCACACCTTATCATCCCCAAACTAGTGGTCAAGTGGAGGTTTCTAACCGACAAATCAAGAGCATTCTTGAAAAGATGGTGTCTCGCTCAAGGAAAGATTGGTCCTCCAAGCTAGACGATGCTTTGTGGGCATACCGCACCGCCTACAAGACGCCACTCCGCACCACTCCTTTCAACCTAGTGTATGGCAAGTCGTGTCATTTGCCCGTTGAGCTTGAACATAAAGCTTTATGGGCCCTCAAAGAGCTCAACATGGACCTCGACGCGGCCGGAGCAAAACGATTCATGGACTTGCAAGAATTGGAAGAATTGAGGCTCAAGGCATATGAGAACTCAAGGATCTACAAGGAGAAAACAAAGAAGTGGCATGATAGAAAGCTTGTGCCCAAAAACATCAAGGAAGGTGACCGAGTACTCCTATTCAACTCTAGGCTTCGCCTCTTTCCCGGGAAATTGAGAACCCGGTGGAGTGGACCGTTCACGGTTCATCGTATGTACCCTCACGGCGCGGCCGACCTCATAGATGACAAAGGAGGAATTTTCAAGGTCAATGGCCACCGGTTGAAGAGGTACCATGAGAAGGTGGACCCCGATGAGGAAATCCGAGCCACTTGGGCTCTCACCACTGTCATCTAGCCAAGGTACCCCACGTCTAGCTCAAAGACGTTAAAGAAAGCGCTTTCCGGGAGGCAACCCGTTGTTTCCTTTTCTTAGTCTAGAAAGGTAGTTTGCTTTGCATTTCCATAAGTATTTTGTAGGAACCCGAGGCTTTGGTCGGGTGCAAGAAGTTGGAGACGAAAGAACAAAGTGATGGAAAGTCCCCTGGAACTGGTCGGCACCGACCCCCTGGTGGTCGCGGCCGACCCCCTCCGGTGCAAGGTGAAAATTGTGTAAAAATTTCGGGAAATTACGAGTAAGCCCCTGAACTTTTTCTTTACAATTTTTATCCCTTCCCCACCTCTTTTTGTTCCCTTTCCACGACCTAACATCCATTCACACGACCTCTTTGCCTCCATAGCTTCCCTCAAGCTCTCATTCATCCCTCTTACTCCATAACCTCTAGATCTAGCCCCTTTCTTCCAAATTTCACCATAATCCTTCCTAATTTTCCTTCCTAATTTTCCTTCCTCTACTCAAATCTCCCACAAAAACCCAGAAATTTCAACCCACCCATACCAAGAACCCACGACCCCGACCTCCCACAACCTCGGCTTTGACCCCTATTTTGCTTGCATTCATCTTGTTTAACACTCTTTTGGTATGTTCTTCTACTCCCTTGCTCTTAATTCAAGTTTACTTGGGTTATTTTGAGGGTTTAGTTTGAAATCTAGATTTGGGTGTTCTTGAGCTTGAATGATGAAATTTGGGTTGTATGTGCTTAGCTTTACATGTTTGGTTGTGGATTGTTGAGTTTTGGCATGCTTTCTTGCTTGATCTATGCATGTTTGGGTGATTTTGGGTCAATAGAATTTTTCCATGATTTTTGGTAGCCATTAGAGAGGGCTAAAGCTGATTTTTCGAGCATGGTTAGCTGCAGAAGGTCGGCGCCGACCATGCCCTGGTCGCGGCAGACCATATCCAGACTTTGAAAATATTGCCGTTGCTTGTTTTGGCGCGTACTTGTATATGTACGAGCTCCCATGGGTCGTCCCCGACCCCGGATGTCTTGTAATCTTTTCGAAAACATGCTATTTGAGTCGCTCTTGCCATGAATTGATTGATTAAGACATGAGTCCTTCCCATTACTTGCTTGCGTTTCATGATTATGCATGCTTGGTTGAGAATTTTCATATGAAATTGAAAATGTGTGTTTCTTGCAAGTATGGGGTGACTTTTTGGCAAATTGGTTGCGTGACCCTTGTGCGGTGTTTGTGTTGTTTGATTTGGAAATTACCTTGGAAGTTTCTTGTTGGTTTTGTAGAAAAATGGCGTCATCCTCAAGGGCGACCAAGAAGCAAAAGAAAGGCAAGAATGTGGCGGTGATGGATGACGTGGTGATCCGAGACGAAGGGCAAATGCAACTTTATGTGGACATGATGGCGGAGACGGTGAAGGCGAGGTCCTACTATCCCGATTCGCATGTGAGCCTTCATATGCACTCGGCGGTGGAGGAAGCGTTCCGCTTACTTGGAGCCGAACGACTCCTTGAGGACCCCGTCCCGAGACATTACCCGGCGCTTACTTGTGAATTCGCCGCCACTCTCACCATCACGGGGCCACACTCGGCGGATTTTGGCAAGACCAAGATTGAATTTCAAATGGGCGGGAAGAAGCATTCCACCACCATCACCAAGCTCAACAAGATGCTAGGCCTCTCTTCACCATCGGGAACCTATACCATAAAAGACTTCCCCTTCCAAAAGATGTGGTCTTACATCGCCGGCAAAAGTGAAACCACAAGCAACCCTCATGCTCGGGACATTGCTAGCCCGGTCTTCAAGGTGATCTTGCGCATTCTCGGCGCCGCCATTTGGTGCAAGTATGAGCTCTCCCGTCCCACCTTGCGAGAGCTCGCGTGCTTGACCTCCATCCTCTTCACCAATGCTCGCACAATGAACTTTGCCTATGAGTTTGTCCACAACATCATCAACCAACGAAGGAACCCGAAATTTACTATGTGTGGTTGGTTGGTGGTCCTCATTGCCCAAGCTCTCAAGGTTGATCTTGCCCGCTACAACTCCAAGCCTGTCACTCGCATGGATGTCCGGTACTATTTAAATGCCCGAGTGGTTGAGTGGACTGAGGCGATTGGCTACCACAACAACTTCATCGACCCCACCGGAGCCACTCACAAGTTCCGCCTCAACGACGAAAATTGTGAGTTGTTCTACCTCCCTAATTGGTATGATGCTTGGGCACCTTCGGAAGATCCCTCCCCCTACTATCAACTCCTCTCGGAAGATGAGCAGTAAGAAGGCAGCCGAGTCGGTTCCCGAGAGATGGCCCAACCCCGCGCACAAGGCAAAAACGCGGAAGACGTGATTCCCTGGAAGGGGTCGGAGCCGACCACCCTGAGGTCGCCCGCGACCACTTCCAGGGAGGTGATTTCGGGCATGATGGGGTCGGCTTCGGGCAGAGCCAGGTCGGTGGCGATGCAGGGCCGAGCAACAATGATCCTATGGACTACACGATGGGTCCCCAACCCGGGTTGTTCCCGTACTCCTCCAATCCTTCGGGATTCGAGTGGCCCGGTGGTCCACAATTCGAGCCTCAAGGTGGTGAATCTAGCACTCAAGTTCCCCCAACCATGGAGATGCTCAACGCCAAGATGGACGCCCTCGGACTTCAACAAAACTTCTTGTATTCCCAAATCCAACACCACCACGATCAAAATTTGGCCCGTTTCCAAGATGCAACTAGAGGCTTTGACAACTTCCGGGATGAGTACTATGAAGACCGCCAAGCCCAATTTGCCTACAATGCTTGGCTTGCACAAAAGATGTTCCCGGACTCTCCGTTCCCTCAACCTCCTCCAAGGTGAACCTTCTCCAACAATGCTCCAAACCCAAGTTAGTTTCTCTTTTCCCTCTCTTTACTTTTTAATCAATGGGGACATTGATGTTTAAGTATGGGGTGGTTTGGGAGATGCTACTTGTTTGTGTTATGTGTTTTTGCATGTTTGTGTGTATGTTTGCATGTGTGTTTGTGAGTGTTTGCATGATTGAGTCTTTCCTTTTTGATTTTCATAATGAATAAATACCCTGGCTAAGATGTCATAGGATAGTGATCACAAGCATCATCATGTAATTCCTTGTAACTTGCTTTGAAAGATTGCCCACCATAACTTTGATTTTCGAATTTTGAGCATATAATGAACATTGAGCATGCATGATTCTAAGAGAAAAGCAATCCAACAAAATTTGAACCTAAGTGAGAAATCTTTTGGCCACAAGGAATGTATGTTTTATTCCTTGGTTTTTCATGTGTGATTTTTACTCTTCCATATGCATTTACCACTTGACAATGGCATGCTTATTTGAAATTTGAAACCAATGGAGATGCATTCATGACTTGTTAGATCAAATGATATTGAACTTATTTTCATTAGCCTATTTCTATCCTTTCTATCCTACCTATCATGATCCCTTGATTTGAAGCCCCTTGTTTGAGCCTTAAACCTTATTTCTAGCCCCACAAAAAGTATCCTAGCCATTATAAGCTTGACCCCTTTAATCCGGGAATTAGGACTTAGAGTGGGTGTGATGTTGATGTGGATGAGGGGTGAAGATAAAGAGATTGTGAAGGTGGAAGTGGAGGGAGTTGTCTTAAGAGAAGAAAAGAATGAAAAAGGATGAAGTCCTAGAGTCAAGGCTTCTTCATAAGAGAAAGACAAAAGAATAGGTGAAGTGAAGTGTGCTGTGAAAGCTTGAAGTGTTTGGTGTTTGGAGGAAGAAAGAAGAGTTGGTTGAGTGTAGTTGAGCTTTGAAGTCTAGGAGTCCTGGTTCCCAGATTCATTAGCACCACAAGACCAAATTATTCCACACCCTTTGAAATACCGAGCCCCATTACAATACGGCCGAATGAAACTTCTTTGAAGTCTTCATTGAGCCACCGTAAGTTCTCTTGATGGTTTAACTTGTTTTGATTTCTTCGGTGGAGAATTTCGAATATAATTTCCATTGTCTATGAGGTATTGCATTTGGAATTGAGATTAAGTGCTCATTGATATATCTTAAACACTTGAAATTGAGTGAAACACATTGCCCTTGTGAGGTTGGATTGATTTTGCTTGGAATGTACACATGTGTGCTATGATATTGAAGTTGTTTGCTCATTGTTCTATCTTGCGCTTACTTTTCCTTAAAGGCATTCTTTGAGCTTGTTATTTGGTATTGATGCATGAGAGGTATTGCTTGAGGACAAGCAAGCTTAAGTATGGGGTATTTTGATGTCGTGCTTTTTAGTTAGTTTTCTTAGGTTGTTTTCTCCTTTGTTTTGCATGTTTTCCCTTTGTGTTTGTGTGTTTTGCATAAGATTTCGGCTCTCTTTCGAGAGTTGGAGTCGTTTGTGTGTTGTTTCGTGTTGTGTAGGTATTTGGAGCTTTTTGGAGACATTTTCATGCATTTTCGGAGCTTTCTAGGAACTGTTAGTTATCGAGAGTCAAAGTGTCAAGAGCCAAAATCCAAAGTTGCAACCAAGTGAGCCTCAATGGAGTTAAGAACTCAAAGAAAATCAAGGAGCAAAAGGGCAAAAGCACCCAACAAAAGTCCAACCAATTGAAGCAAGACCGTAGCAAAACACGAGAAAGTCCACGTCCTGCAGAAGGTCGGCGCCAACCCCCTTATGGTCGCGGCCGACCCCTCTCAGCATCCGAAAGTAACTCCGTGCGCTGCAAGTAATGCCTTTTGGCGGGATTTTCGAAACCCGAAAAGCAGGCGGCTGTGGCAGGCGTGTGGCAGTGGAGGAAGCTTCCCTCCCTTGATTTTGTGGGCTGCTAAAAACCCATTTTGTCTCCTTTGGCAAAGTAGCTTTTCCAAGGAGGGAAAAGGCTCAGGAGAGAGAAGGGAGAATGGGCTGGAAGAAGAAGGAGAAGAAGAAGAGTTTGAAGAAGAAGAACGTGTAGGAGAAGAAGAGGAGTGTGAGTGTGAGAGAGAACTTGTGAAGGGAGAGGTGGTAGAGAAGAAAGCTTGGTTTAGTTGATGTTCTAGGAAGAAGAAGACAATGGTGTTTGGAAGAAACTTGTGGGTTTGCTTGAGTTTGTAAGTTTGAATCTTGTTTTTAATTGAAGTTGTTTGCTTTGGATGATGATTTCCTCTTCCCTTTTTTTGTTTGTGTGTTTGATTATGTGCGAGTAGTTAGCTTGCTAGAGTTAGGGTGAAACCCACCATGAAAGTGCATTTGAAACCTTGATTGCTTGGATCCATGCTTCACTCGAAATCTCTACCCATAAATCCCTCTTGTGTGCTTAAAACCCTTGAAGAAGGGGGAATGTTCTTGTTTGCAAACTAATTGCAAGATTAAGTTGTGAACAAGGACTATCCGGGTTAGATGAAAGTCGAACCCTTCGAAGAACAAGTTGGATTGCATGTCAACCCTTTCATGTGAATGGAGGATCTTGATGTGTTCCTTTGTGATGAAAGTCACCCATGAGGTTTCAAGTTAAGTTGGTTCTTTATCATTGTTCGAATGTACGCTTGTGGTGTGGTGAATCCCCTCCCCTAGTGGTTTTTCCTTGATTTTACGAAACCAATCTTCGTGCCCAGAAAAAGGTCGGCCGCGACCAGTTGCAGGGTCGGCCGCGACCTCCTCTGTAGTGTTTTCTTTGTGTTTCTGAAGTCATGTCTTGGGTCGGCATCGACCTCCCTAGGGTCGGCCTCGACCTATTCCTGAGGCGTGTGTTTTGCTTTTGTTTGCTTGTTTTGCCTTGCTTCGTTTCTCTTTTGTTTTCGTAGCATGATTGCTAGACTATAGAACTACTAATTTCCGTGGACGATCCTGACTTCGCTATACTCAGCGGGGTCTTGACAAATTTATTTGTTAAGGTAAAACCCTCTCAACAGTAGCCCTTGTTTCTAGCTCGCTTGTTCCGTGTTGCCTCTAGTGCACTACCCGGCCGGGTATCGGCCCGGGTAGTGGTCCGAGTAGCGCTGCGGCGCCCCTCTATACCATTTATAGGTCTTTTCCTTTTAGGGATTGTATAATACCTCTTGTTCTATTTGAGAAGAGAACTTGTTCCCATTTAAAGACCTTTGTCTTTCCCCAAAGTGCTCTTTGTTTTGTTTAAAATTGGAGAAAGTGTTGGCGTGAAGTCGAGAATAGCCTCAGAAAAATCATATCCAATAATACTTTAGGCTTTCCTAAAAAAATGGGCGTTGAAGTCATCCGGGCCAGGGGCCTTGTTCTTACTGATGCTCCAGAGAGCTTTCTTGACATCCTCTTTACAGAAAAATATCACCATACCTCTCTATTTTCATCATCATGCAAATTTCCTTTTCTAAGAATGGACATATCTACAGAGCTGCACATACCTTTTTTCCCCCACGAAATATTCAAAATGACAAATAATAAAGCCTCTAACTTCATGATTAGAGCTGATAACTCTGCCATTATCGTCCACAAGCGACGAAATGGAGTTTCTGGAGGACCTCTTCTTGATGCCATTGTAGAAATACCTATTACAAGAGTCTTGGAATTTCCGCCAGTGTAATTTGGCTTCCTGGACAAGCCTAAGTTTATCGTACTTTTTATTAATCTCTTCCTCTCTCTTATGCAGCTTGCCTCTTTGGAGCCTCTTCAAAGGAACTTTCAGCTTCTTGAGCCTTTACATGGTCCTAATCATAGTAGACCCCCGAACTGCCGGCTTACTCCACTCCTATTGAGTAATATCAAAGAATTCAGGGGAGTCAACCCAAGTGTTGTTGAACCTGAATGACAACACCTCTTTTTCCTTACCATCCGTAATATTAAGCAAGGCAGGACAATGATCTGAGCACTCCGGTTCCCCGAAGTGCGCCTCAAAACTTTCAAACTCATCAAGCCACTCTTGATTTGTAAGAATACGGTCCAATTTGCACATAACCTTTGTCTCATCCGTATGCTTATTCGACCATGTATAGAACGCTCCTGACGCCTTTAACTCACTCAGCCCATTAAGGTCCAGGCAAGCTGCAAACTTTTTACTATTGTAAACATTTTTCTCCTTTTCAGAAAACTTTTCTTTCGCCTCCTTGATTGCATTAAAGTCACCCATCAGCATCCAAGTTGTACTACCAATCGAGGCCGCCAGCTAAGAAATAATGCTCCACAGAACATTTCTTTCCCCTCTCATCATTTGAAGCATAAACAAAAGAGGCCAGCATTCTTTTCTGATTATTGTTAAAACTAACAAGACCCGGTCGGGTCTTCATCTGGAAACACACAAGAGTGGAACACAGGCAAGACAATGGAACTCGGCATTACCCAGGCGGGTACCCGGGTAGGTACCCGACCGGGTCTTAGTCTGGATGTCAAGCTGTTACTTGTCTTGGCACGCCAGGTGACCCGGGCAGGTACGCGGACCGACACCCGGCCGGTTACTGTGCTGGAGGTGCCCCGGGGCTTCTTCTCTTAGATCCTTTAACTTGGGGTCTTGGCTCATGGCCCTTGAACTCCTCTTCATCTCCTCATCACTCAAATCTCCTCAATTTTCATCTAAAATGCACATAAACAAGGCGTAGATTCCGAACAACACTACTAACCAAAAACAACCAAAATTTATCCTAAACTAGACAAAAGCAAAGCAAAACACAACAAAACATGACCTAAGTATGCAATCTAGGAATACACTAAATGCAAGCCATCAAAATCCCCCAAACTTGAATCTTGCTTATCCTCAAGCAAGAAATTAGACTTGACATCCCACACCAAATGCAATTCAAGAATCCACCTTAAAGTAGAAGAAGCATAAATCAATGATCTTGAAGCTCAATAAATTGGAATCATTGCACATGTTGTAAGACTCAAAAGATGAAGACAAATGCATCCATTCTAAGCCTCACTAGGAACATGTATTTACTCTCTTGCTCATGTGTTTAGGTCTCTTAGTGTTTCGCTCAATCTCATCCATGATCACTAATCTACCATATGCTTGGATAAGATCTAAATCTCCACCGCTTATGGACATTGCAAATGACAAAAATCAAGACGTCTTTTAATGGCCATAATGTGGCTAAGGTGAGAAGAATTGGGTGGGGATGACTTTTTTGTCAAGCGGTACTCAATCACAATTTCATTCAACACCAAAAAACCAAATCAAACTTTCAAACACTCTCATCACCAAAGTTCAAGATATTTAACACTTTCACTAACTAGAACTTCATTCTTTCACCTTTTGTTTCTTTTCAATTCAGCTCAACCCTTCTTCTTTTCTTTTCTCAACATAATTTTGATGATTTCCCAAAAATTTTGCACTTTTTCTTCACATCACCAACTTCATCTTATGCAATTTTAGTTCAATCACAAAGCACAGACAAGGGAGATTTCAAAGAAGGTTGTTATCACAATTATGAGAGTAGAGTTCATTCAATCGAACATCAATTCATCCACTTCTTTATATTCATAGGTCAATTCCAATCCTTATCTTAATTATTCACTAGTCCACGGCCCTAGCGAAACTATGATATGAACAATGACACTTAATTCAAATCATGCAATGAACATAAGGATAATAAGAAATTGAATCATGCAATCAAGCTACGAGTCTCATGCATAAAACAACCATTGAATACCCTTGTCAAACCTAGTCCATGGTCCTAGATAAGAGTTGTTTCGTGAATAGGAAAGATGCATAGACAACAACCAATCCTAATTCAAACTATATATCTAAGTCAATTAAACAAGTTGATCAGGCTTATAGAATCAAACAAATATCATCGGATGAAGCACAAGAGTATCATTAAAGACCTAGGGATAAAGAAGTTAGCAGAATTTCACGATATCATAAAAAAGGCTTCATTGATTGAATAAACTCCAAAAGATGATTATTGGGTTCGACCCCTTACTTGCAATGCTCCTCCTTATATAGATCTAAGGAACATGCTCCCCGAGTTAGATAAAAAAATAGGAAAAGATAAGAAAACGGAAACAAGATAGAAAAACGCGTCGCTTGGATCTAGTAGAAACCGCGCATGCGCTTGGCAAACCGCACCCGCGGTTACGGTGGGTTTCGGCTCCTTAGGTTGGCTGCTACCGCGTCAGCGGCCCATGGGGCGCTCCCGCGGCCTTCACAAGATAGATCAGTCACCTCTGTTGCACCACCGCGCTAACGGTTCTGGGACAGTGGCGACACTTCACTTGAAACTTGGCCTAGAAACTCTCGTGTCTTCACATCTTGTGTCTTCGGTCTTCATATTACAATTAAGCTCAAGTCTAATCTAAACACACTCAATAAAGCCTTAAAATACAAGAGTTATCATATACTAAAGAAAGCATATATGGTACTCATGTAGGGGGGATATGGGAATAATGGGCTAATGAAAATGATACCTCTATCATTTTAATGTCAAATGCAAGACTCATGCATGCGGTCTTGAAAATGATTCAAACTCAAGTTCTAGAGTTTGCAAATCATAGAGATTTTACACACAAGTAAGCAAAGAAAAGTCACAAGTCCTAGAAAAGGCTAAAAGGAATATCTCACAAGGTTCTCAATGCCTAGAATTTCAACATAAGTACAGTCTCAAGAATCACATATGTTCATCCAATTACAAGTCAAACTAACAAGCTCATCATTATGCAAAGAAGAAGGTTTCAAGTATATATCCAAGCAATGATTTGGAACTTTCAAGTCATGAAAATAATTTTATTGAGGATAAGGGCCTTTTCATTCAAGGGAAATGATGGCATCCTAATACGCATGGTTTGCCATTTTATTGAGCATGGTTTGCTTTGCCATTTTAGCATGCAAAAATGGCAAAGCAAGACAAAGATGAACATGAATGCAAGCCAAATTTAAACATGAATGTACTATTCTAGCATGAAACTAACTAGTTTCCTTCCCACCAATCTTAAATGCCACATTGTCCACAATGTGGGAATTAAAGCAAGAAGGAAGAATACAAGAAACTCACCTTGTACATAATGTTGAGGAGGAGGCGGTCGTGGGTATGGAGAATTCCACCAAGAAAGAGGTGGAAGTATGAGTCAAGAGTCTTTGCTATGCTTTACACACAAGTAGGCAATTAACAAGAACAATTTGTTGACCCGGCAAGGACAACTAACAAACAAGACCCAACAACAGTCTTGAAGTACAAAGCAATCAAACCACAAGCAAGCAAACAAAAACCACTAACAAGCAACATTGGCAACAAGAGCAAGCAATCAACAAGCAACCACCAACAAGCAAGATAGGCATCCATTTGCAAAGCTCTAACAATTTAATCAAACAAACTCAATGCGTTGCTCTAGATAGGGTTCAAACTATTGATCTCAAACAAGCTCAACCACTATGGAATTCAAGTGCAAGGCTTTCACAGGATTTATCAAACAAGTTCAAAGCTTCACTTAAATCCATCACCCATATTCATCACCAACAATCTCTCAAACCCCAAAAATTGACTCAAATTCCCCAAACTTATCAATTATCATGCAAAGTCAAGAAATTCCTCTATGTTTTCAATTTTCATAATCAATTTGAGGAATTTAGGCAAATAAATGCAAGAATTTCTTCCCAAATCCAACAAATTTCAAGCAATTTCACCCAATTTGAAAAACCTAGATCTAGAAAAATATAAGAATGGGGAGGAGTTTTACCCAACAAATCACTAAGGGAAAGAGAAAAGGGGAGGATGGGGGCTGAATGGTGGATGGTTGGGCAGTGCGATGGAGCTTCAGTGGTGGGCTGGGCTGCTGACTGGCCAAGGAAAGATATGAGAGAGGGCTGCTCCGGTGAGATGGTGGCTTGGTCGGGTAATGGACGGGTAGTAGGCAAGAAGGGGAGAAGTAGAAGGGGAAAGGAATCAACGGGTACTCGAGCGACTACCCAGTCAGGTGCCCTGCTGCTCTTCTTGCTCTGCCCAAACGCACCACCGGAAGGGTACCCGGGCTGCTACTCGGGCATGTACCCGGCTGGGTACGCTGCTTCGTGTGCTCTCCTATTTCGACTTTTGACCTGGTTTATCACCCTACTTGCTACCCGGGCGGGTAGCTTTTCTGGGACTTGCTTTTGTAACTTCTAGTTTGTTAACTTACCTATAAAACATAGGAGAATAAAAGGAAAAGCTTGAGTTGCCTCCCAAAGAGCGCTTGTTTAAGGTCATTAGCTTGCCCATAAAGCCTTCTCAAGTGCTTGGATCAATCATTGTCAATGCCCTCAATAACCTATCAAAACTTTGTGAACACATCTCATGAAATGGAATATGTTGAAACCAAGTTTACTCTGGTGATGGCTTCTCAAGATATATAGAATATGGTTTTTAATCATGCGAACCTTGAATGACAAAGGGTGATCAGAGATTATGGAGAAACTTACATGGGGCATCTAAGATCGAGAGAGGAGATTCCCAAGTAGAGAGCATAGAAGGAGGCTTCATTGGTGAAGGGCACATGTGATCTTGCTCATTTCTTTCATGATCCTCTAAGCCTTCATCAAAGAACCCCTCATTCTCAAATAAATTACCCATCTTTTTCAAGGCATCGAAATGCTCCATCTTATCACCCTACCCGGGAAGGCATACATCAAGCTTGTTGAGTTCTAAGGGCTCATCCATGACGACAATGTCTTCATTTGGCACGTCTAACTCATGGCTATTGGATTCCAATGTGATGTCTCCCGCTTTCTCACACTTATAAAATGGGTAAGTGGTTATTAATTGGAGAGAAGAATGACATCTTTCACAATTCTCCACAATCAAGCTATTGACTTTTGACTCGGGTAAAGTCGTTGTTCCAAAAATCAAAGATAAAACCCAAACACACAAACAAAGTATAGCCTGTAAGTAAGGGGTCGAACCTAAGAGAACCTAGTTCTCATACGAATTCAATTTAATCACAAAGACAAACAGGGGGGTTGAGGAAAGTTTATTATCAGTATTAGCAAGCAGAGTTTATCCAAAAATTTCCACCTTTATTAATCAATCGATCATCAATTCATCCACTTCTTTATACTCCTAGGTCAATTCCAATCCTTATCTTAATTATCCACTAGTCCACGGTCCTAGCGAAACTATAATATGAACAAGAACGCTTGATTCAAATCATGTAATGAACACAAGGATAATAGGAACATGAATCATGCAATCAAACTACAAGTCTCATGCAAAAAACAACCATTTAATACTCTTCTCTAACCTAGTCCACGTTCCTAGATAAAAGTTGTTTCGAGAATTTGAAAGATGCATAGACAACAACCAATCCTAGTTTAAACAATAGATCTAAGTCAATTAAATAAGTTGATCAGATCTATAGATTCAAATATAGATGATGGGACGAAGCAAAGGAGTATCAATAAAGACCTAAGGATAAAGAAGTTACCAGAATTTCACGATATCATAACAAGGCTTCCTTGATTGAATAAACTCCAATCGGAGATTAGTTCTCCATAAACAAGAGAGCAAAATACAATTAATTTGATGAAAAGAAAGATACCTAAACCTAGGGAAAGCTCCTCCTTTTATAGACCTATGGAACATACTCCCCAAGTTAGATAAGGAAAGGATAAAAGATAAGAAAAAGGAAACCAGATAGAAAAACACATCTCGATTGGATCTGCACCGCACCGCGCCCGTGCCATGTCTTCCGCGCCCGTGATCACGTAAGGTTTCGGATTCTTTGGCGGCTACTACCACGGCGGCGGCCCTAGTGGCGCGCCCGCGGCCTTCTCAGGATGGATATGGTCACAATTCACTTGAAACTTAGCCAAGAAAACTCTCGTATCTTCATATCTTGTGTCTTTGGTCTTGATATTATAATCAAGCTCAAAGTCTAACCTAAACACACTCACTAAAGCCCAAAATGATAAGAGTTAAACTATAGTAAAGAGAGCATATCAAATTCCCCCATACTTAGATCTTGCTCGCCCTCGAGTAAGCTCAAACTAAATATAACAATAAGCACATCTAAGATCTCCTGAGGTTTTGGTAATTGATTTCTATCCTTTGGTTAATACACTAGTACAAAAACAACATTTTATCACGGTTCCGTGTATTAATTTATCTCGGTTTTTAACCGTGATAAAAAAACCCGTGATAAAATACAAATCGTTACAGAACCGTTATAATTGATAATTTTTTATCCCGGCTCTATAACCGTGATAATTGATAATTTTTTATCCCGGTTCTATAACCGTGATAAAATGTCCAAAAAACCGGTATAAATATTTGACTTGTATGTTATACTAGAGTTTTTATCACGGTTCGTGATAAAAGCTCATCTGTTTTTTTTTTTTAAATAGCCATCCTGGCTCTAAAAAGAACCAAGATGGCCTAGATACACCAACCACCACTAGATACATAGAAGCAAAAACATATCCTTACATTTAATTAATACAACTACATCTTCCAATTGCCAAGCAATATACTCCAATAAAAGAATTTCTCCTTACATTCCATTTCCTTTTACAAAAAAAAAAGAAAGAACTTCTAAGATTTAATTATCAAATGTAAAGCCAAAACTGAACCTTGTTTTTTCTCGGAAACCAAGTATAATTCTTCACCTAAATGACATAGCCCCATTTACTGCTATATACACTTCTCTGAGATCATCTGTTGATAGACATCGTACCTTTACAGGATGAATAATAATAATTAGAGACTATGATCCAAATTCTTTCAGCAGTACCATGAAATACAATAAGACCAACGCACTAAATATACAAGAAAATCAAACCACAATAAGTCGCATAGCTTCATACACAAGAGAGATGTAAAGGATCATGAACAAAACACCTAGATTATAAACCATCTAGTAAAAGTAATCACATAAATACATAATATTATCAGGCCATACATATATATGCAAAAAATGGGAGCCACACAAATGAATACGTGAGGTGCTGACCAACATTTAAGTTGTACAATACACAGATTTGAGAGAAAATCACATGATATTCATTTAATTGCAAAATGCCAACTTAAAATAATATGATCTGCATGACGACCTCCTCAACCAAGCAAAAATGCAAAAAGGACGAGACAATTCATAGGAGCAAAAGAGCATCAAAAGAATACAGCAAAATGGACTTGCTGTGGCATAATTCTGTTGCCTATCATCATCGTCATAGCAGTTGTAGTCCATTTGAAGGCTCTCTCTTGAGAATTATGCTTCATATAATACTCTTCAACTCTACATTTATCATTCTTCATTTTTTTTAGTGTGCATTATTGGTTTGATTGTAATATAGCTTGTCTTATGGGACATAGTTGAGAGAATTAACTATCAGTAGTAATAAGAAAATTTTGAGATGGTTTGTTTTATATTGGTATTTTCTGTGTACATATTGTTGTTTTATTTGTCAAATATTTGGTATCAGTTAAGTGAGGCTAAAATTTCAATATTGACAACTGAGATGTTGTTGTTTCACAAATTACATGTTATCATATGAGTGAATGAATGGGTTGACGAACAGCAGTACAATTATAAATTCAAGAAAATGATTTTAGGGTTAAGATTGAAAATAGACTTAATACATATATCAGTTAATATAAAATAACATGACAGGTACGATTACATTTGCAAGATCAAGTCTCATTTTTTTTACATGTCTAACATGAAGACTACGAAACCAACCCCTTTGAAAAACTCCAACACTTGACAGCAATCATTATAGCTCAATAAAACCAAAAGAAATCAATCCCCAAAATTAAGAGAAGAAGAAATCCATAGCCATCTAAATTTCTTCCTATCATTATAAATTGCATTATCTGAATAATATCAATGTTTATACTCTATAATCAAAGCATAATCTGAATATGAGCTACATTGGAAAACTGCTAGAACATGGCAAAGTCGGTATGGCAGATCTAAACATTAAAACAAGAATTATAATGATGCAAGGGAAAAGGATACAGAGAAAGCAAGGATTCACCTATCGGAGAGGGTTGTCTTAGGGAAGGAAGGAACCAATAGTTTTCCCATACGCCTCACAAGTAGAGAAGTGGATGAGACGCTTGTTGTTCTCAGAGCAATACTTCACCTACAAATTCATTGCAAAAATCAACATCACAGATCCACATCAACTCAAGTAAAAATTCATTTAAACAAAGGCCAAATCTTGACACACAAGAACAATGATAACTAAATCATTTACAAATCCTTTGCTCGCCCTCGCCGAACACGAGGATCGGGTTCCGATCGAGGAGATCCCTGACAAAACTGAGATCGGCGACAGAGGCGGCCTTGTAGAGGAGCCAGCCACCGTATCCAGCGGAGATGAGGTCGGATTCGTGGAGGAGGCGTCTGGCGACGGCGGATCGGGGGATCGAGATCTCAAAGACGACGCCGCTGTCGTCCCAGACGGACTCCAGGTGGCGGAGGGAGGTCAGGGAGATCAGGTGGTTGAGATCCAGGCGGACGAGCTCGTCCTCACAGCGAAGGGAGAGACGGTGAAGGGGAGATCGAAGGGAGACGACGGTGTTGTGTGCCGTGATGCCAGCAGGGAGGCTTAGGGTTACGAATTATAAGTTGGGGAATGTAATCCATCGGGAGCGACGGTGAAAGACTCAAAAATTATCACTTTAATTTTTTTATCACCGTATTTAAAACAACCGTGATATAAGACTCATAAAATTTTCACTCTTAATTTTTTTATCACGGGTATTTAAAACAACCGTGATAAAAGACTCTTTTATCACTCAACCGTGATAAATTAACGTGATAAAAGGCTAATTTTGTACTAGTGATATCTCTTCTCTTTGTGCTTAATTCCATGAGCTTTGTATGATTCTTTGAGCTTGGCCAACTTGTTGAATTATCAATGTTCTATAGTCTGAATTGATTTGTTTCATTGTCTGTGCGAGCATCTGTTTTCTAGAAGACAACTTGATTCTAGGACCGTGGACTACGATTAAGAAGAGAATTGATTGTTTTATCTTTCAATTGACTCGTAGCTTGATTGTTTGATATTATATCCTGCATATTCTTGCTCTCTATGCTAATTCTAGGTTAAGCGCCCTTGCCTAGGGTTATAGAATTGCTTGGACCGTGGACTTGCGATTGTTAATAATCAGGATAGGAATTAACCATAGGTGTGAATGAAATCAATGGATGAATTTATGATCGAGTAATTATTTTATGAGTGGATCTTTTGAATGAACTTGTTTCCCTTATTTGTTTGTTTGTTTGTTTGTTTGTTTTGTTTCTTAGGTTAGTTTAGTATAGTTTTTCCTCCTCAATCCCCCCTTCTTTGGTTGATAAATATATTAATACTAGAAGCCTCAATTCTCTTGGGTTCGACCCCTTACTTGCATCCTATACTAGTTTGTAGTTTGGGTTATTTATCTTTGATCTTGGCACGACGACTTTAGCCGAGTCAAATTTTGGCGCCGTTGCCGTGGAACTTAGGTTTCTTTCTAGTATTAATATTTTTATTGACTATGTAAAAAACAAATCTGGCTAACATGCAGGTACTAGGTTCGAAAGAAAGTTTTGTGCTTGAACAGCGCCCGCGGGTGCGCAACTGCGGTCGCGTTTCCAATACAGAAACCCCCGACGTACAAGTACTGGACACCGCGGTCGCGGTCCACCAACCGCGCCCGCGGTGGTGATGCAGTTGGTCTGGAAAAAAAAAAAAAGAGAAAAAAAAAAGAGGAAAAGGAAAAAAAGAAAAAAAAAAGAGGACTTTTTGGTCCCATTCTATCTATATATCCCATCTATCTATATCCATTCTCTTCCATCTTCTATCTTTTCCACCCCTTCTATTTCTTCTTTCCATCCACCTTTGTAATTCCATTCTTTTGGCTATGTGTAAAAACCTAAGTATGGGGGAGCTTTGTTCCCCCGAAACTTCTCTTCTCCACGGCTCGAGTTCAAGTATTAGTTCATCTTTCAAGAGACGAGTCAAGATACGAAGGTTGTTTGCACATCACATTGTTCGAGACGAAGCCAAGAACTCGTCCCTGCACGAGTACCGCTACCGCGCCACCCACAACACGCCCACGGTTTGCCTACAGAACGGTATTCCGAAGTCTTTTTCTTCCATTCTTCTACCACCTTTGAAGACTTTTTCCATTCCACTCCTCTTCTTCGTTTGTGAGTCTTCTGATTTCCTTCTTCCTTGCTTCTATCCTTTCTCTTTGCTTCATTGAGCACAATGAAGGATTTAAGTATGGGGGAGGGAGTACTCGCATTCGCTTATCCTAGTTAGTGTAGTTAGAGATTTGCTTCAGATTTTTGAGTTTCTTCTTTTCATGGAGCACTTGCACCATACTTTTTTTGCATAATAAAGAATAAAATAAAAAGAAAAAAATTGAAAAACCATAAAATATTGAAAAAGGCATATGAAATCCTAGGATGAGTCGAAAAGCCGAAAGGGCGGCTCAGGTAATAAGCAAGTAACCCGGACCAACATTAGGCTGGGGTAATATGAGGTTCATGAGAGATGTGAGTATTTGTGAGCACACCTGATGGGTTCCGGATCGGAGGGCCTCAAAATTTAAATTTATAAACCAAACCCCAATTGTAGTAAAAGAGGTAGGGTGTCGAACACACGAAAGTTCGTGCGTTGAGAGTACCAAAAAGACTAAAAAAGAGGTAAGAGAAAGGCAAAAACAAAGAAAATCAAAGGAATCACCTCGGACCGATACTGGTCACTTTGGTCCTAGGGTGGATCGAGGAGATTTTGGCCGGGACCGAGACACACAACGTCGGGCCCGATGTACTGGGTAACTCGAACTAGGCAAATTTGGTAGATCGGTCTTGGGTTTTTGGGTTCCTCCCCTATCTAGACTTGGGTGATTCCACCCCAATTCAACCAATAAGTGTTGATCCTTATGAGATCGAGGTTGTTGCCTTCGATCCCTCCACTCTACACTTCGACCTTAGGGAGTTTTCACCTCCTTCGATGCTAGGACCAGTGATGGGCTCGAGATCGCTTTCGCTTACTCTTACCAACCACAAGCCCTAGATCCCTTGTTCTCAGAAGAGAATTGAAGCTCAATGTAGAGAGGATTCATAGATCAAGCACTCAAGGCTATGGAATTGGGGGTTCACACCCAATCCTAGCTAGAGGATTCCCCCATAGCCCAAGACTATGGAATCTACTCCATCAAGTAAGAGTAAAAAGCAATCAAATAGTAAAGCAAACAAATCTCAATCATCAATCTCAAATCAAAGCTAAATTGCATTCAAATCAAAAGGGGTTCACAATATCCAAGTCTCAATTCTCCTAAACCAAAGCAAAACAAGTTCAAACTCACTAATCTCCTCCTAGCTCCACCGATTTCCTCCTCTTCTCCTCCTCCTTTCTTCTCCTTGCTCTCCAAGTCTTCCCTTGAGCCTTTGAGAGTGATTAGGTGTGGGATTGTTGTTAGATGCTCTCTAATCTCCTCTAATTATCCTCCCTCTTGGATTGGGGACCAAGGAATTCCAAAATTAGAAGAAGGGCAAAAGTGGAAGATCACAATAATGTGCCTTGGAGCCCAATCCTGTCCTTTGCCGACTTGGATCGATGCGGGGGACACCTCGGGCCCGACGTTGCCAACGTCGGTCCGAGCCTCTTAAATGCCTAACTCGGGCCCGACTTGGTGGGACATCGGTCCTGGGCCTCGATCTTCTTCTCTTCTTGGCTTTCCTTGAGTTCCTCCAATTAGGCTCCAAGGCACAAATATAGTGATCTTCCAATTTTGCCCTTCTTCTAATTTGGAATTCCTTGGTCCCCAATCAAGAGAAGAGGATAATTAGAGAGAGATTAGAGATCATCCAACAACAATCCCACACCTAATCACTCTCAAAGGCTCAAGGAAGACTTGGAGAGCAAAGAGAAGAAAGGAGAAGGAGAAGAGGAGGAAATCGGTGGAGCTAGAGAGGAGATTAGTGAGTTTGTACTTGTTTTGCTTTGGTTTTAGTAGAATTAAGACTTGGATCTTGTGAACCCCTATGAATTTGAATGCAATTTGAGTTTGATTTGAGATTGATGATTGAGATTTGCTTGCTTTTCCATTTGATTGTTTTTTAATCTTACTTGATGGAGTAGATTCCATAGTCTTGGGCCATGGGGGAAACCCCTAGCTAGGATTGGGTAGGAACCCCCAATTCCATAGCCTTGAGTGCTTGATCTATGAATCCTCTCTACATTGAGCTTCAATTCTCTTGTGGAAACAAGGGACCTAGGGCTTGTGATTGGTAAGAGTAAGCGAAAGTGATCTCTAGCCCATCACTAGACCTAGCATCGAAGGTGAGTGAAAACTCCCTTGGGTCGAAGTGTAGAGTGGAGGGATGGAAGGCTAGCAACCTCGATCTAACAAGGATCAACACTTATTGGCTGAATTGGGGTGGAATTACCCAAGTCTAGTTAGGGAAGGAACCCAAAAACCCAAGACCGATCTACTATTTGAGCAAGACCGAGTTTCCCAGCACATCGGGCCCGACGTAGTGTAAGTCGGTCCATGCCAAATTGACCTCGATCCACCCTCAGACCGAAGTGATCTGTGTCGGTCCAAGGTGATTTCTCTTGTTTTTCCTCGTTTTGCCTTTCTTTTATCTCTTTTTAGTCTTTCGGGTACTCTCAACGCACGAACTCCCGTGTGTTCGACACCCTACCTCTCTACTACAATAGAGGTTCGGTTTATAAATTTAGATTTTGAGACCCTCCGATCCCGGACCGATCAGAATTTTTGGCGCCGTTGCCGAGGAGTTCTATTTGTTTGAGGTACCCATCTTTTGTTGAGTCTTTGATTTGGTAGTGATTTGGGTGAGGGACTAGCCCAAACCCCTTGTTTGTTTTGATTCGTTTTGTTTGTGACTTTGGTTGTAGGTGTATGCGAGCTCGTTCCGTCCGATGAACACTTATTGGGACGATGTTAAGGACGCCAGTCATTAATATCTAAACCAATAATGATCGTCCCTTGTTTTGATAATGACAAACTCAAATGTATTTAACAAGTTGTCCAAGTGTTGATCTCGGGTAGGTCCAGTGGACGCACATGAGCGAAAAGGACAACAAGTCAACGGCAGTCCCTAAGCTGTAGGGACACACGTCATCAGAACTTCCAAAGCTGAACCTAAATGGCGAAGTTCCTGCGCAGATAGGACAGCGTCCTCATCAAGAAGGGACGCGCGCCAAAATACGGACGAAGTTCAAATTCAAATCAAGGCCGCCCCAACATGATTACATCACGTTCGGCCGTAGTCCTCAGAAGGAAGCTTCCCTTGTCTGGGCACGTGTAGACAACTCCAAGGATGTCGCTTTCCCAGCGATGGTCCCCTATCCACGCGGAGGCTTCCCAAGCGTCAACAGAGTTGACTTCCTCAAGATGCCCATCGCACCGTTGATGGAAGATCAAGGATCCTGCCAAGCATCAGAGGACGCTAGAGGACAAGAACCACTTCCGCTATAAATACCCCCCAAGGGGTATGCATAGCGGTGTGGACTTTGAAGACTTTCTCTCAAGCTCTCCCGAAGCATTCAAGAACACGAAAGAAGATCAAGAAGATCAAATGAGCTTGAAGCAAGAGAAAGAAAGTCCAACCACATCAAATCCAAAACAAACCACAAAATAGTTAGAGTTGTAGTTTGTCTTTCACAACGAACCGTGAGAGACGTGTGTCATAGCTTCCTTATAGCTAAGAGAGTTAGGTTACTTTGTTAGGTGGAAGGAGTGTTACTAGTGAGGCTAAGGACGGACGCTTAGCTCAGTGAAGTGTAACGACTCGCCTAAGTTGTAAGGACTCTCTCTTAATCAGATAAGGACGGCTATTGAAAATCCTCCAAGCGGAGGTAGAGGTTTACGCATAAGACTAGTTGGTCTTAGTGGGTTCCTCTATAAATACTCGTGTCCATTATCTCATTGCGTTTCCTGTTAAGTCTAATTTCCGCTGCACCTAAGGACGCCCTTAACCCAGTTAAGGACGCCTTCACTAACAGACTTACGATCCAACAATTGGTATCAGAGCAGGCGCTCTAGATTAAGTTTGAGTTGCAGGAAACATGGAGATGGAACCTATAGGTATCTCAAGTGCAAAACCACCTCGCCTGACGGACGGCAACTTCAATCGGTGGAAGACAAGGTTCGAATGCTTCGTGCGTAGTCAAAACTACCAATGCTGGCTGGTGATTAAGAACGGCGACCTCGAAGTTCCTGCCGCCAAGAAGGACAAGGAGGCAGATTGGGGTCCTGAAGAGTTCAAGCTTATGGAAGCAAATGCAAAGGCCATCTGTTTTCTACAGACGTCCCTCTGTGAAAGGGACGCCACCCGTGTGAGCAATCTCCCAACTGCTAAGCTTCAATGGGAAGCCTTGGAGAAGTATCATGTTGGGACGCCTGAGATGAAAGAAGACGTCCAGTTGGAAGCAAAAAGGGACTTCTACAAATTCAGGATGTTCACAAACGAGACCATCACCGACTACTCCTTTCGCTTTGAGGCCCTTCTAACTAAGTTGAAAAACTTGTGTGTCAAAGAAACAGAAATCACTCAGAGGATGAAGGTTCAAGTTTTGATAGATGGACTCACGGGACCATGGAACTTTGATAGGATGACGTTCAAAGAGAACCAGGCCAACAAGGGACTGTCCATGGAGGAAATCTATGGAAAACTCAAAGGATACGAAGCAAGAAGAAACCAAGATCTGGCAGAAATGGGAAAGAGTCCCCAAAATGAGCTGGCTTTGACTCTCGCGGCTAGGACGCCAGAGTATGAGCAATACTATCAAAGGCAAAGAGAGTTGAACTCGATGCTAGAAGCCAAAACTCAAGAGCACCAAGAGAATCTTCGTCTTCAGGCGTTAGTGGAACGCAAAGGAAAAACAGAAGAACAAATTTCCGAGGAAGATGAATTGGCCCTGTTGAGCAAAACTCTTCGTGCACTGTACAGAAGAGGCAAAGTCCCAAGAATTAAGATGCCTGTCAAGAAAGAATCTCGCAAGCTTACAGATGCAGAGATGAAGGAAATAGTGTGCTACAAATGCAACAAAAAGGGACACATGGCCAAGAAATGTACCACAGGACTAACATCAAAGGAAATGAAGGAAAAGGCGCTTGTTGGTGCATTTGAGGGTGCATGGGACGACCTTGACTCAAGTGATGAAGAGCCAGAAAATCAAGTGGCTTACATGGCTATGGAGGACGCCCCAGAGGACGTCTCTGAAACTGAGCAAGAGGTAACCCATGAAACCATGTTAAATTCTCTTGAAAAATGTTCAAAACCAAAGCTCATTAAATTGATAACTCAAATCATGCAAGAGAGCTATGCTATGAAACAAAGTTTTGAAGAAGCTGAATCCGAGAATATTGTTGTGGAATGTGAAAATTGTAGTACCATGTCTTTTCAACTAGAGTCCTCTCAGGAAAAAGTCAAGTCCCTTAAAAGTCAGATTGTGTGCTTAAAACTCGAAAATGCTAGTCTTAGGGACGAGGTCAAAGTTCTAGGAAAGAGTCCGATGACTGAAACTGTTAACCCAATAGTTTTTGTTCCAGCTAGGAAAGGACTAGGGTATGAATCAGGATCAAAGAACTCTCTCCCTAGTGACTTTGAAGCTAGCAAGACTACTGAACTAGAGCTTGAGAGGGAAAAGACAAGGAATCTAGAAGAGCGCATTAGAGTTCTAGAGAGTGGTGAGAAAGGACAAAAGGACTACTACACAAATTCTGTCAGTCACAAAATCTACAAGAATATTGCTAAGGGAAAAGGATCTAAGGTAGTGGACCCTGAGAAAATGAATGAGAATAAAATTCAGCGTCCTAACAAAAAGTACTACCTTGGAAACTATTATAGGACGTGCTGGCATTGTGGCAAAGGCGGTCACTACCAGTATGAGTGTCGTAAGCTGAAACAAGATCTTGAAAATGGAAAGAAGGCTAGGAATGGCCGTGAGAATGCCAGGCCTAAATCTGTTGATAGGACGCATGCTAGTGTGCTAAATGCTAAAACTCGATCTCCTAGGACGCATGCTAGAAGATCAAATGATGTGAATGTTTATGATCATTTGCCTATGAAGAAGTTTTACCCTTGTAACGAACCAGGTAGGGGTCACCTTGCCTGGGTCGCAAAGAACTAACTCTTCTTTTCAGGTGGAAGTGAGAGGAAGCCCGTGGATCATCGATAGTGGCGCTTCAAATCATATGACTGGAAGCCAGATCCATCTCACTTCTATCCAAACAAATGCCATGGGAGGAACTGTCTCGTTTGGCAACAAGGGCAAAGGAAATATCAAAGGGACGGACACCGCAAAGCTGAATCAATCCATCAGTGCGTCCAAAGTTAGTCTTGTCGAAGGACTAGGCTTCAACCTCCTTAGTGTCTCCCAAATATGTGATCAAGGTGAAAACCTAGTCACATTTGACTCTAAGGAATGCCTAGTCATCAACAAGAAAACAAATCAAGTCATTCTCAAAGGGACTCGTGAAAACAATGTCTACGTCTTCAATCAAAGATTCAAGCCTGCATCCAAGTTGTGCTTATCTGTCTCCGCCGTGGACGCCGATCTGTGGCATCGACGTCTAGGACATGCAGGACCTAGCACAATCTTCAAGCTTCATCAAAAGGATCTTGTAAGAGGTCTTCCCCGAAATGATCCTGAGCAAATTGAGCAATGTGAAGCATGCATCAAAGGGAAGCAGACAAGATCGTCCTTCAAATCCAAGAATGAAGTGAGCACAAAGAAGCCATTGGAACTTCTTCACATGGATCTGTGTGGACCCATGCAAACCCAAAGGTATGGTGGAAAAAGGTACATGTATGTCATTGTAGATGATTTTTCAAGATTCACTTGGGTTCTTTTCTTGGTGTCAAAAGCAGATGCCTTCGAGATGTTCAAAATCTTCATCAAGCAAGTAGAAGTTGCTCTTGGGACGAGCTTGAAAGCTCTAAGGTCAGATCATGGAACGGAGTTTAAAAACTCAGAGTTCCTTGACTTCTGTGACCAACAGGGAGTCTCCCACAACTTCTCTTCTCCTCGAACTCCTCAGCAAAATGGTGTTGTTGAAAGAAAGAATAGGACGCTGGAAGACATGGCAAGGACGATGCTCTTGGCTAGCGGCGTCCCCAAACACTTCTGGGCAGAAGCCGTTGCCACCGCAACCTACATTGTCAATCGAGCTATGATTCGTCCATTGCTCAAAAAGACGTCCTATGAGCTCTTGAATGGAAGAAAGCCAAACATTTCACACCTCAAAGTCTTTGGGTGTAAATGCTTCATTCACAACAACGGCAAAGACAACATCGGCAAATTTGACGCTAGGAGTGATGAAGGAATATTTCTTGGGTACTCCCTCACAAGCAAAGCCTATAGAGTCTTCAATAAACGGACTCTTAAGCTTGAGGAAAGTATCCATGTAGTATTCAAAGAAAATGCCTCTCTCAAGAAAGAACCAAGTAAGAAAGAACGTCGCTCCTCTCCTAGGGACGATGATGAAGATGATGAAGAAGAACCAAGAGGCTCCTCAGCCAAATATTATGTTCCTGGGAACGCCCCTAAGTCTCGCGATGAGGTTTCAATGGGAGTTCCTAGTGAACAACAAGAGCCTTCTCAAACTTGGTCGCTAAACCAAGTTGAGGCCGGTGAATCAAGTCAACAAGGAGAAAGACACAATGTGGACGCTCCAGCTGAGGGGGAACACACTGAGCCGACAAATGAAGAAGACGGATTTGACTCTGATGAGTCTGATTGGACGGACCCTAGGTGTACCCCTGCCAGGGATGCTACCCACAGGGGATCCAACCTTTCAAGACTTCATTCAACAGATCAAATCATCTCAGACATCTCAAAAGGAGTCCAAACAAGATCAGCTGTGAATCAGTCCCTCAATGCCAACATAGCGTTCTGTGCCTTCAACGCCTTTGTGTCCTTAGATGAACCTAAGAACATAAAGGAAGCACTCCAAGACGCTGATTGGATTCAAGCCATGCAAGAAGAACTCAATCAATTTGAGAGGAACAAAGTTTGGACCCTCGTCCCTAGACCGAGAAACAAAAACATAATAGGGACGAGGTGGGTCTATAGAAACAAGCTTGATGAAAGTGGCCGCGTATCAAGGAACAAAGCAAGGCTTGTGGCTCAAGGCTATAGGCAAGAGGAAGGAATCGATTATGATGAGACCTTCGCTCCTGTCGCTAGAATTGAAGCCATTCGCCTCCTCATTGCCTACGCTGCTCACAAGGGGTTCAAGCTATTTCAAATGGATGTCAAGACAGCCTTCCTCAATGGCAAGCTTAAAGAAGAAGTGTACGTTGCTCAACCTCCAGGATTTGAGGACGCTGATCACCCTGATCATGTGTACTTCTTGGACAAGGCACTCTATGGACTCAAGCAAGCCCCTCGTGCATGGTACGAGAGGTTTGCGTCCTTTCTCTTGTCCAACGGGTACACACGAGGTAACATTGATAAAACACTATTCTTAAAGAAAGTCCTTAAAGATGTTTTGGTTGTCCAAGTCTATGTCGATGACATAGTCTTTGGAAGCACTAACATGAGACTTGTAGAGGAATTCAAGAACTTGATGAGTAGTGAATTTGAGATGTCCCTCATAGGAGAACTCAACTTCTTCTTGGGACTCCAAATCACCCAGCTCAAAGATGGGACACGCATTCACCAACAAAAGTACATCCGTGAAATGCTCGAGAAGTATGGAATGAACTCTTCAAAACCCATTGATACTCCCATCTCCCCCAACACTCGCCTTTATGCTGATGAAGAAGGCAAGAGTGTAGATCAAAAGCTTTACAGAGGAATGATAGGGTCCTTGCTATATCTAACGGCAAGTCGTCCCGACATCATGTTCGCTGTATGCTTGTGTGCTCGTTTTCAAGCAAATCCAAAGGAGTCTCACATGCAAGAGGTCAAGAGAATCTTCAGATACCTCAAGGGACGAGATGACCTATGCCTATGGTATCCCAAAAGAACGTCCCTAAACCTGGTAGCGTACTCTGACGCAGATTACGCTGGCCATGTGGTGGATAGGAAGAGCACATCCGGCATGGCACAATTCCTTGGCTCATGCCTTGTATCTTGGGGATCCAAAAAGCAAAACTCCGTGGCACTCTCAACTGCGGAAGCTGAGTACGTTGCCGCTGCTTCGTGCTGTTCACAAGTCCTATGGATCAAGTACCAACTTGAAGATTATGAGTATCCCTGATCAAACTACCCTCATTATAAGCCGAAATGATGGGAACTCTAAGCTTACCTAAGCCGAGAATCTCGCAAACGCGTCCTATGAGCGTTCTTTGTTTTATCTTTACGGGACGTACTTGCTTGATTTTCAAAAATGGTTCTAAGTGATCAAAGGGACGCATGTTAAGAGCTGAGAGTTGTCCGTACAGAGTTCTAAGTTCAAAAGTTGTGATCAGCGTTTGGGACGCCGTGGTTCAGTTCAGAGTAGTGAAGTGTTGTGTGTTGAAAGGACGCCAGGTTAGAGTCCTTTGCAGTTGTGAGAAGTTTGAATGTTTGAAAATGGGAAGGTGAACCGTCTTAGAGAAGATTCAGCGAAGATCTCGGGATATGCACAAACAGTGCCCAACAGCTGTGTTTCTTAGCAAAGAAGAAAGCCACGTGTGGGAAGGCGGGTGGAGAAAACCAAGTGTAAAGACCCTGTTACCCCTGCCTGTCCAACTTCGTCTTCTTCTCATAAATACCCACCTGTGCTTTCCGAAACACCTTTTTCGCTCCTCTGCTGTTTACACATTTTTAGCAAAGCTCTCAAATCTTCAAACCCAGATCCCGAAATCACTTTCTCAACCCTAATCTTCATCTATATAAACCATCCTCTCAAATGGCCAACACAAGAGCAACCAAGACCCAATCTCTAGCGGCGAAAAACCCTAGCTCCTCGAGATCTCCTCCGGTGAGAGGCCGGTCATTAATGGACTCGAGAGGCAGACCTTCCGGCCGCCAAGAACCCCCTCGCCACCATTCCTCTTCTCAATCCACCCAACGCCGCCACTCCACCACCCCTCCTCAGCAACAACGCTCCCAACCTCCTCCACAAAAATCCCAATCATCTCGCCCTCAATCCAAACCCTCACAAAAACGCTTCCAATTTCTTGAGAGGCCGTTTAAACCCGAGCCAGAACCAGCACACTTTGCAAAAGGCACTATCCAAGGTCTCCCCTCCCAACCAAAGCGCCGTCCTCCTCTTGACCCCCTAATTGAGGACTGGCTAGAGAAAGAGCCTCGGACGCTCGCCAACATTTGCCTACGGGCGTCCGCTCATGACCACCCTCCCAAAGTCCAACGCCTCCTACACTACTTCATGGTCACATACATCCAACCCCGCCTCAAAGAAACCAATCACACCAACCCACCCTTTATGGGACCCGACATAATCTCTGACACTTTTGGTGGGACGGTGGATGAGCTTGCCAAGCTCCTCCCGGATATCATGGAGTTCTTGGTGGCTCTTGCGGGCTCCGTCCCATCTCAGAAACGGAAAAGGCCTTCCTCCCCCTCCCCCTCCAAACCACAAGCCAAAGGGCCTCCCTCCTCCTCCCAAGTCACCCCAGTCCCTTCGTCCCCGCCTCCCGCCCCTAAAAGACGCTTGAAGACGTCTGTTGAGCTCGAGGGCGTGACCGAGCAACAAATGGCAGCTATCCGCCTCTCGGAGCTTGAAATAGAGAGAGAGGAGAAGGCCAGGCAAGAACAGGCCGAAAAGGACGCCATTGCTGCGGCGATCCAGCAAAGCTTGCAAGACGTCCCTCGCCTTTCTCCTCCACCACCAAGGATAGAGGACGTCGCTCCCGCTCCTGCTCCTGCGGCTACATCAGATCCGCTCCAGGCGGAAATCGAGGCGGACTTAGCAAAGCCCATGCCAACCGCTCAGCAGGCGACTCCTCACGTACAGGTCCCGGCCAAGGACGCTGTACCAAAAGTTATTACTCTTGAGGACTCTCCCGCAAAGCAGCCGCCTCCTCCCCCTGCTCCGCTCAAAGTGAAGCCCATCTTTATGGCCCCGCCAAGCTCCTCATCTGCCCCCACAAAGGCCAAGATAAGAACTCCCTCTCCCTCTCCTCCTAGAGCTCCATCTCCTCCTCCTCCTCCTCCTCCTCCGCCCGCTAAGGCTGTCGAGGAAACTGCTAAAGTCCAAGGGACACCTCCTCCAACCGTCCCTACCGAGTCCTTGGCACGGACTCCAGCAGTGGACGCGCCTCCTACAGAGCAGGTATCCGCTGCTGAGGACACTGAAATGGTCGAGTCCCATGAGCAAGGGGACGAGGCCTCAGACGAAGAGGACGCTCCTCACCAGGATGAGGATCCTGAGGACGAGGAGGGAGACGGCGATGAAGAAGACGCCGGTGATGAAGTAATAGTGAGCAACGGCAGTAAGTAGAAACATTTGAAGAAAATTCTGTCGCCACTCCTATTCACCGCCCAGTTCTTAGAAGAGAATCAACGCCAAGAGTTTTTGGAACTGCTTGAGTTCCAGGGATGGACGCACCTAGGCGCCGAGGCCGCCGAAGTAGACCCCGAACAGGTTCTCCGCTTTTACTCCAAATTTGAAATATCAGAAGTAAAAGGGAAGCCTCAAGGGACGTTCAAAATTGATGGGGACGAGTACTCAGTTACTGAGGGTACCGTCCGCAATATGCTAGGTCTGCGTCCCTCTCCGCCAGATGCCATGCACGACCTTCCCACCAAGAATTTTGGTCGTTTCTCCCAGGAAGAGATCTTCAACAGAATATTCAACGGGAGACAACCAATTGCTAGGGACAGGGTCGCTCACTGTCTCTCCAAGACGGGCGTCCTTGTGCATCACTTCATTGTGCGCATGGTCGTCCCCCGCCAAGAAAAGAAGTCGATAGTCCAGATCACTGACAGTATCTTCCCTTCCCTGGCTTGGTCAAGCAGATTCTTAAGCAGCAGGGCCTCTATGCTCCGAAACAGGAACAGTCCTTTGGCATCCACTGGGACGTTAGGCAAATCACCTTGCCCCCAGTTGGAAAACTCCGTTGTGATGAGCCGCTTCCAACAGTCAAACGCCAAATGGAAAAGGAAAGGAAAGAGGCTCAGAGGAAAGCTAAGGCTGCTGCCGCCGCTACTGCTCAAGAAGCTCAAGGTGATCTAGAGGCTGAGAATTTGCAAGTAGTTGGGACGCCGGTTGAGGACGCTGCTGAAGAAGAGGACGAGCTCGATGGTATGAGCGTCCCTGATGAGGCCGAGAAACACTCTACGAAGTATCTGATGGGCATGATGATAGAGAACCAGTGCATGATGATTGATCTAATTCAGCAGGTTCACGACACTCTCCACACCCACACAGAACTTCTTGAGCGGAACAACGAGCTCCTTGCCCAGAACAACCATCTTCAGGAGCAGCACCTTAAGGCTCTTGGCAAGCGTCCACACAAATGATCACCCTCCCTCTTCCAATCCCTGAAACAATTTATCTTTTCTTTGGTTTTTGCTAAGACATTGGGACGCTGTCCCCGTTTTGAACTATGTGTTTGAATGTTTGTACTGATCGTACTTCTATTGCTTTATGAATGCCGTTCCTTACATTTGTGATTCATTTTGTCTAAGCGTTCCTTTCTGTAGTTATGACTTTGTGCTTGCATGCTTTTCAACTTGTTCTCCTTTTCGATGATGCCAAAAGGGGGAAGTATAGTTTTGCAGAGATGCGATTGTCTTTAAGTTATCATAGAAAGCATGTATTTAGGGGGAATTTCGGCCAAGTCCAGAGGACGCTAGTAGAAAATAAAAGAGAACGCACTTAAAAGAATGTGTTGCATGCCAACCTAAGCTGAAAAGAAAATCTAGTGTAATCTCTCATGCTAAATGCTTTACTTCTGTGCGTATTATCTGAAAGAGTTTGTCATCATCAAAAAGGGGGAAATTGTTGGGACGATGTTAAGGACGCCAGTCATTAATATCTAAACCAATAATGATCGTCCCTTGTTTTGATATTGACAAACTCAAATGTATTTAACAAGTTGTCCAAGTGTTGATCTCAGGTAGGTCCAGTGGACGCACATGAGCGAAAAGGACAACAAGTGAACGGCAGTCCCTAAGCTGTAGGGACGCACGTCATCAGAACTTCCAAAGCTGAGCCTAAATGGCGAAGTTCCTGCGCAGATAGGACGGCGTCCTCATCAAGAAGGGACGCGCGCCAAAATACGGACAAAGTTCAAATTCAAATCAAGGCCGCCCCAACATGATTACATCACGTTCGGCCGTAGTCCTCAAAAGGAAGCTTCCCTTGTTTGGGCACGTGTAGACAACTCCAAGGATGTCGCTTTCCCAGCAATGGTCCCCTATCCACGCGGAGGCTTTCCAAGCGTCAACAGAGTTGACTTCCTCAAGATGCCCATCGCACCGTTGTTGGAAGATCAAGGATCCTGCCAAGCATCAGAGGACGCTAGAGGACAAGAACCACTTCCGCTATAAATACCCCCCAAGGGGTATGCATAGCGGTGTGGACTTTGAAGACTTTCTCTCAAGCTCTCCCGAAGCATTCAAGAACACGAACGAAGATCAAATGAGCTTGAAGCAAGAGAAAGAAAGTCCAACCACATCAAATCCAAAACAAACCACAAAATAGTTAGAGTTGTAGTTTGTCTTTCACAACGAACCGTGAGAGACGTGTGTGATAGCTTCCTTATAGCTAAGAGAGTTAGGTTACTTTGTTAGGTGGAAGGAGTGTTACTAGTGAGGCTAAGGACGGACGCTTAGCTCAGTGAAGTGTAACGACTCGCCTAAGTTGTAAGGACTCTCTCTTAATAAGATAAGGACGGCTATTGAAAATCCTCCAAGCGGAGGTAGAGGTTTACCCATAAGACTAGTTGGTCTTAGTAGGGTTCCTCTATAAATACTCGTGTCCATTATCTCATTGCGTTTCCTATTAAGTCTAATTTCCGCTGCACCTAGGACGCCCTTAACCCAGTTAAGGACGCCTTCACTAACAGACTTACGATCCAACAACACTTGAGCTCGACTTTGTGTGTGACCCGGAGAGTATTCTAAAGCAAGCCCGAAAGAAGAAGAGGATGGCGGACCAAGCCCGTGATGAGGAGGTTGAAAGGATGAGAGCCGACATGGCTCGAATGCAACTTTAAATGGCGAACCGAGATGCCGAGGCTAGGAGAGAGCGTGAGCAAAGGATGAGATTGGAGGCTCAAATCAACACCCAACCCCGGAATGCTAGAGAATACATGCATCCGGAGTTGAAGGTGCCGGAACCGGCTATCGTCTTGCCGGAGGTGTCAAAGAATTTTGAGATCAAAACTCAATTCATCTCACTCATCAAGAGAGAGCAATTCCAAGGGAGACCAAATGAGTGCCCGATCGAGCATGTGAAGCAATTCAAGGACCTATGTGAGACCATCTCGACGGATGATGAGACACTTGAGTACGTGCTACTCAAAGCCTTCAAGTGGTCGTTGGGAGGCAAGGCATTGCATTGGTTGGAGAGCCAAGCACCTCGTTCTATCACATCATGGAGGGCTCTCAATGAAGCATTTTTGATGAAATTCTTCCCGCCCACCAAGACGACGGAGCTTAGAAGGAAGATAGGGAGCTTTCAACAAGGAGTCCACGAGCCACTCTTCGAGGCTTGGGATCGGTTCAAAGAGATGTTGAGGGCATGTCCAACGCATGGGCAACAACCTTATGTCCTTCAAGACATTTTCTTCCAAGGAATCAACCCCGCCACCAAGGATAAATTGAACCTTCATACCGATTGTGGGTTCATTGACTTGCCTCCGGAGCAAGCGTGGGAGTTGCTAGACAAGCTCTCCGATTATGAAGCAATGTATGGAGTAAATCAAGTAAACAAGGAGGTAAGAGTCCATGGAGACGGTCCGAAGAGGCTCCACGATCCAAAAAGTGAAGAGGTGGATAAAGATGTGAAGATCCAATTCTTGGAGGATGAGTTGAACAAGATGAGGAGGAATATGGGTCATCTCCAACAAAACACAAGAGCTTGTGAAGAGTGTGGTTCTTTGAAGCATGGAGCCCAAGAGTGCCCAAATGAGCGCCAAGTTCGATTGGCCGAGCAAATCGAGGAGGCTCATTATGTCCAAAGAAATTTCGGAGGGAGAGCCAATTTCAACAATGGAGGAAGGTGGAACCAAGGCCAAGCTAGTGGCTACAACAACAACTTCAACCAAAATGAGCCAAGGGCCCAACCACCACCATACCGACCTCCGGGTTTCTATGAGCAAACTCCTCAATGGGCACAAGAGATGAGAGGCGAGTTCAAGGACTTGAAGAATCAATTCACCAATGTGGAGAGAAGAGTTGATGAAATGGGTGCCCAATTCAAAGAGTTTGGCGTTTGGAGAAGGCAAGTGGACAACCAATTTGTTCACATGGCGAATCAACTTCCAAGAGAGGAAGGGAGAATCCCGGGCCGACCCGAGGAGAATCCCTGTGCTCAACAACAACAAAATCAAGTTCGAGCCATAGGATTAAGGAGTGGACAGAGTTTGCCCGAGCCAGAAGTCCCAAGAACAAGAGAAGAAGGTCGGACCGAGGTTCCCAGCACCTCGGGCCCGACGTACCCAGACATTGATCCAGTACACGAAGGAGGTCCCCTGAGTTGGACCGAGGTTGAGCACCACTCGGGCCCGACATGCCCTGAAGTCGGCCCGACGTCCCCAGAAGCTCCCTGCCCCAGGACCGAGGTTCCTGAAGTCGGTCCCGAGGTCATTCCGACGTCGATCCAAGCCGAAAATGTTGAGAGAAATCAAGATCGATCCAAGGAGGTGGATTCAAGCAAGAAGCAAGGTGTCACAACTCTTCCATATCCTTTGAAGAAGCCCAAGGAGATTGTTGAGGGCAAGTTCAAGCGGTTCTTGAAGCTTTTGCAAGGCTTGAACATCACCATCCCATTTACCGATGCTCTAAGTGAGATGCCATCCTATGCAAAGTTCTTGAAGGAAATCTTGAGCAAGAAGAGGTCGATTGTTGATATGCAAGATGAGGTGAAGATCTTAGAGCTACCTCAAAAGCTAGGTGATCCCGGAAGATTTGCCATCACCGTGGGGATTGGATCCCAAACCTTCAAGGCTCTTTGTGATTTAGGAGCAAGCATATCGGTTATGCCCAAGAGCATATGGAGAAGGGCTAACCTCGGAGATATGGAACCGGTTGATATGAGTCTTACTATGGCCGATGGTTCATCAACAAAGGCCACCGGAATTCTAGATGACGTCCCGGTTAGAGTTGGAAAATATTTTGTACCCGATGATTTTGTGATCCTCGACATGAAAGAAGATCCGATGGTGCCCATTATTCTCAGAAGGCCGTTTCTAGCTACGGCTGATGCCAAGTTCGATGTGAGAAATGGGAAAGTCACTTTCGAGATTGGCAAGGAAAAAGTGGAGTTCCATTTCAACAAGACCCTTAATGAACCGGATACGTTGGCAATCTTGAAGTTAAAGGAAAGTGCCAAGCGCAAGAGAGAGGAGTTGGAACCCACAAGAGAGGAAGAAGCACCATTGAGAGATCAAGACATGGTCAATGTTCAAGTTCATGAAGAGCCAAGAGATGGAGATAGCCCACCAAGCCATGAAGAGTATCCTACTCTATATCCTTTTGATGTGGGCGATTCTTACATTTGTTTAAGTGATTTGAAAGAAGATCTAGAGGATGACTACCTTTGCTTGAGTGATTTGCAAGAAGAATTGAGTTATAATGTCATTGAATCCTCTAGAAATTCTTTAGATTTTTGTGGTGTAGGTAATGAAGAGCAAGTTGAGAAGATCCAAGAGATATCAACCTACACTTTGGAGGAGAAGAATGATGGAGAAGTTGGAGGCCACACTTTCATCAAACACAAATGGTGGCACTTCGGTTATGAGGAGTGTGGAGATGCATATGGCAAGGATGATCAATTCACCGTTTTTCACCCTCCTTGAAGGGTAGAGGTTAGAAGTCAAGCTAGTGACTTAAAAGAATCGCTCCTCGTAAGGCAACCCGAGTTTAGTAGGTTCATTTTCGTAGTTTCTAGTTTGTTTTTCTTCGCCTTAGCTTAGATTCTTTCTAATCTCTCTTTAGCATGTGTTTTGTGGAATTGTGTGTTATGCGAGCTTCATGATCATGTGTGGTATTTGTGGAAATGATGCAATGACTTGTGGGTAAAAAGTTGCCAAGACAAGGGATTTTTAGGAAGCCAAAACGGGTAGGACCGAGGTACCCAGTACCTCGGGCCTAGGGCTGTCCAACGGTCCGGGTCGCCCGTAACCCGGACCGACCCGACCCATAATTTACGGGTCGGGTCAAGGGTCAAAATAAATTGGAATTACGGGTTACGGGCGGTTTACGGGTCGACCCGCCGGGTTACGGGTCGACCCGTAAACCCGTAATATTTTTTTTTTTAAATTTTATACTGGAGGAAAGAGGAGTAGAGCTGTAGAGGTGGCTACTTTTAGGGTTGGAAATTTGGAATTGTAAACCCGTACACACGCAGCTCTCCCATTCTCCATCGAGTCTTCAACAATTCGATTGGCGCTCACCTTCTCACCGCTCACCAACTCGTCGGCGCCGCTCTACTTCGACGTCCCCGTGGCGGCCTGCCCCCGAGTCCCTACCCCGACCCCGAGTCGCCGCTCTCCATCTCCGTTCGCTCAGATATGACGGCCTCACTCGGCGCCGCTCGACCCCGACGCCCTCGCTCGGCGACGCTCGCAGCTCTCGCTTGGCGACCCCCGTCGTCCCTGACGCTCGCAGATTTGAGCCCCGTCGGCGGCTGTCGGTTTTCGCTTTGACCGTTGCTTGCCTTCGCAGTTCGGGGTCCGGCGACCTTGCTCGTTGCCTTCGTAGATCGGGGTCCGGCGACCTTGCTTGTCGCCTTCTTGTTGCTCGCCGGCGACTTTGCTGTAGACGTGGTCAAACGGGTCGGCGCCTGTCGGTTTTTCTTTGTCTTCCTGTTGCTCGGCTCTCTCTTCCTCTTGTAGCAAAGTCACAGATTTGCAATTTTTTTTATTGAAACGGGTCAAACGGGTCGACCCGAGACCCGACCCGTAAAACCCGTAACCCGTAAACCAGGTTACGGGTCGGGTCTCGGGTCGAAAAATTTTAAATTATGGGTCATCGGGTCGACCCGTAACCCGTAAACCGGGTTACGGGTCGGGTCGGGTCGACCCGTTGGACAGCCCTACTCGGGCCCGAGGTCCCAACGTCGGTCCTGTTTTGCCGGTCCACTTTGGACTTGACTTTGTGGAAATTCCTATTATGCCCTTCTGACCTAACTTTGTCTTCTACCCCATTTAAGCTCTCTTTTCCATACCAAACACCCATCACCCCCATAACTACCTTCCCAAAATACCAAGTCCCCTTCAAAACCCCCAAATCGATCCATCACTCCACCATACTCGAACCCAAGCAATTTCTACCACAAATCTCGATCCATACCCCTAGCATCCTCAAACATTGATCCAAAGGCCAAAAATCCCAACAAAATCCCATAGATCTTCATCCCTCTTCTAAATCTAGAAGAGAAATTTGAGTTCTAAGAAGTTGATTGCTAGAAGTCTTTGTTTCTTCAACATTTGGTATGTGAATCTCAATCTCTACTTGATTCTTTGTGAATTTCATGCTTTCATTGCTAGATTTGAGATATGCCATGATTGAGTGAGCTTAGACCTTGAGCGTCCATGGTGATTTGCATGCATTGTGAAATTTGTGCTTAATTGTTGATAAAACCTACTTGGAACTTCGATTGATGATTTTGGATTTTAGAAGCATGATAGAGTGTTTTATGGATGAATCGAGGTAGAAAAGTCGGATTAGAGTCGGTCCGAGGTACCCAGAACCTCGGGACCGATGTTGCATGTCGGTCCAAGACTCGGACCGAGGTTGAGAACCTCGGACCCGATGTCCTTTGTTGGTCGGTCCTATGCATTTCGATTTTCTCTTGTGTGAATTTAGGGATTCATGAGCTTGAATGTTGGTTATAGCTTATTTATCATGATATATCTTGTAGTTTGACCATTGTTATGTGATTCCTTGTTCATGCATGATTGGATTTTGTGGATTGAGTGTCTTAAGAGCAAGTTTGGGGTTATTTCCTTGCATGATGAGTTGTTTGTGATGGAAGCTTGTGCTCTTGTTGTGATTGTATAGATTTTATCTTGTACTTCTTTGTGTTGATTGTGTGTAGGTACCATGTCTACCCGAGCATCTTCTTCAAGGATGGAGAAAGCAACAAGGAAGTCCAAGAAGTGGTCCAAGAGGGTCCAAAGGATGGACGATGTGCGTTTCGAAGATGATGATGTGGCTAGAGAGTATGAGCGACTCATGGGTCTATCTCACCACACCCGGTGGTTAGATTGGGAGTCCATTAGGAAGATGTGCATGGAAGAGGCTCTTACTCGGTGTTACTCTCACATTGGGCTCAACGTCTTGCTAAGGTGGAACAACACTCACTATCCCGCCTTGACGTCCGAGTTCATGGCGACATTCAAGTGCACCGATGAAGGGGTCGAGAGTGAAGGCATGATTTCCTTCCAAATGGGCAACGAGTTGCACGAACTCTCTCTCCGGAACTTGGCGCACTACTTTGGGTTCCCATTTCCGAGAGAAGAGGCCTATGTTGATAATGAGAAGGTGGACTATCTTTGGAGGTTTGTAGCCGGAAGAAGTGAGATGAGGAAAGGCGCATCGACAAATGAGATAGCAAATCCACTCTTCCGAGTCATGATCCGAGCCTTGGGTTGTTCCATCTTTGCTAGGCATGAATTGAGCAAGCCAATGAAAGAGGAGGCCATGCTACTCTATGAGATGTTGTTTGAGAATGAGAAGCCAATGAACCTCACATGGGAATGGGTGAAGATGGTGAGGGATTTCCAAAGTTCCTCATGGATCTATTTCGGAGGCATGATAGCCATTTTGGCTCATCGTCTTGAGGTGGACTTGTCTACCTACACGCCGGCCCCAAATGGTGTGGAGTTCATGGACCTAAAGTACTTCAAGAAGGCCAACATTATCAAAGAGAAGCAAGTGACCGGTGTCACCACATACCTAGCCCCACACTCCAACTTCGACAAGGTGCACATTCCCTTGGGGCCACGTCTCTTCAACCTCACAAGCTACTACAATTGGTACCAAGTGTGGGTGGGCAAGGAGAATCCATATGGAGAGCCGGAGGGGACACTTGAGTGTAGGAGACAAGCACAACACATTCGTTTCACTACTCCTCAAGCTTCCCCGGACACCGAAGAAGAGGAGCCCAACCAATATGAGTTCGTGAGAAGAGATGACATGGACGTGGACTTGCCTAGAGATGGAGAAGAAGAAGAAGAGGGTGGTTACCACAATTTGCTCACCGACCACGCCCCAACACTACTAGACCGAGGTGCATCCCATGTCGGGCCCGATGTTCATCAACGCCGGTCCGACGTCTTTTTGCCCGATCCGGTCCCGAGCCAATTCGAGAGGGGTGAGGGAAGTGGAGCAAGACAAGAACCACCAAGCTATGGAGGGTATGAAGGGTATGCCCAATGGTATGGGCCCGGAATGGTGTTCCCCGAGCCTCAACAATCGATGGACATGAACTTCTTGGCTAACCAATTGGCGCATCTCCAACTACAACAATCTAGCATGCTTCAAGAGGGCACAAAATCAATCTACAACAACAACACATCAACTTCCAACAACAACAACTTTCTCACCACCAAGAAGACTTCCAAGCTCAATTTGAAGAAGTGAACCGCAACATAGCCTACACGAGACGTGATGTGGATGACTTAAGGGCGGTCGAGGACCAAAGATGGAGTGTCCAAGAAAGTTTCAATGCATGGATGACCGGGAATTCTCATCCCGTGAAGATCAATGGACACGTCCCGCACCACAAATTCAACCGCCAAGTCAAGACCCTTTCCACGACCATGTGTATAAGCGAGAGCGGCACGCATGGCTCCAAAGGAGACAACGCCGTGGTCACCCTCCAAACTAAGCCTCAACATGCCATTCAAGAAAAAGGAAATTGTGAGCTTTCTCTACTCTTCTCTTTACTTTTGAATTTTGATTTCTTTTGATGAGGACATCAAAACTTTAAGTATGGGGTGGGTTAGTAGCTCATAGTTCCATGTGTAGTTTATTGTGTTTGTGTTTGTCTTGTTAAGGGATGTTTCATTTTGGGATAGTGGTATGATATGTTGAATGAATGATGATTGAATTTTATGGCATGAATGGATGAGTCTGTTTGTTTTGTGTTTGAGAAAATTTTTTCAAAAATCCATAAAAATCCGAAATTTCGTGTGAAAATGTCAAAAAGATTTTGATTTTGGACTAGGAATTCCCATCTTAGATGTCCATAAGAAGGCTAATGATGATGTGAGCATGTAAATTCCTTTGCATATTTTTGGATAGTTTAGCCTCTAAATGGATGTTGCTTTTGATGTGATGTGATGTCTTACATGTTTTTATTGAGCACATGAGTTCTTGAATGAGTTTTGATGCAACTAAGCTTGAGTGACCCTTGTGAGATGATTTTTGGCCATTTTAGGGATGATTGTTCATATTGCATATCCCTCATTTTCTTGTGTGAATTAGTTCATGCATGCTTAGTAAAACTTGCTATTGAGGTGTTTATCTATTTTCCAAGACCATTATGAGAATCGTTCTATGCTTTGTCACATTGATTTGAACTTTATTTCATATAGTCATAAAATGTTCCATATCCTACCTTGAAGATAAACCGTTGTTTGTAGCCCCGTTTTAGCCTTAGACCTTTGTTTGAAACTCCTCAAAAATATGATTCCTAGCCTATATGACTTGACCCTTATGGGATTGGACTTTAGTGAGAGGTTTGGAAGAATATTTGGAGAGTTGAGATTCTCTTTGGTGAAGGGCGAAAAATAAAGTTATAAATCAAGTGGGTAGTGCATCTTTGTTGTAAAGAAAGAAAGAAAATGTTGGAAAAGTAGTGGATTGAAAGCAAGGTGCTTAAGTGAAAGATAAGGGTTCCGACCGAGTTAAAGTGCACATCGGGCCCGACGTGTGTTGCAAGTCGATCCTAGTGGAAAAAGTGTGAAAAATCCAACAAAAAGTGTAGTGCAAAGATGAAGTGGAATGTTTAGTGAAAAAGTGGGTTGAAAGAAAAGAGAAGAAGAAAAATCAAAGTCTTTTGGAAGAGTGAAAGTTGAAAGTGGAATAAATTTGGTGAGAGACTAGAAAGTTCAATCCCCATCGTAAGCACCACAAGACCAAAATGATTCCCACCTTGAGAAATACCAAAAGCCCCATTACAACCCGGCCGAATGGAACCTCTGACCTCCATTGAGCCAAGTTCATATTCTTTGTGTGCATTGTAATAGGCATCTCTAGGTGGAGGAATTGGTGATATTAGCTTCAATGGTAAAGCCTTTACTTGCATGTTTGTTGAGTATGAGTGTTCATTGCTAAGCCTAAACACATGATGAGTGATACACATTTCCACATACCTAAAGTGAGGCTTTGTTGCATTTGAATTTATTCCTTGAACACTTGATCATGTGTGATGATGTAATCTTGCTAGCATATCTATCACTTGTGCTTACTTGTGTTTTCATATGAGGCTTTACTTGAAGATTGTGCTTCGGTCTTGCTTACATTGTTATTGCTTGAGGACAAGCAAGTTTAAGTATGGGGTATTCTGATGTCTCTCATTTTGGTGGTGTTTTAGTAGTTAATTTTCCTTGTAAATATGTGTTTTTCATTCCCTTCTTTGTTAGTTTCGTTCCTTTTTAGCTTAGTTCCCGGTTTTCTTCAAGATTCGGAAACTATGCGAGTTTGTTATGTTTTGTAGGTGAAATGGCTCATTTGAGGACATTTTGGAGGAGCATCTAAGGAAGAGCTAAGCAAGGGAGCGGAAGAGCCATGCAAAGATCGAAGAGGAACCAAAGGAAGACCAAGAAGAGACAAGGATCGAGGCCCAGGACCGAGTACCACCAAATCGGGCCCGAGTTCCAGCAACCAGAGGCTCGGACCGACGTTCCCAACGTCGGGCCCGAGGTTCCCAGCGTGTCGATCCAAGTCGGCAATTGAGAAGATTAGGCTCCAAGGCACAAATATGGTGATCTTCCAATTTTGCCCTTCTTCTAATTTGGAATTCCTTGGTCCCCAATCAAGAGAAGAGGATAATTAGAGAGAGATTAGAGATCATCCAACAACAATCCCACACCTAATCACTCTCAAAGGCTCAAGGAAGACTTGGAGAGCAAAGAGAAGAAAGGAGAAGGAGAAGAGGAGGAAATCGGTGGAGCTAGAGAGGAGATTAGTGAGTTTGTACTTGTTTTGCTTTGGTTTTAGTAGAATTAAGACTTGGATCTTGTGAACCCCTTTGAATTTGAATGCAATTTGAGTTTGATTTGAGATTGATGATTGAGATTTGCTTGCTTTTCCTATTGATTGTTTTTTAATCTTACTTGATGGAGTAGATTCCATAGTCTTGGGCTATGGGGGAAACCCCTAGCTAGGATTGGGTAGGAACCCCCAATTCCATAGCCTTGAGTGCTTGATCTATGAATCCTCTCTACATTGAGCTTCAATTCTCTTGTGGAAACAAGGGACCTAGGGCTTGTGATTGGTAAGAGTAAGCGAAAGTGATCTCTAGCCCATCACTAGACCTAGCATCAAAGGTGAGTGAAAACTTCCTTAGGTCGAAGTGTAGAGTGGAGGGATCGAAGGCTAGCAACCTCGATCTAACAAGGATCAACACTTATTGGCTGAATTGGGGTGGAATTACCCAAGTCTAGTTAGGGAAGGAACCCCAAAAACCCAAGACCGATCTACTATTTGAGCAAGACCGAGTTTCCCAACACATCGGGCCCGACGTAGTGTAAGTCGGTCCCGGCCAAATTAACCTCGATCCACCCTCGGACCGAAGTGACCTGTGTCGGTCCGAGGTGATTTCTCTTGTTTTTCCTCGTTTTGCCTTTCTTTTATCTCTTTTTAGTCTTTCGGGTACTCTCAACGCACGAACTCCCGTGTGTTCGACACCCTACCTCTCTACTACAATAGAGGTTCGGTTTATAAATTTAGATTTTGAGACCCTCCAATCCCGGACCGATCAGTCCTCAAATGCGCCATTTTACCTACAAAACACAACAAACTCGCATAGTCTCCGAATCTCATAGAAAACCGGGAACTAAGCTAAAAAGGGACAAAACTAACAAAGAAAGGAACAAAAGACACATATTTACAAGGGAAATTAACCACTAAAACACCACCGAAATGAGAGACATCAGAATACCCCATACTTAAACTTGCTTGTCCTCAAGCAATAACAATGTAAGCAAGACCGAAGCACAATCTTCAAGTAAAGCCTCTTATGAAAAACACAAGTAAAGCACAAGTGATAGATATGCTAGCAAGAATATATGTCATCACACATGTTCAAGTGTTCAAGGAATAAAGTCTAATGCAACCAAGCCTCACTTTAGGTATGTGAAAATGTGTATCACTCATCATGTGTTTAGGCTTAGCAATGAACACTCAAACTCAAGAATCATGCAAGTAAAGGCTTTACCATTGAAGCTAATATCACCAATTCCTCCACCTAGAGATGCCTATTACAATGCACACAAAGAATTCGAACTTAGCTCAATGGAGGTCCTCAAAGAGGTTCCATTCGGCCGGGTTGTAATGGGGCTTTTGGTATTTCTCAAGGTGGGAATCATTTTGGTCTTGTGGTACTTACAATGGGGATTGAACTTTCTAGTCTCTCACCAATTTCACCAAATTATTCCACTTTCAACTTCACTAATCCAAAAGACTTTGATTTTTTTCTTTTCTTTCTTTCTTTTCTCAACCCACTTTTTCACTTAACATTCCACTTCATCCTTACACTACACTTTTTGTTGGATTTTTCACACTTTTTCCACTAGGATCGACTTGCACTACAACTCGGGCCCGATGTGCACTTTAACTCGGTCGGTACCCTTTTCTTCACTTAAGCACTTTGCTTTCAATCCACTATTTTTTTCCAACATTTCTTTCTTTTCTTTCCACTTCAAAGATGCACTACCCACTTGGTTTACAACACCATTATTTTGCCTTTTCACCATAGAGAATCTCAACTCTCCAAATACATTCCCAAACCTCTCACTAAAGTCCAATCACATAAGGGTCAAGTCATGTAGGCTAGGAATCACATTTTTGAGGAGTTTCAAACAAAGGTCTAAGGCTAAAACGGGGCTACAAACAACGGTTTATCTTCAAGGTAGGATATGGAACATTTTGTGACTAAATGAAATAAAGTCCAAATCAATGTGACAATGCATAGAACAAATCTCATATTGGTCTTGGAAAATAGATAAACACCTCAATAGCTAGTTTTACTAAGCATGCATGAGCTAATCACACAAGAAAAGAGGGATATGCAATATGAACAAACATCCCTAAAATTGCCAAAAATCATCTCACAAGGTTCACTCTAGCTTAGTTGCATCAAAACTCCATCCAAGAACTCATGTGCTCAATAAAAACATGCAAGACATCATATCACATCAAAAGCAACATCCATTTAGAGGCTAAACTATCCAAAAATATGCAAAGGAATTTATATGCTCACATCATCATTAGCCTTCATTTGAACATCTAAGATGGGAATTCCTAGTCCAAAACAAAATCTTTTTTACTTTTTCACACAAATTTTGAAATTTTTAGGGATTTTTGCAAAACATTTCTCAAAAACAAACAAACTCATCCATTCAAACCATCAAACTCAATCATCATTCATGCATCACATCATGTCACTATCCCAAATGAAAAACATCCCTTAACAAAACAAGAGAAACACATGAAACTACACATGGAACTATGAGCTACTAACCCACCCCATACTTAGAATTTTGATGTCCTCGTAAAAGAGAAGAGTCAAGAGAGCTCACAATTTCGTAAAAGAGAAGAAATCAAAACTCAAAAGTAAAAGAGAAGAGTCAAGAGAGCTCACAATTTCTTATTCTTGAATGGCATGTTGAGGCTTAGTTTGGAGGGTGTCCTCGGCGGCGTCCCCTTTGGAGCCGTGCGTGCCTCTCTCGCTCATACACATGGTCATGGAAAGGATCTTGACTTGGCGGTTGAATTTGTGGTGCGGGGCGCGTCCATTGGTCATCACGGGAGGAGAAGTTCCCGGTCATCCATTCGTTGAAGCTCTCTTGAACGCTCCATCTTTGGTCCTCGACCGCTCTCAAGTCATCAACTTCACGCCTCGTGTAAGCAATGTTGCGGTTTACCTCTTCAAATTGGGCTTGGAAGTCTTCTTGGTGGTGGGAAAGTTGTTGTTGTTGGAAGTTGAGGTGTTGTTGTTGTTGGTTGAGTTGGTGTGCCTCTTGTAGCATGCAAGATTGTTGAAGTTGAAGGTGAGCCAATTGGTTGGCTAAGAAGTTCATGTCCACCGATTGTTGAGGTTCGGGGAAAACCATCCCGGGCCCAAACCATTGGGCATACCCTTCATACCCTCCATAGCTTGGTGGCTCTTGTCTTGCTCCACTTCCCTCGCCCCTCTCGAAATGGCTCGGAACCGGATCGGACAAAAATACATCGGACCGACGTTGGTGGACGTCGGGCCCGACATGGCTTGCACCTCGGTCGCGTAGAGTTGGTGCGTGGTCGGTGAGCAAGTTGTGGTATCCACCATCTTCTTCTTCTTCTTGAGGCGGGTCAACGTCCATGTCCTCTCTCCTTACAAACTCATATTGGTTCGGCTCTTCTTCTTTGGTGTCCGGGGAAGATTGTGGGGTAGTGAAACGAATATGTTGTGCTCGTCTTCTACACTCAAGTGTCCCCTCCGGCTCTCCATAAGGATTCTCCTTGCCCACCCATACTTGGAACCAATTGTAATAGCTTGTAAGGTCAAAGAGACGTGGCCCCAAAGGAATGTGTACCTTGTCCAAGTTGGAGTGAGGGGCTAGATAGGTGGTGGCATCGGTCACTTGCTTCTCCTTGATGATGTTGGCTTTCTTGAAATACTTAAGGTCCATGAACTCTACACCATTTGAGGCCGGCGTGTAGGTAGACAAGTCCACCTCAAGACGATGAGCCAAGCGGGCTATCATGCCTCCGAAATAGATCCATGAGGAACTTTGGAAATCCCTCACCATCTCATAGAGCAACATGGCCTCTCCCTTCATTGGCTTGCTCAACTCGTGCCTAGCAAAGATGGCACAACCCAAAGCTCGGATCATGACTCGGAAGAGTGGACTTGCTATCTCATTTGTTGATGCGCCTTTCCTCATCTCACTTCTTCCGGCTACAAACCTCCAAAGATAGTCCACCTTCTCGTTGTCCACAAATGCCTCATCTCTCGGAAAAGGGAACCCAAGGTAAGTAGCCAAATTCCGGAGAGAGACCTCGTGCAACTCGTTGCCCATTTGGAAGGAAATCATGACCTCACTCTCGACTCCTTCATATGTGCACTTGAATGACGCCATAAACTGGGACGTTAAGGCGGGATAGTGAGTGTTGTTCCACCTTAGCATCACGTTGAGACCGATGTATGAATAGCACCGAGTAAGAGCCTCATCCATGCTCATCTTTCTAATAGACTCCCAATCTAACCACCGAGTGTGGTGAGATAGACCCATGAGTCGCTCATACTCCCGAGCTACATCCTCATCCTCAAAGCGCACATCATCCATCCTTTGTACCCTCTTGGACGACTTCTTGGACTTCCTTGTTGATTTCTCCATCCTTGAAGAAGATGCTCGGGTAGTCATGGTACCTACACACAATCAAAGCAAAGAACTACAAGATAAGATCTATACAAACACAACAAAGTCACATGCCTTCACAACAAACAACTCATCACACAAGGAGATGACCCCATACTTGCTCTTAAGACACTCAATCCACAAAATCCAACATGTATGAACCAAGAATCACATAACTATGGTCAAGCTACAAGATATATCATGATAAACAAGCCTTAACCAACAATCAAGCTCATGAATCCAAAAGCTCACACAAGAGAAAGCCGAATAGCATAGGACCGACCAACACAAGACGTCGGGCCCGAGGTTCTCAACCTCGGTCCGAGTCTTGGACCGACTTGCAACATCGGTCCCGAGATTCTGGGCATCTCGGTCCGATCATCAAACCGACTTCTCTACCTTATTTCACCCAAAAATCACTCTATCATGCTCCTAAGATCCAAAATCAACCATTTCTCATCATCAATCGAAGTTCCAAGTTGGTTCTATCATGCATGATCAACAATTAAGCACAAATTCCACTATGCATGCAAAATCACCATGGATGCTATAGGTCTAATCTCACTCTATCATGGCAAATCTCAAATTTAGCAAGGAAAGCATGAAATTCACAAGGAATCAAGTAGAGATTGAGATTCACATACCAAATTTTTAAGAAACAAAGACTTCTAGCAATCAACTTCTTAGAACTCAAATTCTCCTCTAGATCTAGAAGAGGGATGAAGAACTATGGGATTTTAATGGGATTTTTTGGCTTTTGGATCGATGTTTGGGGATGCTAGGGGTTGGATCGAGATTTGTTGTGGGATTTGCTTGGGGTTCGAGAATGGTGGAGGTGATGGATTGATTTGGGGGTTTTTGAAGACTGCTTGGTATTTTGGGAAGGTGGTTATGAGGGTAATGGGTGGTAGGTATGGGAAAGAAGGCTTAAATTGGGTAGAAGACAAAGTTAGGTCAGAAGGGCATAATAGGCATTTCCACAAAGTCAAGACCAATGTTGATTGTCCAAGCCGGACCGACGTCACAACATCGGGCCCGAGGTATTAGGTACCTCGGTCCAACTCGGTTTGGCTTCCTAAATTCCCTTTTCTTGGCAATTCTCTACCCACAAGTCCTTTTATTATTTTCACCAATACCACACACAATCATGAAGCTCACACAACACACAATTCCACAAAACACATGCTAAAGAGAGATTAGAAAGAATCTAAGCTAAGGCAAAGAAAAACAAACTAGAAACTACGAAAATGAACCTACTAAACTCGGGTTGCCTCCCGAGGAGCGCTTCTTTTAAGTCACTAGCTTGACTTCTAACCTCTACCCTTCACGGAGGGTGAAAAATGGTGAATTGATCATCCTTATCGTGTCTTTTGCCACGCCCCTCATAGCCATAGTACCACCATTTGTGATTGATGAAAGTGTGGTCTCTAAATTCTCCTTTGTCCTCCAAAGTGTAGGTTTGCATTTCTTGCTCCTTCTCTTCTCGATCTTCACTTCCTACACCACAAAAATCTAAAGAATTTCTAGGGGACTCAATGACATTATAACTCAATTCTTCTTGCAAATCACTCAAACAAAGGTAACCATCCTCTAGATCCTCTTTCAAGTCACTTAAACAAATGTAAGAGTCTCCCACATCAAAAGGATATAGAGAAGGATACTCTTCATGGCTTCTTGGGCTATCTCTTTTTCTTGACTCTTCATGGTTCTCCAATGGATCTAGCAACTCTCTTTCTTGCTCTTGAAAATTGATCATGTCATGATTCCTCAAAGGTGCTTGTTCCTCTCTTGTGGGTTCCACCTCCTCTCTCTTACGCTTGGCACTTTCTTCAAATTTCAAAATAGCCAAAACATCCGGTTCATTAAGAGCTTTGTTGAAATGGAACTCCACCTTATCCTCGCCAATCTCGAAAGTCACTTTCCCATTTCTCACATCAAATTTGGCACCCGCCGTGGCTAGAAACGGCCTTCCAAGAATAATGGGCACCAACGGATCTTCTTTCATATCCAAGATCACGAAATCGTCGGGGACAAAATACCTCCCAACTCTAACCGGGACGTCATCTAAGATTCCGGTGGCTTTCGTGGATGAACCATCGGCCATAGTAAGACTCATGTCAACCGGTTCCATATCTCCGAGGTTAGCCCTTCTCCATATGCTCATGGGCATAACCGATATGCTTGCTCCTAAATCACAAAGAGCCTTGAAGTTTAGGGATCCAATTCCCACGGTAATTGCAAATCTTCCGGGATCACCTAGCTTTTGAGGTAGCTCCAAGATCTTCACCTCATCTTGCATTTCCACAATCGACCTTTTCTTGCTCAAATTTTCCTTTAAGAACTTTGCATAGGATGGCATCTCACTTAGAGCATCGGTGAATGGGATGGTGATGTTCAAACCTTGCAAGAGCTTCAAGAACCTCTTAAACTTGCCCTCAACAACTTCCTTGGGGCTTCTTCAATGGGTAAAGAAAAC